>JASVEL010003496.1:0-315791 GCA_032618575.1 Nicotiana noctiflora
AATCTTCAATTTGTAGTTCTTTATTATTTTCATCTACCTTGTTCAAAATATATTAAAAAATCATCGTTTCTTTTTTGAACAGTTGGACCTCGTTGATGAAGTTGGGGCCGCCTGCTTTTGTTTGGCAGCTCTCATTGAAAGTCGCCTAATAATTGCTTCTTTGTCGAATCTTATTGCAATTTTCATCTAGATAGCACCTGCTTTACTATTTCAATGTGATACTCCATAGTAATTGATAGTGTATCTAAAGTAAATGCATATGCGTCAAGGAGACTTACATGGAATGAAATCTGGAGCTTCCCGAGTGATGATTTATATTCCCTCTGTTTCAATTTATGTGAATCTATTTCTTTTTTGGTCCGTGCGAAAAAGAATGACCCCTTTCCTTATTTGAAAATAATTTATCTTTATGCAATGATTTATAGCCACATAAAATATATGTGTCTCATTTTACACCACAAGTTTAAAAGTCTTCTCTCTTTTCTTAAACTTTGTGTCCAGTCAAATATGTTCACATAAATTAAAATGGAAGGAGTATTAACATTAGTGGTTAAATCAGTGGAAGGGCAAGAGATTTGAGTAGAGGAATTAGATAGGTTGGTAATAATTGGGTTTATTTGCATGTTTGGTTGCTTGTGGGAGATGAGATTCTAAAGGGATTTGGTGTAGTAGTAAGGTTAGGCACGTGTTGGTCTTTATTGGCCAATTGTGCAATTAAGGTGGTCTTGTGGGATAGGTGTCGTGGAATACCATCTTCCTCCATGCAGTAAATAGTCATTTTCAATTTTGTTGGTGAAATTAGGATAGTTAATGTTGGGTTTAATATTTAATTAATATATTAAATATTTAAAAGATGGTGAATGGAAAATGGAGGGAAATGAAATTTTGAGTGAAATTTTAAGTTCTCCCTCTTTGGTAAATGGACATTGTCCCATATTGGAAGAGGAAGAAATTTTTTTATATAAGCAATTGCTCTTCTTCTCGCCCTTAAAGAGTTGAGAAGAAAGCAAGCCTCGCCCCGTCGTCGCTCGCTCTGCTTCGGCTTCGGCTTCGGCTTCGGATTTGGTCAAATGATCGATTGATTAACTTTTTGGACCAAATTTATTTATTAATAGTAAAATATTAACAGAAATATTATTAAATATTTATTTTAATAACAGAATATTAATATTAAAATAAATATTAATATTAAATCCAAATTTCAGTTTTCTGTTTTTGTAACAGAAAATTAACTGCCCATCAATGTTTCCTCTTTATATTTTCCCTCTTTATTATTGAGTAAATAGTCATTTATGCAATGGCATTTATGTTGTGGCAGTTTTGCAGAAACAGTCATTCTGAATAGACTCTTCACATTTCAGCCAAGCTTTTGGCTATAAATACAACACTATTCTGCTCAAAATTTCACTACGAATTTTTTGAGTTTCTCCTCCTTTCTTCTGCATACTTTTAGCATCAAACAAAGCAAAAAGTAAGTGTGATTTGCAACCGAACTTTATGTTCACTGAAACACTGGGGTTTGAAGTACCACTACAGTAGTGTGTAATTCGTTCTATCCTCGGAAGAAATAATCCATAACATTGGGTACTAGAAGGGGATTAAATTCCTTAAGCAAACACTGTAAATTCAGTGGGCTCAAATTAGTTTCTTTATTTCTGTTTATGCATATTCTTATTTGTATTTATTTATATTTTCAAAATTAGTTTTCAAATACAATATAATAACCGTTAATTCCAGCTACTAGAGGTTCTTTTCCATTTTGTAAGTTAGTGGTTTTAGAAGGACCGTCCTCGTTATTCTCGTCAGTAGGAGATTTGGAATTTTGCAAGTTAGATAATCTGTTATCCTTCATGCAAGGCACGTTGCCTTTAGGAGTATTTTTTAGTGCCACATTCTTAACACTTAAAACTAAATCTATTAGGAAAATCTTTATCCACAATTTCCATTAGCAGATTGTCCAATGTAGTAAATTTGTTGTTATTGGTAACGTCATTTCTTGTAGATAAATCGTTACGACATTACAAGAAATATGAGCTACAATGATATTTAATTAGTGATATTTCTAATAAATATTGGGAAAAAGTATATTTCTTGATATTTGTTAAAAAATAGTGGCAAAAATTTGATATTTGATGAAAAATGATGGAAAATATAGTAACAATTGATCAAAATGTCACATAGTTAAGAATAAATAGACATTAGTTATTCACATGTGTTGGTGTTAGCGCATTTTGATATTAAAATTATAATATTAAAGTGGATTATTTTTTTAAGATAGTGGTTATAAATTGGCAAGAAGCGGTCACTTATTTTGATGTGTAACTCTTGAAGCCACTAATGTCATGACCTATCACTACTTATCTACTAAATATTAAATTTTGTAATCATCAACCCATGTTCTACTATTTTAATATCTCACTACTTTACCATTTATTATATGAAAGAAATTTTACACCTATAAATAGTAGTATTTCTTCCTTGTGTCGTAGATAAAGAAATATATAGAAGTGAGATTGAGAAAAGTGTTATGATGTACATGAGAAAGATGTGGTTGGTATTGTGAAAAGAGAGAGTTATGAGAAGGAGAAAATTTAAGTCTCCAACTTATTCTCTACAAAAGAGAATATTATTTTTGTTGAAGGAAGGTGTTCATTTTGGCTGAGCTTTGTACTCAACAACTTGTCCAGAGTTTGTTCGAGTCATGCGATGTTGTCGGCTGTTGTATCCTGGAGGACAAGTCAAGAATACTATTGCTGGACCGGTGAAGATGCTATCGTAGTGGGCTTGAATCTCCTTAAAGAGAGCGAGAGATCCACGTCTCAGCCTGAAAAATATTTATTTATTTTTATTCATCTTATTTTCAACTGTAATTACTTGTAATTCGCCAACAATTTTACGGAGATTCATTTTTTTCTAATGCAGTTAAAAAAATAGCAGATATCAAGACATAAGTTCACTTTCTGTATGAGATTGAAAGGTAAAGAAAATTATATGGTTAACTCAAGCGGAACAAAGGTAAAAATAATAATTTATCTTATATTTTTATGATTATGTGATTATATTATTTATAATTTTAAATTTTTATAATTTCAGAAATAGTGGGGGGTAAATAACAATGAAAATGTCTTGCATGAAATTTTTTGAATATTCATGCATGAGAGAAAGTTGGTTAAATCAAGAAGTGTGATAAGCGCATCTATGATAAGTTTTGGATTAATTCACATGTAATTGTTTGTCTCTATGTTAATGATTCGTTAATATTTGGCTCTAACATAAAGGTTATTATGGGAGAAACTAAAGAGCATGCTATTAGCCATTTTGACATGAAAGATTTGGATGAGGCAAATTTTATTCTTTGAATGAAGATTACTAGTACATGTGATGGAATTTTCCTTGACCAGTCACGTCATGGTGAAAATTTTGAAAAAGTATAATTTTATTTATTGCAAGCATGTTGTTACTCCTTTTGATTCAAGTGTTATTTTCTGTACAAAGTGAAAATATTGTGATAAATCAAAAGGAATGTACTTGCTTAATTGAATGTTTGAGAATATGTGACTGATTACAATTGATTTGATATTGCATATGCAATAAGAATACTTAGCAGGTTTACAAGCAAACCAGAAAATGAACATTGGCATGTCATAACAAGAGTTATGAGATTGGAACATTTGAATTTTGAGAAGCGTTCTATTTTTTAAAAATAAAAGGGATTGCTAACTCTACCATGGATGCTGATCTATTTTCTTTAGCTTCAGCTAGTGAGGAATCAAATTGGTTGAGAGATGTATTTTGAAAAATTAATTCTTTCTATTTTAATTTATTGTGATAGCACAGCTGTTATCGGTAGAGTACAAAATCGTTATTAGAATAGACCCATAAGGAGAAAAATATAGTATTGTGAGTTATTTGGCAAGTGGTAATATTAATGTTGATTATGTGATAAGCTTGCAGATCCACTAACCAAAGATTTGGCAAGTGAAATGGTCTGGAGTACAAAGAGGGGGATGGGATTGAAGCTCATAAACTCATAGTCATATATGAGGAAACCCAACCTAGGGACTAGAGATCCTATAACAGGATTCAATGGGAAGAACAAATCATATGACGGCTTGAATTGAAATGCATTATATTGTTGCATCCCAATGGTGTGAGTGCATTTATCCTGTAGCAATTTGCAGTTGAGTTTTTCTTTATTAACTCTTAATAAAAATCTATAGCTCGTATAAGTGGGGTGTTAGAGTTACAGGAGCACCCTTGACAGATTTCACCTTTATGAGTGTGGAAGTAAGCCGCTTCTTATGAGAATTGGGCTTGTTCTCAAAAACACTCACGAAAATCGGGATAGCACAAGGCTGTAATATGCTAGCTAATAAAGTTCATATCAACACCATGATTATTATGTGTAAGCAGTGTTACTCTATTTCCTTTGAGCAGTCAGAGTTCAAGTCTGAGACCACTACCGACTCTAAGTAGAGATTGTTGTTTTACTAAGTGGAGGTTCAATGCAGAGCACACCTTCATTATGCATAATAGTCTCCCTTTAATTGGTAAACTTTTTATTTTAATATTAAAATGAGTGGGGAATGTTGGTATTATTGTATTTTATTATTAAAATTATAATATTAAAGTACATTATTTCTTGTGAGATAGTGGTTACAAATTGATAAGAAAGTGATCACCATTTTGGTGTAACTCTTGAAACCACTAATGGCATGATCTACCACTAATTATCCACTAAATGGTAAATTTTGGAACCACCAACCCATGTTCTACTATTTTAATATCCCACTACTTTATTATTCATTCTATGGAAGAAATTTTACACTTATAAATAGTGGTATTTCTTTTGTTGTAGATGAAGAAATATATAGTAGTGAGAATAAAAAAAGTATTATTGTGTACATAAAAAAGATGTGGTTGGTATTGTAAAAAAGAGAGTCATGAGAGAAAATCTAAGTCTCCAACTTATTATCTACAAAAGCGATTATTATTTTTGTTGAAGGAAGGTGTTCGTTTTGGTTGAGCTTTGGACTCAACAATTTGTCCAGAGTTTGTACGAGTCATACGACGTTGATGGGCTGTTGTATCCTAGAGGGGACAAGTCAAGAGTATTAGTGCTGGACCGATCAAGATGCTATCACACTGAACCTGAATCTCCTTAAAGAGAGTGATATATTCGCGTCTCAGCATGAAGAATATTTTATTTATTTCTATTCATCTTATTTTCAACTGTGATTACTTGTAATATCACCAACAACATATATGGAAAATGTCCAAAATTTGCTAGTAATATGAGAAAGAAAGATAACTTTTCTTAACTTCCCTATCAGATATCTAAAATAAACCCTAGACCTCCTCTCATAACAATTAAAGTTTACCCCTCCCCCCCCCCCCCTCAAATTCCTCCTCCTGTCCGAATTCCTCCACCCCAACCGTGAATCTCAAGAATCTTAAGTAGTAGCTATATGAAAATGTACTCTCTTCTTGCTTTATTCCCTATTTTCTTCTCCTCATTTATTGCCATTAGAATAACTGCAGGTTAGGATTTTTGTTTCTTGATTGATCGATCGGATTTGAATTGTTCCCTCTTTCTGGTGAGTGTTTTGATTTCTTGGGAGAATTCCATCATATTCATTTATTGCCTTTTCTTGTGCCCTATGTATTTGAAGCAGAAGAATTGGAAGTATAAGTTTTTGAATCTTAATCTATGTTGTGATTTTATTTTGTGGTTATAATATATGGTGAAATTGAGATTGGTTTGTTTGAATGGAAGCTGTGTGGGGGTATTATTACACAAAATGTTGATATCACATTCATAAATCATGCCCTACAAATCTTTGATTGATAAATCATCTTAAACACTATGATCTTCCCTATTGTTTATTCATTTTCAAATAGGAATAAAACTGATTATTTCCTCAACTCTTGTCTGATTCAATTGTCTGCAGGTTAACAACTTAGATGTTTGTTTGCTATTATATCACCATGTATTTGTTTCTTATGCACTTAACAAAATAGTTAGTCGCATGATCCTAGTAAGCAGTCATATTTAAATGTGAATGAAAATATTATCTAGTGTGAGAGGAGAATGATTATAAGTAAATTGCACATCCATATGTATCATTAACTTTATATATTAAGGGGCTGTTTAGTTAGTATAGTATGGTAGTTAACTCTTGGATTTTGAAGGAAAAATGCTATAATAATAAGTGTGCTATTAACATGTAGTATAATGTTCTATTTACCCCGCTAATTATTTTGTTCCTACAAATCTTATGCAATCAGTAGAACATATTTAGAATGTACTAGGTTGAAATGTACTAGCTGAAATTATAGTTTGCTATAATGAAAGTATAACGTTGAAATTTCAAAATTAAATACCTATAAATGTCATTCAACATAAGGAAGTTGAACCGTAATAAATAGAAGTTCTCTATAATTATTTACAAGAATGTATTAATGAATAGATGTACATCTTTACAATTAAATAATGTTAGAATCAAACTATACGGCTGGATTTGAGCAAACTAAACATATTTTGCACCAACAGATTTCTTCGCTTCCTCAACTCTTTCTTTCACTTTTTGTGCTACATCCCGTCAGCTCTAATTTCCTTGTGCATCCGCCCATTCGGTACTCTATTGAATTTAGACAACAAGGTTCTCTGAGGTAGTTAACATATGTTTTCCTAAAATGAAAAATAACTAACAGATAAGATGGCATAATCTACATGCACGAATAATTTAATAAAATGAATTTATCTATTACAGCTAATTTTACGAGTATCCTTATCCTTATAAGACTACCAATTGAAGTATAGTGATTTGTCATCAACGAACAAAATACCTTAGTAAAAAATACCTAACTTTAATAAAAAAAAGATGTTGTTTAGCCATCAAATTTACAAGAACCTTACTATAAGTTAACGCATCGTGGACAAAGGCTAGTAGATTTGTGCAACCGCATTCTTCAACTAATCAACCAGCATAGCCAATATGAATGAAGGGAATTAATGACAGGCTATTCTAGTGGAAGCTCAATACATAGTCTGGCATAACGATCCCTAAGCGTAGAAGATGCGCATCTATTTTTAATAATTTACCAATGGTATTTTTAATTTTTGCTAGTATAATATCATCGTAGAACTCGGTTGATCGTTGAGGTACTGTTGTGAGAGAATTTTTTACTTCGGTTGTCACAAAATTTGGTTTCCATCTCTGAATTGAAAGAAAATGACCAAAAAAAACCATGGCCATGCATGATGTAGAACCTTGAACATGTGATCTTCACAGTTGAATTAAGTTATGTAGTAATCTGCCCCAAGGTCGATTAAAGGAAAATGTTCAGGGATTTTCCAAATTTCTTGTATTTTCCTTTTGAGAAGATGGTGTTGGATTTTTTTTTTTTAACCAGAGTTTGATAATAAATGAATATTTTCATGGTTAGTTATAAAAACGTTCTAGATCTTCCACCACCAGATGGATTCTGTGATTCTTGAGACATTGTAGGAAAGCAATCATATGAAGGGGTGTGTACATTTATTACGGAATGTTGTACCCCTTCAGTTCTTTAAAAACTCAAACCAAGCTTATTGTGGTCTATGCTCATGATTTTTGTTACTATATCTGGTGGTTCACTGGTTTGGGTGGAATCTGAAATATTTGACCATTATCTTCCATAGCAAATTAAATGGAGTAGGTTACAACAAGAGTGATAAACTAGGCTTGTTTAGAGAGAGGCGAGAGGAAATTAAATATTCTAGAGAGAGAATTTTTTAATGCAATATCTTAATAATCTACTTTTCATATTTTTTTTCAACCTCCCAATGTGTTGCTTGTGCTGTGATTTTCATATAACTAGTAATTGTATTCATGTGTTGTGCGATCAATATTAAAAAAAAAATTATAATTATTCTTATTTGATATTATTAGACTGTATTGCTTAAATAAATTTTAAATGTCATTTTATTTATCAATACGATATTCTCAGCCCTCACCAATATTTTAGTAGTTAATTTTTTTATTAATTTTCAATAAATAATTTTTTTTTTATTAACTGATTATGTCATATGGCGTTTATCTAGGCTACCACTTGTATTAATGTGGTACCTTTTTCTTTGGCTTTTAATAATATATAGATAGATAAATTATTAACATATTAATTGTTTAATATTTTTATCTGCTATTTTTTATAATATAATAGGAGATATATATTTTATTACTCTTGAAAATATATATTTTTTATTTTAAATTTTATTATATTTTTCTCAATAATATTGTTTGAATTTTAATGAATAGATATACTTTTTATTTCAAAAAATAAAAAAGAAAATAAATTTAAGAAATCAAATAAAGAAACTAACTAACCTAAACTAACTCTCCCCAATGTCTTAGTAGTTAATTTAGGTAGTTAATTTCTTTGTTAATTTCAATAGATAATTTCTTTGTTATTGACTAATTATTCCATAAGGTTTTTTCTAGGCTACCACTTGGCATATATATATATATATATATGGTAGTTTTTTATTTTTATATATATATTTAAATTCAAATATAATAACTAATTATTAACTAAAAACTAATTAATAACTAATTATGTCATGTGACTTTATTATGCTGCCACTTGCGTTAAGGAGAGGATTTTATCCTCTTCTTTTAATAATATATAGATTTTGCAACTTCTCATATTTTTTACTTTTCTTTTCTTATTTTTGAAGCACAAATTTGTATTTTAGTAGCTCTATTTCTATACTTTATTTTGGGAAAAAATATCTTCTAAACCCATATTCTTTTATTAAAAATGTGTAGCAAATCATAAATTTTATATTATATTCATATATCTTGAGAAATGATTTGGAGAATGACTACATACTTTATCATAACATCCATAATAATATAATGCTAGCAGTTTAAAAAGTTTGAGAAATGATTGGAGAATGAGTAATTGATGATAAAGCTAAAGCATAAAAGATTTTATTTGTTAAAATCGATAAGTAAAAATAAAAATATATTTTTAATATAGTAAACAAATAAAAGTGAACGACGGATGTAACAAAAATACTACACACAGATAGAATTATATTGAAGTACTCCCTCCGTTTATTTTTTCTTGTCCACTATATTAAAAATATTTTTATTTACTATTACATATCAACTTTAGCAAATCTAAGAGTAGATCATAATTTTTTTTGTTTTGCCATTATATTTAATCATTTATTTCATAAGATTTCTTAAAAAATATTATTATTATGGATATTAAGATAAAATATACACTTCATCTATTATTTTTAAGGGGCGTGCAAAGTTTATTATATACGAGTAAAAACGAACACTGGGAGTACTTATCAATTTTCCAAAAGTTAAGTTTGTATACTCAATTTTAGTTTTTGAGAAATTGAATGTATAATTTCCAAGAAAAGTATTACTCCTAACTGTTTTATACTCCCTCCAATCATTTTCACTTCTTGTGAATTTAAAAAATAAATTTTTGTTTTTACATGTTATTTATTGTATACCAAGAAAAAAATTATTTATTTTTTCTGTTTTAACCGTTGTATTAATTACTTCTTCCAAATTATTTTTCGAATCCATAAAGACTATACACCAATTAATATGATTATCATGGTAAATTTAACACTTTATTCGTTACTCTTTCTATTCCAATTTATGTGAAATAGTTTTCTTTTAGTCCGTTTCAAGAAGAATGAACTCTTTCTAAATTTGGTAACAATTTAGCTTAAACTTACAATTTTACCCTTAATGAGAAACTTTTATAACCATAAAAATACTCTGGCCCACTTTTGACTTATTTAGATCCACAAATTCCAAAAGTATTCAATTTTTTTTTTTACTCCGTGCCCAATCAAACAAGCTCATATAAGTTGTGAAAGTAATTTTAACGGGGTGTCAAAGTTAATACTCTCTCCGGTTCACAATACGTATCCAATTAGCTTTTAACATGCCCATTAAGAAAATACTAAATTATATATAAAAATATCTAGTATGACTAAACTACCTCTAATTAAATATTTAATGTGAGAAGTAATAAAACTTTTTAGTGATATGTACATAGAGGTTATTTTATAAGTACAAATTAAATTTTTTCTTGATTACATAATTAAAAACTTATTTTAAACTAAAATAAAAAAAAATTAAATATTTATTGTAAATTAAGTGTGAACGGATGAAGGGAGTAATTTTTTGAGAAAAAGACGAGAACGCAATTTTTGGAAAAAATCAAACAAACGGTGGTACTTGTCATTCGGGAATTTACCAACGTACCCTCGTGTACGATGAATCCAACCCAAAACTTTGTCATAACGTTTGTGGTTAGTCAGGTGACGTGTCGGTTTGACGCTGACACCTCCCTCTCCCCCACCCCAAACCCCAGTCTTCCTTCATATACTTTTTCCCTTCGTCTTCCTCATTTATACCCATTCATTCATTCATTCAACCCCCTACCCTTTCATCTTCCTTATTTTGTAGTATGTTTGTTCTGTAGAAGTAGATGCAGATGATGTACAAAATTGATCATAAAAAGAGCAGTAGTTCTCGTATCCCATTTGAAGCGAAGTTTAGTACTGATGATAACCTTTTGCCGATTTTGAGCTCAAGGGACATCTTTCTAATGGTGTTTTTAACTATTTCACTTCTTGTTTTGCCGTTGGTTCTGCCACCACTTCCGCCGCCGCCATTAGTGTTTCTCTTTATCCCAGTTTTGCTTATGCTTTCGCTTGTTTTTTTAGCTTTTACTCCTGATGAATTGCCCAATGTGGCTATCACTTAGTTCTTTAATTAATTGTAAACAAACTAATTATTTCCTTTAAGTGTGCATGCAATTGCAAATATATAGAACCCAGAGTAATTTTGGCTTGGACATTTTTTCTGGTTTTCAAAGTAACTATTCATTGTTTTGATGATACGTATAATTTTTATCGACTGCATTCACAGGAAGTTACAAATTAATTTTTTTTTTGTTGCGTGTACAATTATATTTCTTTGGCGTACACATAAATTATGTTAAATTCTTTTTACACCGACGTGTATATTTCTTTTTTCTTTTATGAAGCAAAGGAGGTGAAAGTGGATTCTGATGAGAGTTAAGTGTCGATTTTGCTGTTGTAAAGTTAAAAGTTTAAAGCCTGCAATGATGAAAGTTTCTAATACAACAACAACGATCAAGGGGTTTTGGGAGTGTATACGTTCATCTTACCCCACCTCAAAAAAGTAAAGAGGCTCTTTTCGAATAACCCTCGGCTCAAGAGGACAAAGAGATAAAAAGGAGATAAAATTAGTAACATTACAAAAATAATAGGAAAAATAGAAAAAATATGAAATCCAAAAGAAAGATACAAAGCAAAAGCAAATTAATATACCAACCAAACTAATGCCACAAAGTTATGACATAAGGTAGGATTCAACTACCTCTCAAGTTCTAACCTACAACCTTAATATTCGATCTCCACATGTTCCTATCTTAAGGCAAGATTCAACTACCTTCTAAGCCTACAACTTCAATGTTTGAACTCCACATGTTCCTATCAAGTGTCATGTCCTCCAAATCAGAAGTCTCGTCATATCCTGCTTGATTATCCCTCCCCCCGATATTTTTTAGACTGTCCTCTATCTCTACTCGTACCCTCCACAACTAGCCGTTTGCACCTTCTTATCGAAGTATCGGGGCTTCTCATCTAAACATGCACAAATCATCTGAGCATCATTTTCTGCATTTCTCACATCAATGCAAGTTTGCTTCCCGCATTTTTTAATCAATGCAAGTTCCAAATAAGAAAAGAAAATTGAGAAATTGAAGTTACATTAGAATTTTCGTGGTGCACTGAATAAAACTTATCAGGAAACTTAGTTTCAATTGATTTCTTCGGAGACAACATAGAAGGCTTTGCTGTAAGAATCAGAACTTGACTATTCTAGTTATTATCGTTCTCATATAATTAAGGAAATTTAGAAAAAAACAGAATGTTGGCCAGATTTTTCATTTAACTTAATGAGTTCTACATTTTAAATTGTAAACATTAAATTCATTGTATTGAAATCTCACTCTTTCTACGTAGAGTTTGACTAGCTTCTAAAATTATTCTCTCATCCGATGAATGTAATATTTAATATGAGTAATATATAAGAGCAAAATTTTAATACTATTAGTGCCTAGAAGTTACAGCTCGCAAAATTAATTTTGGACCTGTATAAGCCTTTGAATGTTAGTTTCAAAAGCATTAGCTTTTGGGAAGTGTCCAAAGCTTTAACGTTTAGTTACAAAAACGTATATATATATACTCGTAGTTACTATCTATAGTTGTTGAAGGCAGAGTTGGAATAATCAGAAGATCTAAAAGCACACGGACGGAGTACACGAGGAAAGGTATATATTAGTAGTTTTAATCAAAGAGTATATAGGGTATGTTTGATACGAAAATAGTTTTTTCTATTCTTATTTATTTTTGTTCTTTGGTTAGATACCAGATAACAGTTTTTTAAAATAAATAATTTAGGCAAACGCTATCGGAGATAAAATGGGTGAGGGCGAGCGAAGATGGTAAATTGGGGTTGGGGGTAGGGGTGAGCGTAGGTGAGGTGATGGTAGAGGGGTAGGGATGTGGAGAGTAAATAAGATTGAAAAAGAATTTTGAAAAATACTTTTATCGTGTTTTGATAGATAAGTGATTTCTTTCAATTAAAAAAAATAAGTTTATAAGAAAAATATTTTTTAAAATATTTAAACCAACCAGTCTAAAAAAGAAAATAATTAATTAGAAGGAAACTAATCTTCTATAATAGGTCAAGATACATTAAAGTTATAAAGGAAAATTTATACTTACAGTTATATACAAATCCTAAATTCATAATTAAATGGTGAGTAAGGGTTAGTCGTTCACCAAATTCAACACATATGCAACAAGTTGCTATAATTACTTTTTAATACAATTTCACATGAGCCTTAACTCTAAACTTCTATCTTTCCAAGAAAAGAAAATAGGGGTTATTGCTATGGGCTACGTACGTATACGTACTGATTCATCTGTATATAGACAAGTTTTACTACTTTTAATTTCCTTAGTTTGTTCTGAGTTTTGTCTGATACAAAGAGAAGGGAGAAATGGGGTATACAAATTGCCTTTGAAGCCCAAGTTGACATATAATGTGAAACAAAAGTTATTACTCCCTCCGTTCAAGTTGACGTGAACCTATTCCTTTTTTGGTCCGTTTTTAAAAAAATGAACCTTTTGTATATTTGGTAATAATTTAGCTTAAACTTACAACTTTATCCTTAATAAGAAGTTTTTATAACAACAAAAATACTATGCGCCCCGTTTGGATTTGTTTAGGACCACAAATTTCAAAAGTCTTTATTTTTTTCGCAAACTCCGTATGCAATCAAACAAGTTCACATAAATTGGAATGGAGGGAATAGTAGACTAAGGATAGTAGGGGTTTTCCACTTTTTTTAACTTACGGGAAAACCCATAATCATTACAATCTATGTCCTTTGGGTGAACTCTATGGTGTGCACTCTTGCACACAAACTCACCACTGTGCAATAGCGTACAAACTACACACGAAATATAATTGAGAGAGGATCAATCACATTATCTGTACGAATGATCGCCCTCGAACTAACTAAACAATGTGTTTTTAATTAATGGTTTGTGCCAGGCTAGAGTCTATGGACTACTAATTGTGATCATGCATTTGATTTCACTTGGGACAGATACATTATGTCACAGTGAACTTGTTGTTATTACTTGTTATATTCATTTACTTGAATTACACATTAGTGCAAGAAAAAGTAGTGATAAATGTCTGAATCTTTTGAAAATTTTCTATTGTAGCCTTGAGGATGCCCACATCAAACCCCATTTAATCAGCTATGTCTCTAATTGGACAACCACCTAACTAAATTTCAAAATGCATCTTACTAGTTTAGACTAGACACATGGCTAAAAAAGACAGACAACAAATTTAGAAGAAGATTTTAAATTCAACAATTTCATAAACGTTTTCATAAATTTACAGCTGAACTACATTATCTAATTTCTTTTATTTGGAATACCAACATTTATTAGGACCCACTTTCTTTATTTCTTCGTTAGTGGAAAGTTAATTTCCTTCTTTGTTTACATTTTCTTTCATTTGGAGTTCGACAATTAGGAGTGGCCTTATATAAGTTCTGTAGGTAGCGTCAAAAAAAAAAAAACAATAATGTATTAGTCTATATGTTGCTCGTGAGCCGCCAAGTACCAGTCTCGCAACAATATTAACGCAAAAGGATCGGTCCTTCACTTACTGATCGTTTCTCTCTTCTGCATTTAACCTGAGACTGGGAGTTGAACTCGTGGCGGAAGGAAAGAATCATATAAGCCCACGGGGACATGGTGTTACATATACATACGTTACATGAAACAGTGAAAATGGAAAAAAAAAAAAAAAAGATACACACACGTATGGATATTTTGAAATTAGAAATACATTGGGTTGATTTTTAGTACTCTATCCGGTAAAAAATAAGTATTTATTTTTTGGATGTTTTTACATAGATTAAGAAATTCAATTTTTAGCATTAATTAGCAATAGAATTGACCGTATTAACCTTTACTATCTCAAATAAATTAACACTCCCAACAAATATTCCAACACTATTTACTCTAAGGACAATGTAGAAAAAAAATAATTAATTCGTTCTTGAAATCTGAAAAAGGGCATTTATTGTAGACCACAATAAAAAAAGTCAAAAACTATTCTATTGTACATCTATTAGAATGATATTACTACAATATTTACTACGACTCAGTCCCAATCAACAATTAATATGACAGTAGCTTCAGCCTTTCTTCCCCTTTTTCCCCTCAGCTGCCTTTTTAATTTTAACTGGACTAGGAACTGGTACGTAAATTTGTTTACTTGAAAAGGGGCAAATTTACTTGAAAAAAAGATTATCGAGGGAGCAGCCGAAATATTAAAATCCTTCTATTCTTAATTAGAGCTTCACATTTGAGATTTAAAAATAATAAATCTGTGTAACGCCGCGCGGTAGATACATCGTACAAGAAGCTTATAGTGTGTTATAGTATAAAATGAATTAGGTTGCTTGCATGAATGTTGTGTCACAATGTCTTCTACATAATATATATATATATATATATATGTTCTTTATGAAGCAGCGCACAAGGAGAGTTGTCGTTACTAATAGAATACTCTCTCCATTTGTCTCCCATGCATGATTATATTCTCCTTTTGTGACTTAGATTGGACATTGCTATGGTGAGCAGTGAGCTCTACAAAATAAATAATTTGTTCATGAATCTTTGTTCCATAGGGAAAACTTTAAACACAATGTATTTATTCGCATTTAAGAGTTTTTTTCTTTTTTGAATAATATCCCCTCCGTCACAACTTTTATTGCATAGTCTGATTTGATATAAAATTTTAAGAGAGGGAAAAAATTGTGGTATAAAACAAGGCATAAACATTTGTACTAGTATAAATCATCACCTTAAGAATAAAATGAAAAATTTAAAATTTAAAATTTAATTGCTTCTAAATATATAAATATAGCTTTCTTTTTAGAACGAACTAATTAAGGAAATAGTATCATGTATTAGGACATAGAAGTAAAAAAATTTACACTATGAATATCTTATCTAGGCAAACAAAATATCAGGTACTTGTATCTTTTCAGTTAATAGGGAATATTTATATATATGACAACAAAACTAGAAAATACATTACAAAGTAACTACTGTCAGTGCCGAGGTACTGTAATTCCCCTATTAGTACAATGTTTTGATTTATTGTATCAATATTATATGCCAACAAATTTCCTAATAATTCAGTTCCTGGGATGTCTGCCTAAAATACATTATTTGCAAACATCAGAGGAACTGCTAGTAAGTTGGATCTTTCCAAAAAGCTTGGCTTTGCTACATCTTTTGCTAGTACATATGTCACCCTATTATGCCCATTGTACGTGTGTCTCACCGCAATCTTGTCCATCCTTTGTATTAACAACCTATATTCACCAATCATGGGATCATATGTTGAGTTACATGTGAGAATCATTTGGGTTATTTCTGCCAAGTCTATATTGATCACGACCCAAAATCCGGCCCGTCGTGATGACGCCTATCGTTGAACTAGACCCGCCTCAACTCAATAACCAATACAATAATAATAAGTTTGAAAACATTAAGAGAAGCTTTTAATAGTTAAAGAAACTATTTGAAACATAAGAGATTCCAAGAATAGGTACAATCCAACCCAAAACCAGGGTGTTACTGAGTGCAAGAGAGTCTATGGAAATATATAGTCTGTTATAATGTCTAAAGAAGCAATTGAAATACAAACGGAGAATAAGAAGGAGAGCCAAGGCCTGTGAACGTCGTGCAAATACCTGAATAATCTCTTGTGCCTGAAGCCTCGATCAACAAACGCCACCTGGATCTAAAAGTTCCTGAATCTGCACACAAGGTGCAGGGTGTAACGTGAGTACACCAACCGAGTATGTAATGAGTTCAAACTATAGATTGAATGGTAGTAATGAACTCGACCTCAATAATGACCGTATAAACAAATACAGAAACCTAGGCATGCTTTAATTTAAATAGACAACTAAAAGTAATAAGGTAAGTACTGTTTAGAACAGTTTACAATATATAACTCAATTGCCTCTACATGCCAATGCACCGGCTGTGTGAAATACACAATGTACTCTCACTCTCAAGTGCTCAATCACTCGGTACTGAATATGACCATTTGGCCCATGAAAATCCATCCCCGAACATATACAACACTGACTGTGAATCACTTAGTACCGAGAAACATGGGCAATCTAACCCTAAAGAGAAATCCATCTCCAGGTATATATGAATACTCAACCACTCGGTAACGTATATGGACTTTTGGCACAGGGAAATTCATCCCGAACTTACTCATCACTAACTATAAGTCACTCGGCACCGAGGAACAAGCGTAATCCAACCCTGTGGAGAAATCAATCTCCAGATATCAATACTTCAGACAAATCCTTGTCCAAAAAAATCCATCCATCAATAATTTAGTTGTGCTTAAATAGTTTGGGAGTGTGAAGGTGGAGTAATGGCGTGACATAATTATGGGCTTGAATATCAAAGTATATGTATTAAAGGGCTTAGGAGGTGTAATTACTTTTATATTCAAATGTATCCTACCCGACCTGTAGCCTAAATTACAACCAACTAAAGTCCTACTTGAGAGCTTGATTAGTAGAATAGTATTATACTACAAACAAGCGTATGATGCATTATTTGTGGATATGAATATTATTTCTTAGAGGGAGTGAGTTCTTTCTATCTTGAGTTCCTAATTGTTCTTAAATTTTATTTTGTGTGTGGAACTACTCTCTTCTGTATTGTGAGGGCACTTTATTCATGAAGGAAATGTAATGTCATTGACCTCCATGTTAGAGTAAGTGAGTGAGTGGTGAATAATGCATGGTATCTGCGAGTCAAATCTTGAGGTGAAGATGTGCTTAGTATATTTTGAAGATACTTGGTGTGATGAGTTAGGAGAATTGCTTAAAAAATATCGTGTTTATAAGTGTAGTTTGATTGCTTGAGGACGAGCAATATTTAAGTGTGGGGTATTGAAGTGTGGCAATAATTCCATAGTTTTGTAAATTATATGCCTTGCATTTTACATATTTTAATGCTAAATTATATTTAGTTGCGTAATGGAGTCTATTTTATGTGTAGATGATTGGAGATAAATGTAGAGAAATGGATACTTAAATGTTGAAACTGTGCTCGAGAACAGTGACAAGGAGAAACCTGGTGAGGCCAGGCAAATGCCAGCTTAACCAGGATTTAGCCTGGCGCGACCAACTTAACCAGACGTTAGCCTGGCGATGTCAGGTCTGGGGCGTGTACATTCCGAATTTTTAAGACTTATTTCGTCTCCTGGTTTGACTAAGACTTGGCCTAGATGTTTAGGTCTTTTCCTATACTTATAAATAGACCTAAAAACGTCACTTTTGACACTTTAGACCTAGGGAGACAGATGGAGGTTTGACAGATTGGAGAGGAGATTCGACCTAAGGAGACAAGAACACACTAGGAGCAAAGCGGAGATTTCTTTTACGAGTTTTTGAATTCCTTCTTCCTATTTTCATTATTGGTTATGAATTCTGGTATTGTAATTATGCATACTATTATGAATAGCTAATTTGTTGTCTAGGATTTTGATGGAACCTATTGGAGGATCATTTTTCCCGGTATGTTAATGTAGTTTTGCCGCATTATTTTCTCTATTTGTTCAACTATGTTATTATTGTCATTGGTTGAAGAGCTTTCAATCGACTGTGCCTATTTAGTGTGTATTACTCGAGAGAGAGAGTGAATATTTAGGTATTTTGTAAACAACATCACTCCTAACATATATGAGGGATCAATACGGAGGGTTTAAATGTGGGGATTAGGGATGACGAAACCTTGATGCTTAATGCCAACTAGTGTAATTCGGAAGAATATGTCAAGTAAATTGTGGTAGTTACTTGGGAGAGAATTACAACACTCAGGGCGCTCATGATCGGTAGAGAAAACTTAGGCAAATTTATAGAAATCATAGAGGAAAGGATTCCGATAATAGGGAAAATCATAACTCTAGACATCCTTAATCTTGTTTCTAACCGTTAGTATCTTTAGTTGTTGATTACTATTTTAATTTGTTTGTTAATTAGATAAACATAAACATTATAATCTTTATAATTAGGAAATTATTTGGACTTGTGTTTCTTAGATATTGAACAAATATGGTTAAGCTTTAGTTTTCTGTGGAATTCAATTCCGGACTTGTAAACCGAATGATATTTGTGACATCCGCTCAAGAACTCAAGACAGATGTGGAATATTATTTTGACATCTTTGGTTTATCAATTCACTATAAGGTCTTTATCAAGATAGGTCTCTATATATTCTACGTTTTAAATCAAACCAAACTATTTTGCCTTTATTAACTTTCATTATTTGCCATGGTCTCGCTCGAAGAAAAAGGAAACTCTCATTATCGACGAAGATATGTCATAACATTTGTGTTTATTTGATATAGTTGTGATTGTAATTAATTGAAAATATTTGTTCTTTAGCATGAAAGAATTGTTTCGATAACCAAACGGATAATACAGTATGTCTATATATCGTCCAAAATGGAAACGGAACTTAATATAAAAGGAAGAATTAATTAGCAATAACTTGTTAACTTTAACTAGAATGTGCAACTTAAACATAAAGAAAAGGGCCTCAATAATAAATCCCTCAAAAAACAAAAAAAACAAAAAAGATTTTGGTGCACTCATTTTCAGACCATCAATAGTAATAACGTCTTAAATAATTTGTTTCCACTTTTGGAGAAGATTATATACCATGAATTCAAAAATGCCTATCATACTGATAATTTTTCCATTTTACATCAAATCAAGGATAATAACTTCTCTAAGGAATACTACTCAAACCGCATTCTGGAACATTCTATGAATTAATCGGCAACAACTTTGAGTTTAACTAAAAGAAACTTTAATTTTATTATTTTTTCATTTTGTCTGTCAAGTTATAGGAGGAATTTACTGTATCTATTTATATCAGTATTTTCGTCAACTGGCATCTTCTAGCATAACTATAATAGAGACAAAACCAATTACAAAAGAAAAACAAACATATTAAAATATTAATGTTGGAAATTAGTTAAGAAAATTTATAGAATATTGACCGAAGAAAAGAGGCACAGATCAACAGTGACGTAGTAATTAAAGAGTAGGAGGAATACGGATGATAGCATTCTTTCAAAAATCTTGAAATTGCAGAAGATCATTTCTTAAACACCATTTTTAACTCAAATTCTTTTACCTTTTTTTATGTTTGGAGTTTGACAATTTGGTATACTAATCGAGTGTTTTAGAAGTAAAGAATTCTCTTGCAATTTCCATTTATTCAATCAAACAACAACAACCCATATGAGATTGACTAGATGACATGTTATTAACTTCTTAATCTAAAAACTTGAAATGTTGTCCTTTATTAGAAAAAATTAAATAAAAGATAAGAAAAAATCTAGCGGAAGAACAGTTATCCATTTACAAGAAAATTTGCCATCTTTTTATTTTATTTTGACGATAAGACTTTTCTTTAACCAAATGCCAAATACTCTCTGTTCACTTTTAGAGCTTGTTTGAAAATGAATTAGACTTTTGTGTAAAATTATATAGTTTGACATATTTATCTGGTCGAATAATTAATTGTCAATATAAAACTAGATGTAATTGAATGGGGTTATTATACTCACCAATTCTCAATGGAACGTGAGAATTGATTATTAATTACATTATATTACTAGAAGAAAGATTACGTAGTCATTATGTAGTCCCCGAGGACTAAATCATTACCTAACTTGGCAAGCTTGTTGGAAACACCGGAAATAAAGATACTTAGTTCTATTACTAGTTCCATGGTAGTCCTTGGATAGTTGAAAATTAACAAAAAGAGGTGGACGTGCATGGTAAAAATTTTAAGTAGGGGTAAAGTTTTTCACTGCCTCCTTCACTAGTAGGCGTGCAACTATATTTCCTTCTCTGAAGTTATGTCTTAGAGTTTGGAGCTATAAATGGTGCATTAACGACCTACATTAAAATGTAATGTTAGAAAGGATTTGATTGTTTTCTTAGAGGAGGTTGATGATTTCCGTCGAGTCTGCTTCTATCTCTATTTCGGGGAACTTTATTTCCTTTGCCATCTTTAAGCCCTTAGTTCAGTTTGCATGGCTGATGCTGCATGACTCAATTTATGGAAGCCAACGATTCAATTTTCATTTCTGTTTCTAAATACTCCACCTAAACCAGCTTCTACCGTGGATTTTGAAAAGGCTCTATTAATATTTAAGTTGATAGTTACCGCCAGAGGTTTTTCCCACTTGATCTCAATCAAGATCTTTTTTTAAAGGGTTTTTCTCCGTGAAGAAAGTGAATTCCCAGGTTTGGTGTAAAACCTTAGTGGCATGAAGGTCAAGGTCTTGATTTTTAAAGTTGTTGTTATTTCTAGTTTTTCAAATGTTCCAGAGAAAGGAAAGTGGTCTTTCAATTTGTAGATTGTCTACTATTCTGAATGAATAAGTCACTTAGGTTAATCAGATAGTGAGGATTATTTTTGATAGGATGAATTGGAATACCTATACTATTCCAAAATCGCCCAATACCTGGGCAACGTAGAAAAATATGTTATATATCCTCCATATTTTCTCTACAAACCGTGCATGTGGAATCCATATTAACACTAATATGGCCTAATAGGGCTCTGCAGGATGTATTGTTATCCATACATTGCAAAAGAAAATTTTTTATTTTGTTGGGATAGTGTAGGTCCCAAATCCAGCTAAAGATAAAAGTTGAGGTGTTACCAGGATTTATGAGGTTGTAACAAGATTTGGTGGTAAATAAATCATTTGTATTAGAGATACAACTCAGAATGTCCCTTTTTAGGATCTTATTGGTTATTGGTGTTGAAACAATCTTGTTTTTTATATTATAAGGAAATTCAAAAGAGTTATTAGAAATATCCCATTTGCCTTCCGTGTATTCTTTATGGTAATATTATGATCTTCTTTACCAAGAAAGTCATGTATGGAGTTTCTAAGTGTTGGAATTGAGTATCCATTTGGAGGTCCAAATTTAATTTTGAAATCCATATAGGGATGGCATAAGATGCCTTCATTAAAAAAAATTCAATCTTTTAGAATAGCCTTCCATATGAAAGACGTGTTAATAAAAGATCTTTTGCTGGCATATTTATGAGAAATGAGTTTAGGCCATGGGTTATTAGGGTTTTGCAACAGTCTCCAAGTGATGCCTATTAATAGGAAAATATTTTTGAAAGTGGTTGTGCGTATGCCAAGACTACCCTCAATTTTACTTTTCGTGACCGTTTGTCAATTCACCAAGTGTAATTTCTTAGGAGTCTTGAAATACCTTTAAATTTTATCTATTTAATTTAAAATTTTACCAGGAGAGAAGTATATTGCTTGAATGTGTGGGAATAGCACCTAAGGAGCTTGTGTCCAAGGTTGTTCTACCGGCCATATTTAGGAAGGAATATTTTTAATGAGATAGTCTATTTTGCAATATGTGCAATAAAAATTGAAAGTATCCAGGTTTTTTACTGTGGCTTTGAAATTTGATATTCCAGATATTTTCCAAATTCATGACTTAATTTCATACTAAAAAGATTTGTGAAGTAAGAGGACATTGCTGAGGGTCAGGTTTTTGAGAGGATGATTTTAGACTTAATGTAATTGATGGAATCCCAATTCTTGGCAGAAAAAGTCCATACAAGATTTTATGTATTGACCAATTTTTTTTTTTGTTAGCCTTGCTAATTAATGTAATATCATCCGAAATATATGAGAGAATAAGGGACCTTTATGGGTGGTTTTGATCGGACCCCAGCTCAAATATCTACTTGATGATCAATGAGGCTTGAGAGTAAATCAATTAAAAGGACGAAGATATTAGGAGATAAAGAGTCTCCTTGGCGAATACCTCAACTAGGACTAAAGAAATCAGTTGTGGTACCATCTAGGATCTCCATTGAGCTAGTGCAAAGAGAATGCATAATTAATTTAGAAAGTTTTTGGGGAAATTTGTAATATCTTAAAGTTCTATAAACAAACGATCATTCGAGTCTATCAAAGGGTTTCTCTAGGTTTATTTTAATTAACATGTTAAAATTTGAATATTTTGAACTACGAATGTTAATCATCAAATTCTGGATGATAATGGCGTTATCTCTAGCTCTTCTATTTTTAATGAAGCTATACTTAAGAGGACTAATAAGATAACGTAGGAAAAGATTCATCGTGTTGGCAATGATTTTTGTTATAATTTTGTAAGACGTATTACGAAGAACAATAGGCCTAATATTTTTGATATTGTTTGCATTATCAAATTTGGGAATGAAGCATATAAAGGTTTCATTTTTACTAGTAGGCAATTCTTGGGTCTCAAAAATATTGTGGCACTAATAAATGATAAAATTTTCAATAATGTGCTAATATTTTTGATAGAAAAATGGATGAATTCCATCCGGACCAGGGGCTTTGAAAGGTTTGAAAGAGAAAATGGCCTTAGTAATTTTCACACTTGATAAGGTAATATCAAGGTTGGTTAAATCAATAGTGTCGTCACATGTTGGATCATTGAGAATATCATTCTCGTGGGTGATGGATTTAGAGGTTGTAAATGCAGTTTGAAAGAAACTGAGGGTGTAGTACATTATTAATTTAGGGTCTATGATCCATTCAATATTATTATTGGTGAAGTACATAATTGCATTGTTACTTTTACGATAAGAGGCCATTAAGTGATAGAAGTTTATGTTGGCATCACCATTATTTAGCCAAAAATTTCTAGAGTGTAGTTTCCAAAAATTTTGTTCCATTTTAAGAATATTGTGGTACTCTAGTTATAATTAAGTCTAAGTCTTGTAAGAAAAAACTTAGAATGGGTCTTAGGGAGGTGTATAACCACATCCTTAGGAAATAGAGATAACCGACAATCGTTAACAAAAATCCTACCAAGCCTTCCCATAATTAATCCCTTAATTTTTTTTATTATTGGACAAGGTATATTTACATCATATATAACATAGGTCCATAAGATTCCAATTGTTAGTGCTATTCCATAAGGAGTTACTATGCCTACGGTTAATGAATTCCACCAAATTTATTGTGACGACCCAAAGGGTCATCACCTATTTTCTCATATGTTCCATACTTTCAAGGCCTTGAAAACCTCATTTTCTATTATCTCGATTTGCGTGCACAGTATGGGCGCGTAGCTTAAAATTTTTTTATGTTGAAATATGTGAATTCTGTGAAAATATTGAAGAATTCGGATATTAATATGATTATAGTTGACTTTGGTCAATATTTTGGTGAACGAACCCGGAATCGAGATTGGACGGTCCCAGAAGGTCTGTAGAAAAAATATGACACTCGGGCATGTGCCCGGAGTCGAAATTCGAGGTCTAGAACCTAAGTAAAAGAATTTTTCTGTTAAACTAGTATTTGTACCCGCGCGTTGCGTGGCGAATATAAAACATAATTTTTTTAAAAAAAAATATTACTTATAAAATACAGTAGACAAAACGGAGCATACAAATGCTATTATTTTGTGAACATGTAAATGCACGTGATATTCATACATTCAAATCATAAGGAAACATATATCCATTAGAAAACAGCTTGTGAAGAAAGCATTCGAATGTGAATGCAAACTTAGATGATTTGCCATATTACCACACAAATGTATTACCACCGTTTGAGAGGTCACTACTACACAATATATTAGTACATGTTAACAAAGTTCCTCTTAAAGGCACAAAATATGATTTGTCTTTGACCCGGTTTCATATCATCAATTTTTAGACGTATGCCTCATGATGTTCCATTGATCTCGGCTTGTCGCAAAATATTGTAGGTCTCTTCTGCAACCAAATAGAGGCACTCCAACCTGCTTTATTTTATGCCCTTAACATGACATCATTTATGAATAAGTCTTATGTTGTATTAAATGTCGTAGTACAACCGCATTATTTGAGATACTTTATATTCTAGTCTTCCGAATCTTATCACAATATAGCTTGAGAAATTTTCTTTAGTGAATTTAAATACTTATTCATATTCTCACTTCAAACAAAAGAAATGACAATAATAAAGTGGTTCCTTCTTGGAGACACTTTTCTATTGTAGATAGTAAACATAAAAGGACCAAAATAACTTGGTCTCAACTCAAACAATAAAAAACTCAATAATGAAGATCAAGCTTCTTTCTTTATTTTTGGCAAAGTAATTTTGCTCTATCCACGAAATATATATAATTCAATTCAACATATGTGCCGAATTAATTGGAGAAAGACGAATAAAAAACCAATACATAAAATATTTCATTCTATCAGTTTGTAATTATTATGTTACTCCAAATTTTTAATTCATCACTATCTTTTGTTACACCTAATATACAACCACTTTGCAAAAGTCCAATTTGAAAATTCGGGATCACAAATTGAAAAATGCCCATAAGATATCATTGGGAGAAATATACTTTCTCCTTAAATTATTGGAGCGGCAAAATTGAAAATGCCAAAAGAAGGATTAATGTGCATAAAATATTTATTGCTCCTGAAATCAATATTTAGAACCTGTATTAGAGAGTAAATATTCTTCTTAAATGAGCAAGTTAATCTACAAAGAAAACATATAATTTTCAAGTCTTTCACCAACTTTCTTTTCACCCATAGAAAGAAAACACAATCATTCAATAAAATTTTTAGTAAAAAATCTTTAAGAACATATATAATAGAACCATGCATAGCTACTAATGCTATAAAATCTAATTTACCATTTCAAATATCTCATGAGTATAAACTTGAAATAGTGTTCTGCTGTGTGTTAATATACAAAAAGAAATAAAAAAGAAGAAAAATAAAGAAAAGCACAAAAGAAGACGAAAAGTGAAGGAACAATTTACCCCCAAAAAATGAAATCAAAACAAAGTGGCTCTATTTCATTATATTCCATCCATATCCCAATTTCATTCATTTAATATCCCTTTGGTGTCATTGACATAACAAATGCCGTTTGATGAAGACTTCAATAGTAAACAATTATTTACAAATCCATATCTCGATATTGAGTCTCTTTCTTACAATAATGACCAAGCAAAAAGCAGAAGATAAGTAAGGAAAAAAGAAAGGATTAGCAAAATGAAAACCATAAGAAATCGAATGAATTAGTAAAGAATCTTACTGGGCACAAATCGACAATATCCAACTTTGTACGTTCATATCATATTCACTGGTAAATATTCTCTTCTTTGTTAATTTTTTCTCTGCCTTGAGTGCCATTGTAGTTGAAACCTGAGGCGTTTGGAGGTGAAAAATCATCCTTTGATTGAAATGGCAAGTGAAGACGTGAATGCTTTAGTTTAAAACAGTTCTAAAATAAAAGATTATAGCAACCACTGCCTTATTTATCTCCTTCCTATTAGGAGTTATAAGTTGTAACTTTAATTAGACGTGAATTGACAAAGAAATGAAGTAACTGAATTTTCTTTAATTAAATATGAGTTGATAAAAAAGTAGAATGACTGTATTTGTACTCCCTAATTTGAATTTGGCATTTTTCATATTTTTTATATTTTAAAATAGTTTTAAAACTCCAAGTTGAAACCACTCCTCAATTTAAATTAATAATTATATTTTTATTTTTGTTTTTATAAATAATAATCTAAGATTAATTTAAACGTATCCTTTGATTATGATATGTAAAATTCAGTTATTTTTTAAAATTAAAAAATTTGAAACACGTAACTATTTTTCAAAAGCTTTAACCATACAGAAAAAGTTGTATTTTTCTTTTCATTCCCAAAACACGTAACTGTCCCCTCCTTTGAAATAATGTACTAATTTGTTCTCAATTTGAATAAATTAGAAAACCTACCCGAAAAAATGTGGGACGACCTCTTCATGTAAACTAAATTGCCAGGTTTACATTTTTGAACCTTTTTTTTGTTTTGAATTATTTTAAATTTTAAATTCTCAGGTTTAATAAATTAAAAAAAAACTTCGTGGAAAAGTGATATAACGAATTGTTATTAAAGTGTTAACTGAATTAGCAGGTTTCAACTTTTTGAGTATCGACTCTTGACATTAATTGAATCTGCATGTTTTAACTTTTTAACTTATTTTATATTTTAAATTATTTTGGAACTCCAAATTAAAATTACTCCCCAATTTAAATTGGTAATTTTTATTTTTTATTTTTTTAAAATGTTAAGGACACTTTTTTATAGAGAAAAACTGTGTCATTTAATTGTGCAAATAAGTTATTATTTTAAAATTCTAAAAAGTCTGATATTTTGAATTTTTTTATAGAGAAAAGCCGTGTCATTTAATAGTGCAAATAAGCTATTATTTTAAAAATTTTAAAATGCTGATATTTTGAATTTTTGAAAAAAAGTGTCTTTAACATTTTAAAAATAGAATAAAATTGAACCACCAAATTAGTTGGAGGTTTGTTCTAAATTGGACATATGTTCATTTTCTATTTTGACACTTGGCACAATAATATTGCTTTACTTCTCCTATTCTATATAGATAGATTATTTTTCTTAAATTATTAAGCAAAATAGAAATGAAAATTGATTAGGAGACTATGGTATCGGGCTCGTATTTTTGTTCCGATGCTCGTTACAAGTCTTATATATTGTTTAAGCGCTTCCTATAAAATTTGGTCGAAATCGGACGTCGTTTGACGTGTTTCAGACCTAAATGTCTAAAGTTGGAAGTTTATGAATTTTGAAATGAAAATGATGATCTTGAGGCTTGATTCTTTGATATTGATGTTATTTTAGCAATTTGATCGCTCGAGCAAGTTCGTATGATGATAGTGAGTTAGTGTGTGTGTTTGGTTAGGAGACTCGAGGGCTCGGGAGTGAATTGGAGGTGGTTTAGGGTGTTTTTACACTTGAAAATAGGATCAGATTTTCTTTTGCAAACCTTTGTTCTTCGCAAACGCGGCCCTAGGCTCGCGTTCGCACTGCCTTGTTATCTTCTCAATCGCGTTCACGTGTTCCCTACCGCGATCGCGTAATCTAAATTCAAACCCCAGTATTTCCCTTCATCACGTTCGCGTTCTAGCCGTCGCGATCACGTTGGTCTATCATGTTCTCTATCGCGTTCGCGTCCCTATGCACGCGTTTGCATAGGCCAATCTTGGACCCCCAACACTTTCTTCTATGTGTTCGCATTCTTGTTCCACGCGTTCGCGATTTAATGCTCAGTTGCCCATCGCGAACACGGCCTCTTTCCTGTGAATGCGGTGGGCAATTTTGCCCAGCAAATTTTAAGATTAAAAATAGAACCAGTAACGGAAATTCATCACTTTTTATCACGAGCACTCTTCTCTCCCAAGCCTTAGGAAGCCATTAAAATCCCCAATCTTCAAGACCACTTGCGTAAGTAATTTTTCACTTATTTTCTTTACTTTTCGTTCATTAATTAGCAAGTTTCTAAGCCTAAATCATGAATTCAAGGTAGGAATTATGGGTTTTTGGTAGAGCTAATGTTTTAATTATTTTGGATAATTCAACATCAATTTGGGGTTAAATATTAAAATAAATTATATCTTTGGACTCGTGGGATTATGGGTAATTGAGTCTTGGTCTGAGCCTCGAGTTGGACCATGTGGGCCCGGTGTCTAATTTTGGAAATGTTTTGAAAAATACTATGAAATTCATATCTAGGCTATGTGATGTTACCATTGAGTCTTTATTGATATTATTAAATTTATTATGCCTAGATATCACTTTGTTGGAGGTGGAATCGCTAGGTAAAGCAATAGTTGAGGATTAAGCGGATTTCAAGGCTTTGAGGTAAGTGTTTGGTCTAACCCTAGCTTGAGGGAATATGAGTTGAGTCTTGTTGCTAATTGATATGTGATCGAGTACGCTATATAGGCATGGTGATGAGTATCTGTACACTGGTGTCTAGCATGACCGTGAGTCTTTATAATCTGATTATCATGAACTGATTATAAATTCCATGTTTATTGGAGTATTTCTACATGTTGTGAATAAAATGTGAATGCTGATATGACGATTTGATTTCCTAGGAGCATTGGCTCGAATTGTGATACGAATATTAAAAGTATATGAAATGACTTGTTTTATTGAGGAGCGTCGGCTCCAATTGTAGAACGAATTGTGAAAGTACAAGTGATAATTGAACCCCTAGAGCATGTTCTCGAGTTGTGAAGAGAATTGTGAAGTAAAAGTGAGAAAGAGAAGAGATCATTATGTTGCCCTCTTGATGGGCTGTTGTTGGGTTGTGATTCCTCTACATTGTGTTCGTAACGGATACTAGGGTTGCTTAGGTTAAGGTTTCCTTGTGTCGTGTGATAACTGTAGTTATAGTTGAAGTGGTTAAGTATTGTAATTAGTTAGTTATAGATAGGGTGGTTGCGTGCGGTAGTCGATTTGATATAGCTGAGGCGTTTAAGTGTTGTACTAGGTTGGTTATAGCTGTGGTGGTTAGATGTTAGAATTAATATGGTAGTTAGATGCTAGAACTAATGTAGTCATGGCATTCCCCTTGCCGGAATATTTGAGATGATATTTCTTCCCTTACTTGGATGTCGTTATATTGTTGTTTGTGACAGAATATGAGATAAGAATTTCTTAGAGCTTGGGCTCCAGAGATATCATGGAGTAGGAAAAGAAATAAAGGAAAGAGTTACTGATTATTCCCTTGCCGGGACGTTATGTTGATTCTGTTGTTGAGTTTTATCTCCCTTGCCAGAATACTGAGGTTATTAAGTTGTTTGTCAAGTTTGTCCCCTTACCGGGGCTTTCATTATTGTTTATTAACTCTCTTACACTGTATTTGTGATTGTGGTTTGGATGAGGGAATATGATCTTGGTGGAGCGGGTTGCACGCCGCAATAATAATATTGAGAATTGGGTTGCACGCCGCAACAATAATATGGGTCGGGTAACAGTGATATTGTGGAGCGGGTTGCACACCGCAACAATGGTAATTATGGAGCGGGTTGCACGCCGCAACAGTTGTTGGTATCATGTGTTTATGTATGAATATTATTTTCTTGTTTCATTGTGGACTTTAAACTGTTTTGGTTGTTACTCTGGGCTACTGTTAATTGTATTTCCCCATAACATGTTCCCCCTCCTATGTTGTTAATTACTTGGTATTCGATTTTCACTGTATATTTATAACTGCACAGGTTTATGTGGTGTCCAGTCTAGCCTCGTCACTACTTCGCCGGGGTTAGGCTAGACTCATACCAGCACATGGGGTCGGTTGTGCTGATACTGCACTTCTGTGCATTTTTTACACAGGTCCAGGTTTTGAGCAGCAGCAACAACAGTAGTTTGGGAGCAGAATTTTATTATCACGAGACTGAGGTAGCCTTGCAGGCGTCCGCAAGACTGACGTCTCTTCTTATGTTTTCATTTTTGCTGTTGCCTCATTGTTTTCGAGACAGACAGCTGTTATATTTCTTTCAGAACCTTGTATTTAGTTTATTCTTAGTGGTTCATGAGTATGTAACAGCAAATCTTGGGTAGAGGATATTGTTGAGTACTCCGTATTTATCTCACACTTATAAATTAGATATTCGCAGTTATTGGTGTTATTATTATCGATGCTATAAATTATCAACAGAATGGTTTTACTAATAAAAACGGTAGGTAGTTGGCTTGCCTAGCTACCACAAGTAGACGCAATCACGATCCCGATGATGGAAAATTCGGATCGTGACATTTATCATTAACACTAAATATATCCTTAAAGTCTCCCCTTAATAGCAAGGGCTTGTATTGCTATTAGGTTTCAATATTATTCCATAAAAACACGTCTATTTTCTAGTTTGGTGCTAGCATATATAGAGAAACATAACCAAGTAGTTTAAGAAAGGTTACCTCAACAGTAACATGTTTTTTTGTTCCTTCTAACAAACTTGTAGACTTTTACATTGCTAGCATCCCACATTATCACCATTCTACCAGCTTAACCCATAGCTGGAACCTCGATCATTTCCGCAAATCGAAAGTCATTCAAGAGGGTAAAATGATTTTCCATATGTGTTTCTAACAATGTACCGTGCAAGGTTTATCAGTTTTAATCATTTCCTTAAAATTGTTGTTGGTACCATATATCTTCTAGATAATTATGTTAGTTGGTCAATACATCATTGGTGCATGGTTGTTCGTTGAGCCATTCTCCATTCTTGAATAGAGTATTGGGTTCCTCCTAGAGGGAACAAGTATCATTGCATGGCTCCCCACTGTCGGGTCCTGTGGTTGTCTGATGTCCATTAAGCATTTGTACAAGACTGGGGGCAACCGAGAAAATACCTCTTCTGTTACATTTACCTGAAGAGATAGACTTTTACGGTTTCAGAATTCTATTATTTCCTCCAACCCTAGTAAATTCATCTCTTATACATTCCCTACTTGATGACCTTCTGGTTCTGGCACATTGGGATGGGTGCTTGATGTGGTGCATTGTTTACTGGAAAGGGTTGCATGATTTTGATTCTAAGCATAATGTGGGGTTGTTTCCGGGGGCATGAATATTGGGTTTAGATTCGAGATCTCTCCTTGAGGAAAGAATTAGAGATCGAATGTCATATTTTGCGTTTGGAGAGGGTTGAAGTGTGGAGGAAGGTTCCACTGGTTCCTCATTGCCTGGCTTGGTGTGCATTCATATTGAGGGCTAATGGCTTGGTGTGCATTCATATTGAGGGCTAATGGGTGAAGAATGTTGTTTAACCAAATATGGTTAAAGTAGTTGCTCATGGTCAGTGCATTCCTTCGGATACTAGTTGAGTCAGGAAGTGTGAGTTTTGGAGGATGATCATTGTCTCCTGACCATTCAGGATCATGTTGAATGTGATTGCATGACCATTAAGGATCATGTTGAATGTGATTGCATGACCTATCAGTGCTTCTTCTATCCATGATACTGGTTGGTATTCTTGGGGAAGGGGTGGTTGAATGACGAAGATCATTTGTTTTCCTTGTTGGTTGTTCAAGGTTGGTGGTAGATTGACCATTGTGTGTGCTCGTTAATGTCTTAAAATTTGTACTAGTCTGTATTTCCTACTTTGGGAAATAGGTATTCTTGGCATGGAACCCGAGTGATGGTTTATATTAACTTTAGTGGTTAATTCAGTGGAAGGGGATGGGTTTTGAGTAGAGGAATTAGCTAGGTTGGTAATAATTGGGTCTATTTGCATGTTTGGTTGCTTGTGGGAGATAAGATCTTAAAGGGATTTGGTGTAGTAATAGGGTGTCACGACCCGGATATACCACCATCGGGGTCATGATGGCGCCTACTAAATGGAAGTTAGGCAAGCCAAATATTAATTACACCTCCATTAATTACCAAATTCTTATTAAGACTTATTATTAAAAACATATAAATTACAGCGGAATAATCAAAATTAGCGGAAGACTTAGTCAAATATGATAAAGAAAACCCAAACATGATACACTACCCAAGACTGGTGTCACAATACTCACGAACTTCTAAGAATAATACACATAATTGTCTGAAAGAAAATACAAGCTGTTTATCTCGATTACATGAGATAACAGAATGAAAAGCATAGATAGAAGAGAGAACGAGTCCTGCGGACGCCTGCAAGGCTACCTCGTAATCTCAATAGTCGGAAAATCCACAAGTCGCTATTGCCGCTGCTGTTGTCTGTAAACTGTATCTGCGCAAAAAGAGCGCAGAGTGTAGTATCAGCACAATCGACCCCATGTGCTGGTAAGTGCCTGGCCTATCCCAGCGAACTAGTGACAAGGCTAAGGCCAGTCACCCACATAAACCTGTACAGTTGCAATATATATATATATATATATATATATATATATACAATACATTTATATACACAATACATTTATAAGGAAAGACTCTGCTCTGAAATAACAGTCAATAACTCGTGATATCCGGAATAATCTAATCAACAGAATAAATCTTACTTTCATGTCTCAATTCCTCTCTCATTTCATATCTCGTGGTAGGCGTACCACCCGCTCCCAACTATCACAATAACTACATCTTGTGGTAGGCGTACCACCCGCTCCCAAATATATCAATAGGCTACCAGCAACTATGGCCAATGCCAAGATTTAAATCACTTTGTGGTCGGCATGCCACACGATCCCATTTCTTATTATATAAGTGGTCGGCGCGCCACACGATCCCAATTCATAAATATATAAGTGGTCGGCGCGCCACACGATCCCAATTCATAAATATATATATTACCGGCATTTAGCCAATAATCTCTACATTAACAATATTTATAATTACCGGTTTTAAACCAATAATTGATAATAATTTCAACAATTTATCTCCATTACTGGTATAACACCAATAACTCTTAATCAACAATTTATTCATAACTAAATTCCTATTCCTTCAAGCTAGGATAGAACAAACACTTACCTCGAAAGTTTACGAACGATTCAATCCGTAGCAATGCCTTTTCCTTTCGAATTTGACTCCAATCCAATCGTATCTATACACAATTGATTTAATATCATCAATTCTACTTAACAAACTAGTTCATATTGCTAAATATGATTTTTACAACATTCTGCCCGGAATAGTAAAAATTGACCCCAGGCCCACATAATCGAAACTCAAGTTTCGAACCAAAATAAGTTCACCCAATCCTCCATGAGTTCAAATATACAATTTGTTCTTAAGTTCGACTCCAAAACGAGGTCTAGATCGCAATTTCTTTGAAAGCCCTAACTATACCCATTTATCCAATTTTTCAACCAATTTACACATGTTTAAGCCTAAGAATTTGATTGATGTTGATGAAAAATGAAGAAGACGAGTAAACAATACTTACCCAATGAACTTTGATGAAGAAATGCCACAAAGATCGCCTAAGAGCTGTGGAGAAGAAAGGATTTTGTGAAAATGGGATAAAATCCCGTAAGTGTTCTATTTTGGGTATTAATTCACTGGGCAGAAATTTACCCTTCGCGTTCGCGAAGGGTTGGACAGAAATGGGCATCGCGTTCGCGTGGACACAGTCGCGAACGCGTAGAAGAAAATCTGGGGACTTACTATTTGGCCTACGCGAACGCGTGGTGCCTTACGCGAACGCGTAGAAGAGGCAGGCCAGGCTCCGCGAACGCAGGAGCCTTCACGCGAACGCGTAGAGGAAAACAGCTGGGGTCCATGTTGTTGTATGCGAACGCGATCATAAGGACGCGAACGCGTAGAAGGGGAAAGAGAAGCCTTCGCGAACGCGACCAGGTGGACGCGAACGCGAAGAAGGAATATCTGCTGCAGATTTTCTGTAGTTTTTCCAAGTCCAAAACCACCCCGATGCCTATCCGAAACTCACCCGAGCCCTCGAGGCTCCAAACCAAATATGTACACTAACTTAATAACATCATACGAACTTGCTCGAGCGATCAAATCGCTGAAATAACATCAAAATCAATGAATTGAGCCTTAAAACTCAAGAATTCTTTCAAATTTCATAATTTCCAAAACATCCAATTTAAGGCCGAAACACGTCAAACGACGTCCGTTTTCAACCAAACTTTACAAGAAGCGCTTAACCAACATATATGACCTGTACCGGGCGTCGGAACCAAAATACGAGCCCGATAACAGTACTTTTTAATCAAAATTCAGTTTCATTCTCCTTAAACATTTTCAGAAAACAATTTAACAGAAAAATTCTTTTACCGGGGTTCTAGACCTCGGATTTCAATTCCGGGCATATGCCCAAGTTCCATATTTTTCTACGGATTTTCTGAGACAGTCAAATCACGGATCCGGTCCGTTTACCAAAAATGTTGACCAAAGTCAACCATATCAATATTAATATCAAAATTCTTCAACTTTTTCACATATTTCACATATTTCAACATAAAAATTTCCAGCTTTGTGCCTGGACTGTGCACGCAAATCGAGGCAACTATAATTGAGGTTTTCAAGACCTCAAAAGCTCGGAATGATTAATAAAAGTAGGTGATGACCCTTTGGGTCGTCACATCCTCCACTCTAAAACAACCGTTCGTCCTCGAACGGACGAGAGAAGGAAGTACCTGAGTCGGGGTACAAATGAGGGTAGCGGCTCCGCATATCGGACTCGGACTCCTAGGTCGATGCCTCAGGAGGCTGACCTCTCCACTGACACGCATAGAAAGATAACTCTTCGACCTCAACTGTCGAACCTGCCGGTCTAGAATGGCCACCGGCTCCTCCTCGTAAGATAGATCATTGTCCAATTGGACAGTACTGAAGTCTAACACATGTGTGGGATCGCCGTGGTATCTCCGAAGCATAGATACATGAAAAACTGGATGCACGGCTGATAAGCTAGGCGGCAAAGCTAATCTGTAAGCCACCCTCCCACTCTGTCTAGAATCTCAAATGGACCAATATACCTAGGGCTGAGCTTGCCCTTCTTCCCGAACCTCATCACGCCCTTCATAGGCGACACTCGGAGCAATACTCGTTCACCAACCATGAAATCTACATCTCGAACCTTACGATCCGCATAAGTCTTCTGCTTAGACTGAGCTGAACGCAATCTCTCCTGGATAGTCTTGACCTTATCCAAGGCCTCCTGAACTAAATCTGTACCCAACAACTGAGCCTCTCCCGGCTCAAACCATCCGACTGGTGATCGACAGCGCCTACCATACAATGCCTCATACGGAGCCATCTGGATGCTAGACTAGTAGTTGTTGTTGTAGGCGAACTATGCTAATGGCAGAAACTGGTCCCACGAGCCTCCGAAATCAATAACACAGGCTCGAAGCATGTCCTCTAGAATCCGAATAGTCCTCTCGGATTGGCCATCCGTCTGAGGATGAAATGTTGTACTCAGATGAACCTGGGTGCCTAACTCTTGCTAGACCGCTCTCCAGAACCGCGAGGTAAACTGCATACCCCGATCAGAGATAATAGATACTAGCACCCCATGGAGACGAACAATCTCCCTAATGTAAATCTCCGCTAACCTCTCCGACGAGTAGGAGACGGATACTGGAATAAAGTGTGCTGATTTGGTCAGTCTATCAACAATGACCCAAATAGCATCAAATTTCCTCCGAGTCAAAGGAAGTCCAGTAACGAAGTCCATAGTGATCCGCTCCCATTTCCACTCGGGAATTTCAATCCTCTGGAATACACCACCAGGTCTCTGGTGCTTATATTTAACCTGCTGACAGTTTAGACACCGAGCGACATACGCAACAATGTCCTTCTTCATTCTACGCCACCAATAATTCTGCTGTAAGTCCTGATACATCTTCGCGGCGCTCGGGTGAATAGAATACCGCGAATCGTGGGCCTCTGCTAAGATCAACTCTCGAATCCCTTCGACATTTGGCACACAAACTCGACCCTGCAATTTCAATACCCCATCATCATCTAGATTTACCTGTGTGGTACCTCCCCACTGTACTGTATCTCTCAACTCACGCAAATGAGGATCATCAAATTGCCTCTCACGGATACGCTCTAATAAAGAAGAACGAGCGACCGTGCAGGCTAACACCCTACTAGGCTCAGAAATGTCTAATCTCACGAACCGGTTGGCTAAGGCTTGGACATCTAGAGCTAATGGTCTCTGACTGACCGGAATGTATTCAAGACTACCCATGCTGGCAGACTTTCTACTCAATGCATCGGCCACCACATTGGCCTTACCTGGGTGATATAAAATAGTAAAATCATAGTCTTTTAGCAACTCTAGCCACCTTCTCTGCCTCATATTCAACTCTTTCTGCTTAAACAAATACTGAAGACTCTTATGATCGGTGTATACTTCACATGCTACACCATACAAATAATGCCTCCGGATCTTCAATGCGTGAATAATCGCCGCCAATTCTAGATCATGCACTGGATAGTTCTTCTCATGAATCTTCAACTGCCTCGAAGCATAGGCAATAACCTTGCCATCCTGCATTAACACTGCACCAAGCCCAATACGGGAAGCATCACAATAAACAGTATAAGGTCCCGTACCTGTGGGTAAAACCAATACCGGTGCTGTGGTCAAGGTTGTCTTGAGCTTTTGAAAGCTCGCCTCACATTCATCGGACCATTCAAATTGAACACCCTTCTGGGTCAATCTGGTCAGTGGGGTTGTAATAGACGAAAATCCTTCTACGAATCGGCAATAATAACCCGCTAACCCCAAGAAACTCCGAATATTTGTGGCTGATGTCGGTCTAGGCCAGTTCTTGACTGCCTCAATTTTTTTCGGATCAACCTGAATACCTGCTGCCGTCACAATATGACCCAGGAATGCAACTGAACTTAGCCAAAATTCACACTTTGAAAATTTTGCATATAGTTGGCTATCTCTCAGAGTCTGCAAGGCCACTCTGAGATGTTGCGCATGCTCCTCCTGACTGCGGAAATATATTAATATGTCATCAATGAAGACTATTACAAACAAGTCTAAATAAGGCCGAACACCCGATTCATTAATTCCATAAAAGCTGCTGGAGCATTTGTCAACCCAAAAGACATGACCAGAAATTCATAATGTCCATACCGAGTGCGGAACGTTGTCTTAGGGACATCAGATGCCCTAATCTTCAGCTGATGATAGCCAGATCTCAAATCTATCTTTGAAAATACCTTGGCACCCTGAAGCTGGTCAAATAAATCATCAATTCGCGGAAGTGGATATTTATTTTTGATAGTCACCTTGTTTAACCGTCGATAGTCAATGCACATTCTCATCGAACCATCTTTCTTCTTTACAAATAATACAGGTGCACCCCACGGCGAAACACTGGGTCTAATGAAACCCTTTTCAAGTAAATCTTGCAATTGTTCCTTCAATTCTTTTAACTCTGGCGGAGCCATACGATATGGGGGAATGGAAATGGGCTGAGTGCCTGGAGCCAAGTCAATACAAAAATCAAAGTCCCTATCGGGCGGCATACCTGGTAAGTCTGAAGGAAATACTTTTCGCGAACCACAGGCACAGAGTCAATAGAAGGAACCTCAGCACTGGAATCACGGACATAGACCAAATAAGCCAAGTATCCCTTTCCAACCATACGTTGAGCCTTAACATAAAAAATAACATTGCGGCTAGTATGACCTGAAATTCCTTTCCACTCTATACGAGGCAAATTCGGCAGAGCTAAAGTCACAGTCTTGGCATGGCAATCTAAAATAGCATGATATGGAGATAGCTAGTCCATGCCTAGTATAATATCAAAGTCCACCATATTTAGGAGTAATAAATCAAGCACGGGTCTCGAGACCCTCAATTACTATAATACATGACCGATGAACTCGATCAACTACAATAGAATCGCCTATTAGTGTAGACACATGAACAGAAACACTCAGTGGATCACTAGGCTGAATCAAGTATGGTGCAAAATAGGAAGACACGCACGAATATGTAGACCCAGGGTCAAATAATGCTGATGCCTTTCTATCACAAACCAAAATAATACCTGTAATAACGGCATCAGAAGACTCGGCCTCTGGTCTGGCGGAAAGTGCATAACATCGGGGATGTGCCCTACCACCCTGAGCAGTATTTCTAGGACGATCAGCTGCTGGCTCGTCTCTACCTCTATCGGTCTGAGCTCCACCTCTATGACCTCTACCTCCACCTCTATGTCTTCTACCTCCGCCTCTAGCTGGCTGGGCAGGCTGTGAGGGAACTGGGGCCTGAATCATGGCACGAGAACCCTGCTGCTGAGATCTGTCAGAAGCTCGAGGGCAATACTTTGCAATGTGCCTAATATCACCGCACGTAAAACAAGCCCTCGGCTACTGAAAATAGTGAAGTGGTGGTGCACTGATAGGCTGCTGATCAGAGTAGCGTGGCTGAGAATTACGATCACCTGAAGCATCATGAGAAACCTGAAGAGCTGACTGATAAGGCCTAGGAGGATGGCCTCTATCATAAAAATCTCTATCTCTAGACGAGGTACCACTGAATCTACCCGAATTACGAGATCTCTTATCTGATCCATGTCTCGCTCCCTGTGACAGAGCCATCTCGATCCGGCGGGCTGCATTAGCCGCCTCGTGAAAAGTGATTTCAGTTCCTGCCCCCATAGCCATCTATAGCCGAATTGGTTGATTCAAGCCATCAATAAACCTCCTCACCCTCTCCCGATATGTGGGAAGTATGATAATAGCATGACGAGCCAGGTCCACGAACCTAGTCTCGTACTGTGTGACAGACATAGAACCCTGATGAAGACGCTCAAATTGTCTGCGCATAACCTCCCGCTGAGTTGCTGGAAGGAACTTCTCCAAGAATAATTCTGCAAATTGCTCCCAAGTCAAAGATGACGATCCCGCTGGCCTGGATAGACAATAATCTCTCCACCAATTCTTGGCGGAACCAGATAATCGAAAAGTAGCAAAGTCCACACCATTAGTCTCCACAATACCCATAGTACGGAGAACTTCGTGGCAGTTGTATAGGAAATCCTGTGGATCCTCCGAAGGAGTGCCACTGAATGTGGTAGTGAACAGCTTGGTAAACCTGTCCAATGTCTACAACGCGTCAGCAGACATGGCTGCACCATCATTAGACGGAGTCGCAATAATAGGTCGAGCTGCCTCAACTGGCTGAATCACAAGATCCTGAGCCTGGGGAATTACTGGCTCCGGAGTGCGCGTAGCAGGAGTCTGATTACCTTCTCCAGCCTGAGAAGTGGCTGGTGCTACCGGTAATAAACCCGCTCTGGTGATATGATCCATAAAACCTGCTATCCGGACCAAAGCATCCTGAAGATCCGGTGCCACTCGTGCTGCTGCTCGGGGCTGAGCTCTGCCCCTACCTTGTCCTCTAGGACGACCTCGACCTCGGCCTCTACCCCTAGCAGGAGCTGCCGCTGCTGGGACCTCGGGCTGCTGGTCGGTAGATGAGGATGCACGTGTCCTTACCATCTGCGGAAGAACAGAGTAGAAGTTCAATTAACATTCAAAAGATCAAGTCGCACGACTGGAAAGAATAAAGGGAATATTTTCCTAACTCCGTAGCCTCTGGAGGATAAATACAGACGTCTCTGTACCGATCCTTCGGACTCTACTAAGGTTGTTCGTGAGTTGTGAGACCTGTGCAACCTAGTGCTCTGATACCAACTTGTCACGACCCGGATTTCCCACCATCGGGAGTCATGATGGCGCCTACTAAATGGAAGCTAGGCAAGCCAAATATTAATTACACCTCCATTAATTACCAAATTCTTATTAAGACTTATTATTAAAAACATATAAACTACAGCGGAATAATCAAAATTAGCGGAAGACTTAGTCAAATATGATAAAGAAAACCCAAACATGATACACTACCCAAGACTGGTGTCACAATACTCACGAACTTCTAAGAATAATACACATAATTGTCTGAAAGAAAATACAAGCTGTTTATCTCGATTACATGAGATAACGAATGAAAAGCATAGATAGAAGAGACAACGGGTCCTGCGGACGCCTGCAAGGCTACCTCGTAATCTCAATAGTCGGAAAATCCACAAATCGCTACTGCCGCTGCTGCTGTCCGTAACCTGTATGTGCGCAAAAAGAGCACAGAGTGTAGTATCAGCACAACCGACCCCATATGCTGGTAAGTGCCTGGCCTATCCCAGCGAATTAGTGACAAGGCTAAGGCCAGTCACCCACATAAACCTGTACAGTTGCAATATACATATATATATACAATACATTTATAAGGAAAGACTCTGCTCTGAAATAACAGTCAATAACTCACGATATCCAGAATAATCTAATCAACGTAATAAATCTTACTTTCATGTCTCAATTCCTCTCTCATTTCATATCTCGTGGTAGGCGTACCACCCGCTCCCCACTATCACAGTAACTACATCTTGTGGTAGGCGTACCACCCGCTCCCAAATATATCAATAGGCTACCGGCAACTATAGCCAATGCCAAGATTTAAATCACTTTGTGGTCGGCGTGCCACACGATCCCATTTCTTATTATATAAGTGGTCGGCGCGCCACACGATCCCAATTCATAAATATATAAGTGGTCGACGCGCCACACGATCCCAATTTATAAATATATATATTACCGGCATTTAGCCAATAATCTCTATATTAACAATATTTATAATTACCGGTTTTAAACCAATAATTGATAATAATTTCAACAATTTATCTCCATTACCGGTATAACACCAATAACTCTTAATCAACAATTTATTCATAACTAAATTCCTATTCCTTCAAGCTAGGATAGAACAAACACTTACCTCGAAAGTTTACGAACGATTCAATCCGTAGTAATGCCTTTTCCTTTCGAATTTGACTCCAATCCAATCGTATCTATACACAATTGATTTAATATCATCAATTCTACTTAACAAACTAGTTCATATTGCTAAATATGATTTTTACAACATTCTGCCCGGAATAGTAAAAATCGACCCCGGGCCCACATAATCGAAACTCAAGTTTCGAACCAAAATAAGTTCACCCGATCCTCCATGAGTTCAAATATACAATTTGTTCTTAAGTTCGACTCCAAAACGAGGTCTAGATCGTAATTTCTTTGAAAGCCCTAACTATACCCATTTCTCCAATTTTTCAACCAATTTACACATGTTTAAGCCTAAGAATTTGATTGATGTTGATGAAAAATGAAGAAGACGAGTTAAACAATACTTACCCAATGAACTTTGATGAAGAAATGCCCCAAAGATCGCCTAAGAGTTTGTGGAGAAGAAAGGATTTTGTGAAAATGAGATAAAATCCCGTAAGTGTTCTGTTTTGGGTATTAGTTCACTGGGTGGAAATTTACCTTTCGCGTTTGCGTGCACTGTGTCGCGTTCGCGAAGGGTTGGACAGAAATGGGCATTGCGTTCGCGTGGACATAGTCGCGAACGCGTAGAAGAAAATCTGGGGGCTTACAATTTGGCCTACGCGAACGCGTGGTGCCTTACGCGAACACGTAGAAGAGGCAGGCCAGGCTCCGCGAACGCGGGAGCCTTCACGCGAACGCGTAGAGGAAAAAGGCCGGGGTCCATGTTGTTGTATGCGAACGCGATCGTATGGACGCGAACGCGTAGAAGGGAAAAGAGAAGCCTTCGCGAACGCGACCAGGTGGACGCGAACGCGAAGAAGGAATATCTGCTGCAGATTTTCTGCAGTTTTTCCAAGTCCAAAACCACCCCGATGCCTATCCGAAACTCACCTGAGCCCTCGAGGCTCCAAACCAAATATGTACACTAACTCAATAACATCATACGAACTTGCTCGAGCGATCAAATCGCCAAAATAACATCAAAATCAATGAATTGAGCCTTAAAACTCAAGAATTCTTTCAAATTTCATAATTTCCAAAACATCCAATTTAAGGCCGAAACACGTCAAACGACGTCCGTTTTCAACCAAACTTTACAGGAAGCGCTTAACCAACATATATGACCTGTACCGGGCGTCGGAACCAAAATACGAGCCCGATAACAGTACTTTTTAATCAAAATTCTGTTTCATTTTCCTTAAATATTTTCAGAAAACAATTTAACAGAAAAATTCTTTTACCGGGGTTCTAGACCTCGGATTTCAATTCCGGGCATACGCCCAAGTTCCATATTTTTCTAAGGATGTGATGACCCTTTGGGTCGTCACAGTTTACCAAAAATGTTGATCAAAGTCAACCATATCAATATTAATATCAAAATTCTTCAACTTTTTCACATATTTCAACATAAAAATTTTCCAAATTCGTGCCCGGACAGCGCACGCAAATTGAGGCAACTATAAATAAGGTTTTCAAGACCTCAAAAGCTCGAAATGATTACTAAAACAAGTGATGACCCTTTGGGTCGTCACATAGGGTTAGGCACGTGTTGGTCTTGTGAGACAGATGTCGTGGAATACCATCTTCCTCCATGCAGTAATATAGTCATTTTCACTTTTATTGGTGAAATTGGGAGAGTTAATTCCAGCTACTAGAGGTTCTTTTCCATATTGTAAGTTAGTGGTTTTAGAAGGACAGTCCTCGTTATTCTCGTCAGTAGGAGATTTGGAATTTTGCAAGTTAGATAATCTGTTATCCTTCATGCGAGGCACGTTTCCTTTAGGAGTATTTTTTAGTGCCACATTCTTAACACGTAAAACTAAATCTATTTTGAATTAGGAAAATCTTTAGCCACAATTTCCATTAGCAGATTGTCCAATGTAGTAAATTTGTTGTTATTGGTAACGTCATTTCTTGTAGAGAAATCGTTATGACATTACAAGAAAGATGAGCTACGACGATATATTTAATTAGTGATATTTCTAATAAATGTTGGGAAAAAGTCTTCTATTTCTTGACATTTGTTAAAAAATTGTGGCAAAAATTTGATATTTGATGAAAGATGATGGAAAATATAGTAACATTTGATCTAAATGTCACATAATTAAGAATAAGGCGGCATTGATTATTGACATGTGTTAGTGTTAGTGCATTTTGATATTAAAATTATAATATTAAAGTGCATTATTTTTTGTGAGATAGTAGTTATAAATTGGCAAGAAAGCGGTCACTATTTTTGTGTAACTCTTGAAACCATTAATGTCACGATCCATCACTAATTATCCACTAAATGTTAAATTCTGTAACTATCAACCCATGTCGTACTATTTTAATATCCTACTACTTTAGTATTTATTCTATGAAAGAAATTTTACACCTATAAATAGTGGTGTTTCTTCCTTGTATCGTATATGAAGAATATATAGTAGTGAGAATGAGAAAAGTATTATGGTGTAGAGAAAGATGTGGTTGGTATTGTGAAAAAGAGAGTTATAAGAAGGAGAAAATCTAAGTCTCCAACATATTCTCTACAAAAGATGTGATTGGTATTGCAAAAAAGAGAGTTATGCGAACCATATTATTTGTGAACCTATGATCCCTTTTTCTTTATTTGTTTATTTATCATTTTCCTTTTTTTGGAATTTTCGAGCTTGTTTTTTCCTCAAAATTTGAGTCCCTTTCTGTTTTCTTCAAATTTCAACTTATCTGAGAACTTTAATATGACAATATCTAATATTTGAAGCCCTTAATTGCTTATTTGTTACTTGTACCTAAAGTCACAATTATATCATGGCCGGGAACTATAGTAGTGGATCTAGAGGGGTGCCTAACACCTTCCCCTCGAGATAACTTATAGTCTTACCCAAACTCAGGTTCTTCAAACTCAAATCCTTATTAGTGTCCTGATGCACTTAATCATTAGGTGGTGACACTTGAAACTCCAAAATCCAATTCCCAAAAGGGAAAAGAGTTGTGCTCCCAAATGTCTTAAACCCAATTACGCCTTTAAAGAAAAAGGGGGCATTGACACCTGAGTATCCACTTGACAGATTCCCGGTGTTCTTTTCTAGGATATTCAAGAAACCTGCTGATAACACCAACTGCGTGAGCAATATCAGGTCTGCATACCATAGCATACATCAAACTTCCGATAGCAGAAGAATAAGGAACTTTGGTCATGCTTTCCTTTTCCTCTATTTTTGTAGGACACTTCTTTTTGCTCAACTTCAAATGGCTAGCAAGAGTTGTGCTGGCTGGCATATCATTGTTCATGTTGAAGAGTTCTAGAGCACGTTAAATGTACTCCTCATAAGACAACCACAATTTTTTGCTTGTTTGCTCTCGAACAATCTTTATTCCCAGAATTTGTTGTGATGGGCCTAAGTTCTTCATGTCAAAGGACATAGATAAGTCTCTCTTCAACTTAGAAATCAACTCTTTATCTTTTCCTACAGTCAACATGTCATCTACATACAACAACAATATAATAAAGTTGTTATCAGAAAATCATTTTTAGTATACACATGGATCAGAATATGTCTTTATGTAAGTTTGTTTTTATCAGAAAGAGTCAAACTTCTTGTACCACTTCCTTAGTGCCCGCTTTAACCCATAAAGACACTTATTCTATTTTCACCCCTTGTGTTTTCTTTCAGCTACTTCAAATCCTTCTGGTTTCTCCATATAGATCTCCTCTTCCAAATCTCCATGAAGAAATGCAGTTTTTACATCCAACTGCTCCACTTCAAGATCTAGGCTAGCTACTAAGCTCAAGATTGTACGAATAGAAGTCATTTTGATAATAGGTGAGAAAATTTCATCAAAATCAATACCTTCTTCTGTTTGAAGCCTTTAACCACCAATCGAGCTTTGTATCTAAATAACTTGCCATTTTCATCTTTCCTGAGTTTAAAGACCCACTTTGAGTGGTCTTTTACCCTTTGGAAGTTCAAACAGCTTGTATGTGCCATTTTTCTGTGGAGATTCCATCACTTCTTGCATAGCTTTCATCCAATGATTTTTTCTTGATAGGATAGCACCTCCTTAAGATTTTCTGGCTCCCCCTCAGCACTGATGAGGACATACTCTGTGGATAGGTACTTGAATGACTCTACCCTTGGCCTCTCGGATCTCCTCGGAGGTTGAGGTTGTTCTTCTTCTTGAGTGGGATACTCCACTTGATCGGCATCATCATCAAGTTGCCCCCTACTCAATAACCTCACCAGGTTTTTCTCCCTACTCGGCAACCACATCGATCTTATTTTATGCAATTGTGGGATTGTTAGAAGAATAAGTAATGATACCAAGGTAAGGGATTATACTATTCTTTGTCTTCTCTAACTGATCATCTACAACTCCAACTTCACTTTCTCGGAAGATTATATCTCTGCTTCTAATGACCTGCTTCTTTACAGGATCCCACAACTATACCCGAACTATTCATCTCCATATTCGATGAATATGGAGGGAAACGAATTTTTCATCCAACTTTGTTTTATAATCCTTTGGTATATGAGCAAAAACTCTACAACCGAACACCTTCAGATGTGAGTAGGACATCTCCTTATTGGTCCAAACTCTCTATGGGATGTCAAACTCCAATGGAACTGATGAACTCCTATTGTTCAGGTAACAGGCTCTCTGAATTGCTTCATCCTAGAATGACTTAGGTAGTTAAGCCATTCTGAGCATGCTTCTCACCTTCTCTACAATGGTAAGGTTCATCATCTTGGCTATGCCATTATGCTGTGGGGTTTCAGGAATTGTCTTTTCATGTCTAATCCCATGACTTGAATAGTAATTTTCAAACTCTCTTAAAGTGTAATCAGCTCCATTGTCACTTTGGAGACGCTTTAGCTTTCGACCTGTCTCCCTTTCCACCAAAGAATGAAGTTTCTGGAAATTTTGATACGCTTGATCTTTGGTTTTCAAGATATAAACCCACAATTTATGTGAAGCATCATCAATAAAAGAAATAAAATATTTGCTACCGCCCATCGATTCAATTTACAATGGACAACAAACATCAGAATATACTAAATCAAGCATATTCAATTTTCTTTCAGACAATGTCTGAAATGAGACTCTATGTTGCTTACCAAATAAACAGTAGTCACAAGATTTTATTGTTGTATCTTTGGCAAAAGATATGAGTGATTTTCTGGCAAGAAACTGCAATCCCTTCTTGCTCATATGACCCATTCCTTTGTGCTAAAAATATGCAAAAATCCAATCTAGTGCTGTATTTAATTCACCTTGGCATATTTCTGCATTTGTCCTGTACAACGTGCCACGAGCAACTCCCTTTGCAATCACCAATGATCCCTTGGTGAGTCTCCATCTTGGTCTAAAGCAATTTTCGAGATCAAGTTCATCTACGAATCAGGTACATGTCGCACTCCTTTAGAACTAATATGCATCCTACATTTTTCTTGATACAAATATCACCAATCCTCGCAATATTTGAGTAACTTGTGTTACCAATTCTCACAGTTCTAAAATCACCTGCTACATATCTGTAGAAAAGATCTCTTACAGATGTGGCATGGTAAGATGTAGATGGGTCAACCATCCATTCCGACTCTGGACTTGACAGTTCCATGCATTCATCTTCCTTATTTATAAAGAGGACAACATTATCGTTGTTTTGTGTCATGGCGGTTGTGTTGTCATTATTCTTTTGGCATCTCGTTTTACCTTTGCCCTTTCTTGGATTTGGGAAATCTCTTTGTCAAGACCCTAGTTCACCAATTGTGAACACGTCATGACGGCACCTAGTCTTCGCGACCTAGTAAGCCTAACACATTGCGGAAATAACAGAAAATGTGGAAATTTTAATCAAAACTAAATATGCCGCCGGGCACATACACTTTAATACTTTATCAATTATGAAACTATCTCAAAGACCCGGAAACCCACGGGTAACACAGACTAAGAATGAAACATAATACTGCTCTAACCATCCGAAAACGTCTATAACAAGGAGAAACTGAATGTCATCTAGCTAACTAGAGGGTAGAAAGAGAGGGAGAGTCTTCAGTCTGCGGACGCGGCAGAAATACCTCGAGTCTCCAAACATGCTCCTGCAGCTACTAGTAGTGCGCCCGCGTAGAGTTACTTGGACATGCACATGAAAAACATGCGCAGAAGAGGTGTGGGTACACCACAGAGGTACTTAGTAAGTGCCAAGCCTAACCTCGGTTGGGTAGTGATGAGGAAAGGTCAGGGCCCTGCTAAGACATGAACAATAATAGCAAAATATTAACAGTATTGAATTCTGATGAAAACCAATGAACACAACAGTGTGGTAAGACATTTCTGTGAAATATAAAACTACAATTCATAACAGAAACGCTGAGTAAACACATCTAATTACAAGAGTACCGACGAGGGTCTCCGAGGATACCGTCCTGTAGCCCTTTTCACAATTGTCCAGTGGATCTCCAAGGATACGGTCCCGTAGTCCAATTCCCATATCAATAGCAAAGGATCTCCCGGGATACCGTCCCGTAGTCCAAAAATGAAAGTGCGGGGGGATCTATTGGGATACCGTTCCGTAGTCCCAAAATAAAAGTGCAGGGGGATCTAGTCCCAAAATAAAAGTACAGGGGGATCTCCCGGGAATTAAATTCATAGTCCCAAAGTAAACAAACAAGGGTTAGCTCTCGGGATCTCGCATCCGTAGTCTCAATGTAAATGCACAACCAACATTAGAGAAATTATTCAGAGACTGGAGTACATTAATACAGGGCAACAACTAATACCGGCCTAACATGATTCACATAATCACAATTAAGACATTTTAAACAAATAGGCAACTTGGGTCAATTAAACATGCTCTTCAATGCTAGCGCAGGCTATAATAGCAAGTAAGGTAAGGCAAATACGAAAGGAAGGCCAAATCAAGTATTTAAGTAAAAAATCGGGTTTTCAACAATTTGCTCAAGTTTGCGCTTGTCACCTCACCCACAAGGCATTCAATTACCAATTATCACATCCTAAGGGACGAAGTTCCCGACACAAGGTTAGGCAAGCCACTTATCTCGAACCGGTGCAAAATCAACTAGGGAACAATACCCTTGCCACGAATATCCGATTCCAAATGGCCCAAATCTATTCAATTCAATTACATATCGTAAAAAACAAAAACAACTGATTTCACTATAAAAATCAAAGCTAGGGCGTGAAGATAGGTAGAATGACCAAAATGACCCTCTAGTCATGTCTCAGAATCAAAAAGTTTTTACATTTTCAGAACCCTCATACTCTCACAAGTTTATCCATATAAAAATCTCCCAAGTTGGAGGTCAAATGACCCCTCAAATCCTTACAATTATGTTTAAGAAGTTTTACCCAATTTCCATTCAAAAGCGCGAAATTAAAGGGTGAAATTAAGAGGAGATTCATGGAATATGATCAAAATCGAGTGGGAATTACTTACCCAAGTTGCCTAGGAGGAAATCCCTTCAAAGATTGCCAAAAATCGAGCTCTAGAAGTCAAAATGTTATTAAAATAGTGAAACCCTCGAAATATGTAATTTAATTTGTCGGCCAAGGTAATTCGTCATCGCGAACGCGTAAGGAGTATCGCGTTCGCGAAGAAGAGAAAATGAAGAGGGTCTAGTTACTCAGCACGAACGCGACAAGCGTCCGCATATGTGTAGAATAAAAATATGTTAGCCCGGGGGTTGCTCTTCGCGAACGCGTGACATGCTACGCGAACGCGACAAGTAGAACAATGCAACTACGCGAACGCGACAAGGGCAATGCGAACACGATGGAGGGGAAAATAGGGCTACGCGAATGCGAAGGTCCTAACGCGAACGCTTTGAAGAAATTCCCAGCGAGCTAGACAAGCCTTCACGAACACGAAGGGAATAACGCGAACGCAAAGAAGGCGTACTAGAAGCAGCAACAACAGTCCAAAAATAGGAGGAAATGACCCGTTGAGCATCCGAAACACACCCGACGCCCTCGGGACCTCAACCAAACCTAGAGACATATCTCGTAACATCATTCAAACTTACTCCAATCCTTAAACCACCCAAAACAACTCTGGAAACACGAATTAATCAAAGATTCAAGCATAAGAACTTTAAATTCCAACCAAACATGCTTTCGATCAAAAACCTAACCAAACCTCGCCCGAATGACCTGACATTTTGCACGCATATCCACAAGACATGCCGGAGCTATATAAACTTCCAGAATCCAATCCGACCCCCAGATCAAAAACTCACTATCGGTCCGGAAATATCAAAAATTCAAACTTCGACATTTCAAGCCTAAATGAGCTACGGACCTCCAAATAACATTCTAAACACGCTCCCATCTCCGAAATAACCTAACGGAGCTAATGGAACCATCAAAATTCTATTCCAAGGTCATCTTCATACTGCTCCAAATACGAATTATTTTTCAACTCTTAAGCTCTCATTTAGGGACTAAGTATCCCAAAATACTCCAAATTCTAATACCGAGCGTCCCGGCAAACCAAATAGCAGAAATGAACTTGAGGAAAGTAGTTAATGGGGAAAAGGGGCATAAATTCTAAAAACGACCGGCCGGGTCGTTACACTCTTTTGAAGTGACCTGGTTGATCACAATTGTAGCAATTTTTGGCTCTTGATTTGGATTGATTCTTTGACATTCCACGAGTTCCGGCCGTAGTTGCTCGAACTCCTTTTATAATTCCTGCCTCTACATTCTCTGATGAGAGTTGTCCTTCATTTTCAGGCTTATTTGTCATCTTATCATTGAGTAGAAGAGCCGATGTGATATTTTTCCACCAATTGGTAGTCTTACTGTGTAGGATAGTTGTTTTCAAATTATCGTACGAAGATGGCAACGAATTCAATAGCAAGACCGCTTTATCTTTTTCCTCGATTTTCACTTCGAGATTGACGAGCTGTGTGATTAGTCCGTTAAACACACTTAAATATGAAAAAAATTTATACCTTCACCCATGTGTAGGGCGTATAACAACTCTTCAGTTACAATTTGTTTGTCAGCGTTTTGGACATGTGTAGGCTTTCCAACCTTGTCCAAATGCCACGTGCAGTGTCTTCATCAATGATGTTATTTACCGCATCATCTGATAAGTGCAACCTGATTGCACTAGCAGCCCTTTCATCGAAGTCAGCCCAATCCTCAACTTTCATGGTATCAGGCTTTTTGACATTAACATCTAGTACCTTGTGTAATCCTTATGGATGAGCAGATCTCTCATCCTTCTTTGCCATGTTGAGAAACCATTATCTCCGTTGAATTTTGCTACCTGGTACTTTACTCTGGACATTTTTATTTTTTGTCGAGTATAGTACTACCCACAGTGAATAGTATTTATGTGAACGAGCAAAACCTGTGCTCTGATAGTAGTTGTTGGAATAAATCCCCACAGTAATGATATTCACAGTAATAAAAGTGGAATAATAATGTAGCACTGAGATACAATAATCAACAACAATAAAAGAGTGACAACGACACCAAAATATTTACGTGGAAAACTCTTATGAATAAGGGAAAAAAAATCAGGACCCCGAGAGGAGCAACTAATATCACTATATTAAGGAATTTTACACTTTGTAGGCCCGATTAAAATACTCAAAAGACCGCTACAACACTCAAAAAATATATTCCTCTTTCGATATGTTCATCTCACTACAATATCGCTAACACTCTCTATTTTTTCACACATACTATTCTTTTATACGTTGTCTATGATGCCTCACTCTTTTTTTCTCTCTTTGTTCATGTATTTAAAAGAAGTGAAAGAGCTCTCCTTTTGTAGGAGATAATACGTAGCCTCCATGAACGCTACATGAGGAGCTTCAATTCTCCTCCATTCATTTCTAAACTTGGGGCCAAAGTAATCATAGACACATACCTATTATCAATGGGATGGACCCCGCACGTTGTGTATAGAACCTGTAGAACGTGAAGATAATGAATACTTGAGTATCTCAAGTCTTTTTATAAAGTATGTTTTGGGGTACATAGGTCTAAATAAAATATATCCATGTGTCTCTTTTGTTATTTGGTATAATTAGTTGATACTTCAAAACGTGAATAGCGACTCGCCTTCATACCATGTACAGTACCACTTAATATAAATAAATTACTTTTGACGACTCTTAACTTGTGAGAATGGGTTATTATACATCCTTTCACATTGTACCTATCCAGATCTGGATCTTTGAGCTGCAATAACATTTAATCAATTGCTGAGCAGCCTAGTTTTGATTATTTAATTTGGTAAGTTTTATTATTAAATGATTGTTGAATAATAATAGTATGGTAATATATATGTGTTCTTATTTGTACGAGGAAGAGCCGGTGATTAGCGCCTTGTCTTCATACCATGTACAGTACTACTTAATATAAATAAATTGCTTTTGAGAACCCTGACTTGTGAGACTGGGTTATAGATCCGTTCACATTGTGCCTACCCAGATCTGGATCTTTGAGCTGCAGTAACATTTAATAAATTGCAGAGCAGCCCAGTTTGGACTCTGAAGTCTTACTTAATTTGTTAAGTTTTATTATTAAATGATTGTTGAATAATAATAGTATAGTTATTATGGTAACATGTGATTCTTATTTGTACGATGAAGAGCCGGTGATTAAAAAAAGGTAAGGAAATCTGTTCATTCCTTTCGATCAGTTACAGAATTCAAATCAAAGAAATTGCTTTAGGACGAGCTCTAATAATTCTGTGAAAGACATTAAGGGTATGTTTGGTACAAAGGAAATTGTTGCCCTTGGAAATTATTTTCTGGAAAATCAGTGGTATTTAGGGTTTTCAATGGTATGGTTGGGCTCGTTATTATATAAAATTAGTATCATACCAATTTCTTGGTTATTATATTATGCATAATCAAAATTACTTTTCTAAACCGTTCCAATCATATCCGTTTGTCTTCATCATCGGTACAGTTCGGTTAATTTTCGGTGTTATTTTAAATGTCATGAAAATGTCACTAGTAGAAGTAGAATGCAATAACATACGTACTTTTATATGACTTGGAAAAACTTTCTATATATTTTTACTATTTAAATGGTGATGAATCAAGAACAGGAAATATGGTGAAAGTATAGATCCATTAACCATTGTACAACAACGTAAAAGAAATTAAGCAAAGACAAAGAAAATATAAATCACACGAGCGAAAAGATATTAACCAAGTTGGACTAAAGAATAAAGTTTATAGAAAATTAAATATTGAAAAAGATAAATCTAAATCAATAAACACGTTGTAGTTTGATACTCATAATAACTATAATAGCTTGTATCTTGCTAGGAAATATATTGGAAATAATTCAGTTTTAATATGAGTAGTAGGTTGGGAATTAGGATTTTGAGTTTAATTGCTTGGTGACTTGTAACTGTGTTCACAATTTCAAGGCCCACAGAATAATTTATTGCTTTATTATTTTTAAACCTAATATACAAATATATTTTTCACATGTAAAGTTATTCGGTTCAATATTTTCGCTTTATTTTCATAAAATAAAAACATACCCTAATTATCGGTACGTTATAGATTTATATAAAACCTGCGGTTCTGTTGAAAAAAACCTAAAAATCACTTCGGTACGGTATGATTCGGACGGTTTAATCGATTTTTAATATCCATTAATACCCCTAATGTATTCTTACTTATTTTTTAGTGTTAAGTTAGGCAGCAAAATTTTGTTTTTTGAAAAATATATAATTTAGGAAAATACTATGAGAAAAGAATGGTTGATCGGGGTTTAGGGTCCTGTTTGGCGGTCACGAAGGCACGAGTGGGGGTGGTATCGGTGAGGGTGATTGTAGTGGGTTGGCGTGGGGTTGGAGGTAGGGGATGGGGGTGGGAGTGGGGGTGGCAGGAAGTAATGTGGAAGTTGGGGTTGAGTGGGGTGGGGAATAGGATGAAATGATTGGAAAAAAGTATTGTAAAATATTTTTCCTCCTTTTAATAAGGTAGTCACTTTCCTCCATTGGGGGAAAATGAGTGCATGAAAAAAATAATATTTTAAGGAATCAAACATGTGAAAAATAAAAAATATTTTTTAAAATATATATTTTTTGTACCAAACACACTCTAATTCCAATCATTTACTTCCTAGGGCATCGTGAACTACTTACTTTATGTGTTTTCATCTACAATAAGGTAGATATTTTATACTTCAATACCATACAAGAGGAAGGGCATGATTTATGTGGTACCCAATTATTCGCTTAACTTGATTATAGAAGCATATGGTTCTTCTATGTGTTTCAACTACTACTGTTGCGGAATAATAAGTATAAAAATTAAATACCACAAGGATTTTACATGGAAAATAACTGGATGAAAAGGTAAAAAAATCATGATCTACGTTTCTGTGGGATTTTCTAAAACTCTCCATTAAAATCACTTAGCCAAAAACTGCATTTACAAAAACTTTTTTATTACCCTAGTATTAACTCTAATCTTGTTGTAGCACAAAGCCTCAACTGTTGCGATATCTTTAAGTTAACTCTAACTTGAAAATTCTGAATACTTAATACAATTGCTTCTCAATAAGCTGAAAGGTACAATATGAAAATCACCTACTACAATTGAACTAGAATAAAAGACAAACACTTGGAACTGATTCTTCTATCTGATTCAAGTAGTTTTCGGTTTGCACGCTTGAATCACACACAAATTGCTTGCAAAATTGCCTTGATATTTTGCTCTCAGTTTTTGTATTTTATCTTCTTATAGTTGATAGAAATCATAAAATATAGCTGAAAAATGATTAGAGATACTTACCCAATAATGTAGTATGAAAATTCCTTCACAAAGTCGCCTTTAATCAAAGCTAGGATAGCATCATTAGGAAAGTATATTTCTAAATCTTCGGAGAAGAGTCTTAAGTTCTTTTCAATGTTGAATAAACAAAGACAATTTGGGTGGACTGGGGAATGTCAACAAGCACTCAAAATCAAAAAATATACTTGTCAAACCCACATTGCTGACTAAACCAAAAGATGTTGACAGGCTACTCATCTATCTCGATGTGTTAGAGTTTGCGGTAAGTAATGTTAGTTCAAGAAGACAGAGGTAAAAATGTCTAATTTATTATGTTAAAAAGTCTTTATTGATGCTGAAACTCGATATCCTCATTTAAAAAAAACTTGCTTTAACACTAATCATGGCATCCAGAAAGTTGAGACCTTATTTTCAATGTCACCTCTGTAGTGACTGCTTAGCCCTTAAGAAGTATATTGCATAAGAAAGAACTATCAAGTATACTAACCATATGGGCTATAAAAGTAAATGAATATGATATTATATATCAACCTATAACTACGATAAAATCACATATTTTAGCAAATTTCGTAGCAGACTTCACCCCCGAAATAATACCAAAAGCAGAAAAAGAATTGCAGATATTCAACAGGTCTAATCCATATACATGAACCCTATTTACTGATGGCTCCTCGAATGTAAAAGGAGTGGTTTTAGGCATTGTTCTAATCCCACATTTGGGGAAAACTATAAGGTTATCAATAAAATGCAATCTCATTACTAATAATGAAACAAAATATAAAGTTGTAATTATAGGTCTAGAATTGGCACGAGAGCTTAAAATAGTGCAGATTATAATCAAAAGCGTCTCGCAACTTGTAGTAAATCAAATGATGAGACTAATATAGCTAGAGAGGAGAGGATGCAGCAATATTTGAAAAAGTCACGAGACTTAGTTAGACAATTAAAATCTTGGAAAATCGTGCAAATACCTAGGGAAGAAAATGCTAAAGCAGACATGCTGGATAATCTCACATCCATAACAGAAGTAACAAATAAAGAAAATACTTCTGTAATACATTTGTTTCATTCGACACTCGATCATTTTAAATTCAAATGAAAGAGTACAATAGAAACTCAAATAAAATATTATATATATTAAACTTTGCCAAAACTATGTATGAATTTAGTTAAAACCAAGGAACTTTGATATAAACCCCAAATCAGATTAGGGGTAAAAACTTACCAACTATTCTAAAAGAAAAAAAAACAAAACTTCCCAACAAAAGTTCATAGAACACTATGGGTAAACCGGTACTATCATCGGCAAGAGAGGCAGAATCCAATGAGGCATCATTAGCAATAGGAGAAGATACAACTTGAGCAGAAGAGGCTTGAACATCAACTTCACCAGGAGAAAGTTACATCACATTCGGGAATGCCTCCCTCGGGTGAGGAAAAGTACTGAGTTGCTGAGTTTTTTCAATATTTTCCTTAGTATTTGCAATGTCAACAGTCAAGTCGAAGCCTTCCTTGCCAGCCTCTATCAAAGTCTCATAGCGCATATTCAAAAAGCCTAACATACATCAAGAGTTGCTTTATATTCAACGGCCTCATAATCTTTTTCCCATTGCTCAATTTCAACCTCCAACTCTTCTCTTTCGGCCAAAAAAACATCATAAGAAGCCTTCAGAGGGGCGAATGATATCTCCATAAACAGGACCTTGTCTAAAGATCCTTTGTGAAAGTTTGAACAAGTTCCTCAACATAAATCTCCTTCAGGTTAAGAAAATCTTTCAAACCCCTAATTTCTTCCATAGCTTTATAATTCTGCTCCGCGAATGAAGACTCAAGAATGTCTTTGTCCTTGTCAACTTGACTAGAAGAGGCTTTTTCAATTGCCAATTATGTTGCCATCACTTGTACTTGCTGTTCAAAAGCACGCTTCTCCTCATCCAAAACTTATTTTTCCATCTTAAGACGCCCGCACTGCTCCAATAAGTTATCTTCTTCTAAATGATAATCAGTGGCTAGCTGCTCAGCATTAACAATTCTCTTCATAAGCTTCGTGCCTATCAAATTTATCTACACAAGAAGGGAGAGAAGTGATAATCAAAAAAAGATAAAAATTGCGAGGAAAGTCAAAAAAAAAAAAAAAAGAAGTTAAGGCGTATACCATCAAAGATGAATGAACAATATTATTCATCCATGTTAAAGAATTGTGGCTTTCCAACTTAGAATTCTCAACTGGGCTAATTAAAGCTTTTAGCCATACATCGGCCAAACTTTTTTAAAATATTACCATCCTCGGGGACTACATGGTAAATTGTTTTCATCATCCAACTAGAAGAACCAACTTCGACATGTGAAGTAGTAGTAGTATGGATATTTGAGGAAGTGAAAATAACCATGCAGAAGCAATAGCAGCAACGGTAGGAGCAAATACTTGAGAGCTAATAAGAGCAGACACTGGAAATGAGGCAAGAGGTGCTTCTTCGGAAACAAGGTCAAAATCTTCATTATGAAACCCAGGGGAAAATAATTAATCAGTAGAATCATGAGGTACATCATTCATCTCTTCATCCGATCTTGTTAAAACAGCACTTTCGGGCTCATTCACGGGAACTGAACTAGAGGGAGGGGTGACTTTATCATCTGAAATAACATGCCTCCTAGCTCGAGGTCTGTGCACTAAGAAATCCTCTTCTCGTTCCTCTACACCGTCAGAGCCATGAGCTTTCTTAGATTTTTTATTTGATAAGAAATTCAAAATCATTTCTTAAGTATGAGACAAAGAAATCCTTGACAATGTAATAGATGCGACACTAACACCTCGAATGGAAAATCCTAGCAAATGAAAAAATTAGAAACCCCCAAGTAAATACGTAAGAAAGGAAGAAAATTGAAGGAAAGGAAACCATGAGTTTTGACTTTCCAGCCAAACCTATGAGAAAGGTATTTTCAAGATCTTCTTTCCATGGGAGAAACTAATAATATCTTCTCTAACCAAGCATGGAAGTTTAGAATTTCATCAAAAACATCCATAGTTGCTAAAAACAGAAAAAATCCATGAGATTGTTGGTTTTTTCCTCCCTCATAAAAGAAGAGAGATATAAAATTTAAAAAAACAATTACGTGCAAAATTCCACTTCTCTAGAAAAGGCATGTTCTCTTCACCCACTAAACCACTTTTGGGAACAACAATGAAATCGTCATACCAACCACAGTACTTATCATCTTCAGGGCTAACCAAAACCCTTTTGCTCCTGGCAGCAAAAGTGAAAACCCCTGAGGAGAACAACTTAAGGGAATACAGAGGAAGCAAGTGTTGAGAGGTGAAGGGTAAAAAGGCCAAATTAGATAGGTATCGTAAGTATGCAACATCTCTTCATACAATAGGACCAATCTGTCCCAACAAAACATTTAAGAAACGACCAACTTCTATGACAACTCAGTCAATAGGGGGTCTGAAACCTAAAGTAAACGGATATGTGTAAACAAAAGAGTGGCTAGCTAGGTATGAACTTGTCCTTTGGTTTTGACTAGGAATTAAAATTGGAGAATCAGGTTTCCCGTAGAATTCTCTTCGCACAAGATAAGTCAAAATCAAGTAGTAGTAGAATTTTCCTTTCTTCATACCGGGGGTGAGTCGGGGTTGGATTAGGATTGATCTTAGATGGCATTCAGTTTATGCTAAATACACTCTATACTTGCTATTTATCTTAACCCCGGGCATTAGATACTGGTTACTGTTGTTGTGAGCACGTGATTTTTGCCCTACATGAGAATTACTCCCAAAATGCAAAATAAAAATAGTTTTGTTTTGAGCGTGATTTTCGTGATTTTTTGTGTTATTTTTCTCTTATTATTTGTATCTTTTGTGTGCGCATTTCTATTTAAATCAATATAAAATACAAAATGTTTGCATTTGCATATAAATTCGTGTTTGCGATTAAGAGTAATTAAGTTTGTTTTACGAAAATAAAAAAAAAAAAAATAACAAAAATATGTATCTTTTGCATTTTTTGTCCAATTGTGCGATTTTATTTTTGGTGCTTTGATTGTGTGTGCGATAATTGTTATTAAGAATTAATTTGTATTTGTAAAGATAATTTTTGGTTTTTAATTTGATCTAGTATTTTGATTCTTAAATTAGGAATTAATTGCAAAAGAAAAGAGAGAAAGAATTAGAAAACAAGAAAAGAAAAATCGGATTTGGGCCAACTCCAATTCAATTCACCCAAGCCCAAACCACACACCCTTAAACCTTACCCGGCCCAAACCATTTTTTCCCCACATTAACTGATCCAGACCGTTGGTTTCTTATAATCCAACGGTCCTGATTGATATAACCCTTTCTAACATATCAAACACCCCAAACCCTAATATCCCTCTTCATTTCTCCCCTCTCACTCTCCAGCCGCCCCTTTCACCTCTCTCCACCGTCCCCGCCGTACGCCGCCGGCCGGAAATCGCCTCCGCCGGCGGCCGTAGTCCAATCCCTCCCAAATTTACACCCCTGAATCCTTAAGATCCCCTCATTCCAACCCCATGCTTAGTTAAGCTCGAATCACCCTGAGTTTCCTCGAATCTTCGTTTGAAGATTCGAGCAAAACTCGAATCTACCCCAACCGGCCCCAAACTCACACCATAGCATCCCCTAGCCTCGCTCACACCCCAACCACCGCTATTTCCGTTCGAATCCGGCCGTAACTCGTCAAACCCTAAAATCCAAATTTGGGCCGCCGGGTTCCAATTTGAAGAAATTGGGATTAGAATAGATTTTAATTGAGATGTTTTCAGTTGAAAACATTTCAATTAAAATCCATTTGATTCCCAAAGTCCAAATTTAAGTCAAGAACCGAGTTTGAATCCAAGTGGCCGATCTCCATTTTTCTTTTGTTTCAAGGTATATCCTTTTTCTTCTCTATTTGTGTTTAATTATACTCGTCGCTTAGTTAGTCTTCGTTTGTTATTGATTATTGTGTTGATTTCATCAAACTCTCGGTTTTCTTCTTCATCTCTTGGGACCTTTTATTTGGTCGACTTGATTGTTTGTTATTCTTCGCTGTTTAACGAGTGATTGCGAATCGAATTCGATTCGTTGTTAATATCGTTAAGTTGTTTGATATTGAATTTATACATGCTGTCCGAAATTGTTAGTCACTGCTTTGTCGGATTTTGTTTGTCGATTACGCATATCGTAATCGGCTAATCGAATAATATAAAATACGTGTTCGCGTCGATTAGCGTCGTCGATTAGTTAGCTTCATTTTTTCTCTTTTCTTTTCTTTGGCCGAAACACTGTTTCATTGAACTTGTCAATTCTGAAATTCTGCCTTGTCTATTGGATTACCGATGTTGTTGAATACAGGTTCGCGTCGATTAGCGTCGTCGAACATTTAGTTTCGTATTTGCTTCATCTTTCTTCTCTTCTCTCGGCTTTGGGTGTTAGAATTTGTTGAATTTGTTTGTCGGCTTTTCGTTGTCAATCATACGTGTTGCGATTCGACTTAACAAATGTCGTCGTTTCAATTCGCAAATTGGTTGTTTGAGATTCCGAGCAGTGGTTCACTGTTTTGCTTGATTTCAAACTTTTCGGTTTGTTGTTTGTTTCAGAATGTTGAGTTGATTGTTGGATTGTTTGTTTTGAACCATTGGTGATTCTAATATAGGATTGGAATTGGTTATAGCTGTTTGAATCATAGAGTTTAACTAGCTGTTAGTTAATAAAAACTGATTGGATATAGTTGTTTAGCTTAGGATAGAAATTTGAGGGTGCAAGGCACATGTTTAGGCAGTGGAACCTGCTGGACAGCAAGTATCCCATATAGTTTCTGCACTTTAGGGCTGTTTAAAGGGGTAGAGGCATGTTTATACAGCTGAAAAGTGCAAAAAAGGAGAGAATAATATGTGTTGGACAGATCTGGAGTAATTAAATATGTTGTTGATCTGAGTTTTGAAGGCTATAAAATGAAGCAGAGAACACTCTCTGGAAGGACTCACACTCACAGATATACTCACTGAAAGCAGAAAGAAAACAGAAACACATTGAGGGATACATAGGAAAACAAAGAGAGAGTTCTGGCAGTTTAGAAAACAGATACAGAGAAAGCTTTGGGAAAACACTGAAAAGCAGGAACACTGCCAGACTTTCGAGTGTTTGAAAATCAGATAAATACTGTTTCATAACTTTTAGTTCTTCCTGTTTTCTTTTGGTAATCAAGTCTTGGATTGGTTGAGTTCATACTTGGGAATTGGGACTTTGTTTTGGCTATTCTAATTGTCCCATTGCTGTTGGTGTTTTGCTATTGATCTTAAATCTGGGCTATTTTGGTGTGCTGATTTGCTGCTGCTACTGTCTCGCCGTTCTTGTTCACTACCGAACAAGTCACTCACTTCTTCTTTTGCTTTTGAATTCCAGGTACACATCCTTGGATTGTCTATTGCTTTTACTGGAAATAAAAAATGAAAGCATGTTTTGAATATTGCCGCAAAGCCATTATATGAATGATACTGTTAGTTATTTGTTAAACTAAGGATTGTTAGTTGAGATAGAAATTGTACTATTAATCAGTGAGAAGTTAAGAGTATACATAGTTCGTATATCTATTTAATTTTTTTTTTTTTTTCAGCATGTATACTTTGAAACAACATCCGTTAGGCTTGTATTTGTAAACTAGGACTTTCTTCGAACTGTTGTTTAAAATAGACACTAGTTTTCATTCATGTTCGTTTAGTGCTTGTTAAATGTTCGGATCTGTATAAGTAAAAGGCTTGCTAGTTCGGACTGAGATTCTCTTCGATACTTTAAAATAGGTAATTTGTTAAAGTCAAGCAGTTTAAGCATATTTAAAGCGTTAGTTTGATTAATGTTAGCTATTAACATAAGATGTTCGGGATCATTTTCGAGTTTTCTTCACTTGAAATTTCTTTGAAATTTATTTGTAATTAAGCAAACAATATAAGTTAGCCCGGGCTTTAGATGCCAATGTTAGGTCGATTTTAATCGCATAGTCTTGATTTCGCTAATTAGCATCGGATTAAGGATAGTAAACAATCTTACTTTTAATAATTGGATCAAGGTGAATTATTTCTATTTCGCATATTTTGATCGATTTTCCGTTAGTTTACATCTTGTCATTTAATGTCCAGCCATAAGTCAAAAGCTAGGAAATAACAATCATTTGGTACGATTCTTTAACTGACAATAATTTTAAGAGATATCATGTTAAATAAATTGAATTGTTTAGTTTAGTTTTTTTTTACAATGTTTTTCTTTAATTAGCATAGTTTTCAAAGTAAGTAATTCGGATATTTTTTTTATTTGTCAAAAATCCAAGTCCGTCTGTAATTAGTTTTTTGTTTCCTTTGGGTCCGGTTTTCAAATTAAAAGAGCGGTTTGAAGTTTAATTAGAGCATATAATTTATAAACATTTTTAAAATCAGATAATTTTAGCCATTTAGAATAATTGAAGCGACCGTGCTAGAACCACGGGATCCGGGGGTGCCTAACACCTTCCCTCGGGTCAACAGAATTCCTTACTTAGAATTTCTGGTTGGCAGACTTCATTTGGAAAGTCGTAAATTTCCTCGATTCGGATTTAAATAAATCGGTGACTTGGGACACCATAATTTATTCCAAGTGGCGACTCTGAATTAAATAAAAATAATCTCATTTCGAATATTGTCACTTAAATTGGAAAAACTCCCTTACGCTTCTACCCCCGGGTAGTGGGCGCGCCAAAAGGAGGTGTGACAGCTCTGGCGACTCTGCTGGGGACACAAACCCAGAACCACTGGTTCAGGGTTTAAGAATTCGAGCTTTGAATAATTATTTTATTTGGCTTACTTATTATCTGATTTTATTACATGTTTATATTTTATATGCTAAATGTTGTTTTACCGCTTTGATATTTTGTGAACTGTATATAAATTGTGCCGATACCCATTTTTTTTTCTTTTTGAGTCTTTTGAAATATAATAACGGGCATTTGCTTGACATAGCCCGTTTTTCTCAAGATAGCTGTGGTGCTTGGCACCCGGTGAAGGATTTTGTAGTCACACATGTTTAGGCGGAGAGCTTTGTCAATTAAGCCGGAAAGCCATGCTACCGGTGCACCGACACTCTTCGGCTCGAGTTGTCCGCTCGAGTTAAAACCAGTCTAGACACTTTTCCAACAGGATGATGACTTAGAATAACAAGACCTTATGCCGGATCCCCGATAGGAACGTTTATTTGCATCATGTGCATATTTGACTTAGGAGGCTCAACACAGGGGTTGGGCCTGTCTAGGACAGGTGTACCCGAAACAAAAAGACCAACTTGTTGCATCTTTTTGTGTGCATTTATTTGTTTCGATCTTACATGCCGACCGGTTTGTTAAAAAGAGGAAGAAGGGGAAAATGTCAGGGTATATAGTTAAAATAATTTTATGAAAATAGTTAGTTCTTTGAAAATAAATTCTGAAAAAAAAATGCAAAAAATAAAAAAAAAAAATAAATAAATAAAAAAATAAAAAATAAAAAAATAAAAAAATTCCAAACTAAATTTTCTTAATTTTATGAAAATAGTTAATTCTTTGAAAATAAATTCTGAAAAATTGCAAAAAATTCCAAACTAAATTTTCTTAATTTTATGAAAATAGTTAATTCTCTGAAAATAAATTCTGAAAAATTGCAAAAAATTTCAAATAAATTTTCTTAATTTTATGAAAATAGTTAGTTCTTTGAAAATAATTTCTGAAAAATGAAAAAAAAAAAAAAAAAAATTCCAAATAAATTCTCTTAATTTTACGAAAATAGTTAGTTTTTTAAAAAAATAAATTCGAAAAATGTAAAAAAAAAAAAAAAATTCCAAATAAATTTTCTTAATTTTACAAAAATAGTTTAGTTTCTTTGAAAATAAATTTCCAAATAAATTTTCTTAGTTCCTTTGAAAATAATTTGTTTTAGAAATGCTGTTTAAAAATAGTTCGTTTTCTTTTCTTAAAATGATTTAGCTCTTTTATTTTTGAACTACGCAAGTTTGATTCTCACCAAAAATGAGATACGTAGGCAACCCATATCGGGCTCAACTAATATTTTTTTTTAAGAAAAAAAAAAAAAAAAAACAATAATAAAAATATTAGAATTAGGATTTTTGTTCTTAGTCGAGAGTTAGGAAATTTTGCAAAAATAGCCAAACGCCTCAAAAGGGGCGCCGGAGGACTAATTTCGCAAAATGGAATATAGACATCACACTGGTATCCTGTTATACAACCTTCAAATCTTCTTCAAGTGCTGAAAGGCCGTATTAACAAGATTCGTTTTTTTTATAATAAAAAAAAAATTTAAAAAAAAAAAAAAAAAAAAATCTTAAATCCATTTTTTATCTTTTCTAGGATCAGCATGACTTCCTCGCAACGAATCGGCCAGAAAAGGGTGAGAGACGAAATGCCACCTATGTTCATGGTCCAGGACAAAACCCCGGATCGGCTCCGTAAATGGTGGACTAGTTTTTCAGCTTGGGAAAGAAATCAAGTTCACAAGCACCTCAAATTTCTTCCGGACATCATGATGATAAAACCGGATAAAAATGTGATCAGAGCTTTAGTGAGTTTTTGGGACTCAACAAGCAATGTGTTCAAATTCCGGGATTGTGAAATGACACCCACTTTGGAAGAATTGGGCGGACTCACGGGGCTCGGAAGAGATTTGCACAAGATGAGGCCTGCAGCTCCTAGGCAGATGAGTGTGAATAACTTCTTGAAAAAGCTATGTCTCCGGCGGGTTCCCCTCGGTTGTCCGGAGAACGGTTGGGTGCCACTAGATTATCTCTACGACAGATTTGGTGATAAGGAAGGGTTTGGGAAATTCTCAAACGTCGAATTTGTTAACCAGCTAAATTATGACGCCTGGGGAGATTTAAGAATCTATGCTTTCATGATCGCTTTTTGGGAACCATGGTTTTTCCCGAACGTGGTGGACGCATCAGAATCCGTTTAGCTGCGGTGGTCTCATATCTACAGAGTAACGAGGAACACACTGTTCTTCCGATGATACTAGGAGACATCTTCCGGGCCTTAACTCGGTGCCAAGAAGGACAAGACTATTTTGAGGGTTGCAATATTTTATTACAAATGTGGTTTATAGAGCATCTCTACCATCACCCAATTGTGATAAACTTCAAAGCAGATTGGCTGAATTATATTCGCTGTCATACAAACAGAGCCGCCCGTTGTAACCTTCCAGAAGATTTGAGGACTTGGCAAGAACTCCTCAACTCTTTGAGAGCTGATCAACTTACCTGGAATTATTATTGGTTCCCTTCCGCCAAAATCATGCATATGTCTACATACCGCCCATTCTACATATTAATGGGTTTCAGGGGTTTCCAACCATATGCCCCGCTACGTGTCATGCGGCAGCTGGGAAGAGAACAGAAAAAGGCCCCAATTGAGGATATGCGATCATTTGTATGGGAATTTGTGACAGAAGAGACCCCGAGGGAGACTTATGCACATAAGGTTTGGTTCGGTAGTCGACTCTCCGACATCAACGAAATGGTTGCCGATCGGGAACGGGGAGAAGTGAGTCTCGCTTATCTTGAATGGTTCCACAACCAACCAATACCGGAGCAAAGGTCAGAAAGGTCAGTGAAGTATGCCGTCGATTGGGAGAGAGAAATAGAAGCCAGAGTTAGGGAGGTTGAGCATGAAACAGCACAAAATTTCCAATCTTGCATCAACACTTTAAAAGAAGACAAAGGAATCCTGGAAGCAGCCATGGACATACAACAGGCCGACTTCGATCGGGAAAGGGCCGGTTGGGAGCAGGAAAGAGAAGCACTCCAAACTCGAATTCAAGAGATGCAATTGGCCGCAGAAAGGCCAAGGAGGAGTCGGAGTGATCAAATGCTGATAAACGATTTGGAAAGAAAAGCCTTTGAACACCAAGAAGACTTGGAGAAGGCAAAAGCGGCTTTGGTTGCAATCCGAACAAAATGGAAGAGAGCGGCCCACCAAGAAGAACTCCGTCTACAACAAGTAGAGAAAGACTATGATGCAATCATCGTTGATTTGAGAAAAGCAAATGCCACTCTTAAAGAGCGAACTCTCGGGCAAGTCCAGGATGCTAAAGCAGATAGAGACCGTTGTCACAACTTGATGGCACGGATGGAAAGACAAATAGATAGGCTCTTGGACCATGTCTCCGGCAACTCTCAAGTATTAGGGGCAAAGAACGGGCACATAGGGCAGCTGCTCAGAGAAAAAGACATAATCAGAACCAGGATCAATGAGATCGGGCACTACATTACTATGAAGTGTTTGAACTGCGAACAAGTACCTCGGCCTGCCCTCTTTTCTTCAATCATGGAATGTGTCCACCAGGTCATGGCAGAATTGGGAAGTATACAGAAAGATCTCACCCCAAGAACTGCAGCAAGGCCAAACAGCGCCCCCCGGGCGCAAAGATTCGAGGCGTTGGAACATGCTTAGGAGAGTCTTTTGTTTTAGAGTCTGTTTGTCCTTTTACGAGTTTTTCTCCATTGTTGTATTTTGCAAGTTGTTTCAAGTTTTAAGTTTGTTGAAATAAAATTCATGAACACTTCATCTTATGTCTATTGTTTCCGAACTACGCCCGGTCTGATTCATGCGGGGACATGATACGTAGGCAATCCACATAAGATTCGACCATCACTAATAAATAAATAAATAAAAATAAAAAAAAATAAAAAAAAAAAAAGGGGGGGGGAAAGAAGTTAAGAGAAAAAGAAGATCGATACAAACCGGAATGACACATCGCAAGCGAATACATGTAGCAACATTGTCACCTGTATAAGTGCATCACACCCAACGTGAGATTACTTATCTGTTATGTTGTTTCAGACTAACCGTTTGTTTGCCAAAATCCAGGTTTTAGTAAAAGTGGTTGACTTTGCGGTAATCTGGCACCACATTCGTACTTCACAAGGTCCAAAGGAAAAGTTCGGCAGCCTGAGAGTACTCATTCCTATTTCACTAGATCGAAAAAGGGTGCCGACATGTCTTCAGAAATGCCTTTAGCAACCATCCCCGTTTCAGAGGAAAGCTCATTGGCAACCATCCCGGCTACTGAGTCGGCAGCTTTGGAAGAGAATAGAATGTTGCGTTGCCGCATGCTCGAAATGTTGGACGATTGGAACAACGGGAAAGAGCCCCCGAGTCCGGTCCCCGGGTTCCCTGAAATTCTTCTCAGGTCAAGCGGTATTACAAATACCCCCATCAATTACCCGCCTACTCTGTTCGGGTATTCCAATGCTACAAACCTCTCTGAATCACCCTCCACATCCCATCCTCGGGTGACACCACATGATACATCGGCAAGAACGTCCGTTGAATTACCAGTTCCAATCACAACGCACCCCACCGCACACGCTCCTTTCTTCGACTCCTCATCCTTTACATTCCCAGCGCCACCGCTCACACGGGACCATACCCAGGTTGCAGCCAATACATATTCTCAGCCACCTCGATATGAGTTCCTACCGAGCCAAAATCCAAAGACCCCCGAGCAGGAGGAGATGGCAAAAAGAATGAGGAGTTTGGAACAAAGCTTTAAGAACATGCAAGGTCCGAGTGGACAGAAGAGTGTATCTTACGCCGATCTGTGCATGTTCCCGCACGTCCATTTGCCATCAGGTTTTAAGACACCAAAGTTCGAAAAGTACAACGGACATGGCGACCCCATTGCTCATTTGAAGAAATACTGCAATCAATTGAGGGGTGCCGGCGGCAAAGAAGAATTGTTGATGGCGTACTTCGGAGAGAGTTTGGTCGGAATAGCATCGGAGTGGTATATGGATCAAGACATATCTCGATGGCACATCTGGGATGATCTGGCCAAAGATTTTGTAAAACAATTCCAATACAACATCGATATTGCGCCGGACAGGAATTCTCTATCGAACTTAAAAAAGAAGCCCTCAGAAAGCTTCAGAGAATATGCCATCAAGTGGCGAGAGCAAGCGTCCAGGGTGAAACCCCCATGGACGAAATTGAAATGGTCACGACTTTTCTCCAAGCTCAAGAGCCCGATTACTTTCAAAATATGATGTCGGCAATGGGAAAACCTTTTGCCGAAGCTATCAAGATCGGAGAGATGGTAGAAAATGGCTTGAAAACAGGGCGAATTTTGAGCCAAGCGGCCATTCGAGCAACTTCCCAAGCCATTCAAGGCGGGTCTGGAGGGATGCCCCGAAGCAAGAAGAAAGAAGAATCTGCTATGGCAGCGGTAGAAGACAGGAGATATCGAACCTCAAGGCAGGTATTCTCCGACAGGGTCCCCCAACATTATTATCCACATCACGGCATGGCTTATGCTCCTCCGCCTCCACCCTATGCGGTCATGAACATTCAACCTCAGGCACGGCCACAGCCACCAGCCAACAGGAATCCACCTCCATTCCAGAGAAACCAACCTCCTTATCCAAACCAGTATAATCCACGGCCAAATAACGCTCGCCACCGTGAGCAACCCAAAACGAGCTTTACACCGATTGGGGAGCCGTATTCCACTCTTTTCCCAAAACTCGGGCAAGAAAACCTATTGCAGCATGTTCCGCAGAACAGGCAGAATCCAGACTCTCCTACCTACCAGAGAGGGATATACTGTGCATATCATTCAGGTGTTGAAGGACACAGTACTGACAATTGTTGGACGTTAAAGAAGGCAGTGCAAGAATTGATCAATCAAGGGAGGATCGTCTTCGCGGATGAAGACATCCCAAATGTGACAAACAACCCATTACCAGCCCACAACAACGGACCGGTGATTGGGATGATTTGTGACGACAAAGAATTTGACCCAGCTTTGAAAGCGATAATCGCCATTGCCAACATAGAGAAGCGTCCTGAGGCTACCCCGAAACAAGAGAAGATGGGGAAAAAGGTTGAAGCTCTTGAAACCAAATCCGAAAAGACGATTGAATTGAAAGCATCGTCTCAGAAGGGTGGAGTCCTTTACCTCCCACGAGGTAGAGTGGAAAAACCATTGTCCATAGGTGCCCCCAAGAAGTTCTATTTAAAGAGAGAAACATCAATGTATGTACCCAAGGGAACTTATGTGGCCCGAAAACCAGATGAACCTGTGGTTATTGCACGCGTGCAACAAAAACCAATGACAGATCCATCCGCAGTACCCTGGAGCTACCAACGAACGCTTGTTATGCGCAAAGGGAAAGAGATCGTGGGAAATTCATCTGAGAGTGTCTTAGGACAGAAGTACTTAAACACACAGGAGGTAAATAACGCCTCACAAAGGCGTTTCCCGTCGAAGAAACCTGTAAGTGCTGAAGAGGCAGAGGTCTTTTTTCAAAAGATGCAAATGCTTGATTACGAGGTGATAGACCAACTGCGTAAATGCCCAGAGCAGGTGTCGATGTTGTCCCTTCTAATGAAGTCTACTGAACATCAAAAGGTTTTGCTAAAAGCCTTGAATGAGGCATACGTGCCTATTGAGACTTCATCCGAACAATTTGAAAGAATGACAGAAAGATTCTTCGCGATCAATCAGATTTCCTTCAGTAAAGCTGATTTGCCTTTGGAAGGTGCCGCCCACAACAAAGCTTTGCATTTGACTGTCAAAAGCGAAGGCTACTATATGAAGAGGGTCATGGTTGATGGGGGTTCGGGGGTAGACATATGCCCGCTTTCCACTTTAGGCCGCATAGGAATCGGAGCTGAAAGGATTCGGCCTAACAACATATGTGTGCGAGCTTTTGATGGTGTGAAAAGAGATACTGTCGGAGAGATTGATGTAATTATGACCATCGGCCCAGTGGACTTCGAAGTAACATTCCAAGTCTTGGATATGGACACTTCTTACAATTTTCTTCTAGGGAGACCATGGATTCATGCGGCCGGAGCTGTGCCCTCTACCCTCCATCAGATGTTGAAATTTGAGCACAACGGACAAGAGATCGTGGTCCACGGGGAAGATGAGCAATCAATTTATCGAGATCCATCCATACCTTGCTTGGAAGCGGAAGCGGGAAGCGAAAACATTGTCTATCAAGCTTTCGAGATTGTGTTGGCAGATCAACACGAAGAAGGGAACCCTCTCCCCCAACCTTTTTTGTCTAATGCCTCCATCATGGTGGCAAAAGAAATGATTAAACATGGTTTCCAGCCAGGAAAAGGTTTGGGAAAATCCCTACAAGGAGTGCCGAAGCTGATAACTTTACCCGTAGCTGAAAAGTTTTTCGGAGTGGGCTTTCGCCCAACCCCTGAAGATGAAAGATAGGCCAACAAGAGAAAGGAGAAAGGATGGGTTCTGCCGCAACCATTGCCACATCTGTACCAAACTTTTGTCCGACCAAGGTACAGTGAAGAAGAAGAAGACGAGGTCTTTACAGCGGAGGAAATTGAAGACATATGTGGGGCCATGAGGCAAATGCTCTATGATGTTAATATGGTCCAATCGGGAGAAGGAACAAGCACCGCTGAGGTGCTGTATGTGGGCCCTGAAGCTAAATTGCAAAATTGGAAAGCCACACCCTTCCCAATCAGGCGGGAGTTCTGGTAGACTTGTCCTGTCGTTTTTTCCTTCATCACAAGTTACTTCAGGATGTAGCTTGGATGTTTTTCTTTGGTTTCTTGTATTTTTTGATTTCCCCAATGTAATTTTGTTTGTTTTCAGAAAATTCCAAGAAAATAAAATAAATATTTCCTTACTTTTGCACTCTTTCTAATTTTGTTATTTATTCTTCCTTTTCAGTCCTAATAATGCGGCTTTAAATAACATGACATGCTTGCGGAACTCATGCTCAAATCCGAACACGCCACCTAATCCGGAAATAATGAACCAAGAACCGGAATACGATGAAGATGAGGCTTTTAGGGAAATAAATCGAGAATTGGAACATTTCGAGAATAAACCTAAGCCAAACTTGAATGACACCGAACCGGTTAATTTGGGAACCGATGAAGAGGTCCGAGAGACCAAGATAAGCATCCACACAGATGAGAAAACACGAGATGCAATAATCCAACTCTTGTTTGAATTTAAAGACGTGTTTGCTTGGTCCTACGATGACATGCCAGGATTAGGAGCTGATCTAGTGGTGCATAAATTACCAATCTACCCCGACTGTCGCCTAGTGCAACAGAAGCAAAGAAAGTTCAAGACTGACATCAGTGATAAAATCAAAGAAGAAATCACTAAGCAGTTGAAAACAGGGGTAATTCGAGTGGTACAATACACCACGTGGTTGGCTAATGTTGTGCCCGTGCCAAAGAAAGATGGAAAAACTCGAGTATGTGTTGACTACCGAGATTTGAATAAAGATAACTTTCCTTTACCGAACATCCACATCCTTGTTGATAACTGTGCCAAACATGAGATACAATCGTTTGTGGATTGTTATGCGGGATATCATCAAGTGTTGATGGATGAAGAGGACGCCGAGAAGACTGCTTTTACCACACCGTGGGGAACTTACTGTTACAGAGTCATGCCATTCGGCTTGAAAAATGCAGGAGCGACGTACATGAGAGCTATGACTGCCATTTTCCACGACATGATGCATCAGGAAATAGAGGTGTACGTGGACGATGTGATCATCAAATCCAGAACTCAAGGCGATCATGTGCGAGACTTGAGGAAATTCTTTGAGAGGTTGCGGAAGTACGATTTGAAGCTGAATCCGGCCAAATGCGCTTTTGGAGTCCCGTCAGGTAAACTTTTGGGTTTCATAGTCAGTAGAAGAGGTATTGAATTAGATCCCACAAAGATAAAATCCATCCGGGATTTACCTCCCCAGAACAAAGAAAGATGTAATGAGTCTTCTAGGCCGACTGAACTACATCAGTAGGTTCATCGCTCAATTGACTTCCACATGTGAACCCATATTCAAGTTGTTGAAGAAAGATGCTGCAATCAAATGGACAACTGAATGCCAAGAAGCTTTTGACAAGATCAAAGAATATTTGTCAAACCCTCCAGTCTTAGTCCCGCCAGAGCCAGGGAGACCTCTTTTCTTGTATTTAACGGTCTTGGAAAACTCTTTTGGTTGTGTTCTCGGACAACGTGATGCGGCAGAGAAGAAAGAGCAAGCAATTTACTACCTGAGCAAGAAATTCACTAGTTATGAGGTCAAGTACACTTTGCTGGAAAGAACGTGTTGTGCTTTAACTTGGGTCGCTCCGAAATTGAGACACTACCTCCAAGCCCATACGACTCACCTCATTACTCGGTTGGATCCTTTGAAGTATATATTCCAGAAACCGATGCCCACCGGAAGATTGGCAAAGTGGCAAATCCTGCTCACTGAGTTTGACATAGTCTATGTCACTCGCACGGCAATGAAGGCCCAAGCATTGGCAGACCATTTGGCCGAAAACCCGATCGACGAAGAGTATCAACCATTGAATACCTACTTTCCTGATGAAGAGGTAAATACGACAGAAGTTGTTTCGGAAGACAGTCATGCTTGGAAAATGTTTTTCGATGGGGCGGTAAACGCTAAAGGTGTAGGGATCGGGGCAATCTTGATCTCTCCTGCTGGTCAGCATTATCCGGCCACGGCTAGGCTCTGTTTCTTCCGCACAAACAATACGGCTGAGTATGAAGCTTGTATCATGGGTATGAACATGGCAATTGATCAAGGTGTCGAAGATTTGTTGATCATGGGAGATTCAGATCTAATTATCAAACAATCTCAAGGTGAATGGGAAACTCGGGACGTTAAACTCCTCCCTTACCGACAGCACGTGAACATTCTTGGCAAGCGATTTGCATCGATAGAGTTCAGGTATATCCCACGATGTCACAATGAACTAGCCGATGCACTTGCCACTTTAGCTTCAATGCTACCTTATCCGGGCAACGCCCATGTCAATCCCTTGGAAATTCAAATCAGAGAAAGCCACGGTTATTGCAATGCGATCGAAGAAAGACCGAGCGTCAAGCCATGGTATTACGATATCAGGAGATTTCTGAAAACGCAAGAATACCCAGAACATGCTACTGGAGATCAAAAGAGGACCATTAGGAGACATGCAGGTGGTTTCTTTTTGAGCGGCGAGGTCATGTACAAAAGAACCCCGGATCTTAACCTTTTAAGGTGTGTTGATGCCGAAGAAGCAGGAAGAATCATGCACGAAGTACATGCAGGAGTATGCGGGCCTCATATGAATGGGTATGTCTTAGCCAAGAAAATCCTTCGAGCAGGTTATTATTGGATGACCATGGAGAAAGATTGTTTCGGTTTTGTCCGAAAATGTCATCAATGCCAGGTACATGGAGATCTGATTCATGCACCTCCAACCGAGTTGCATCCTATGTCAGCACCGTGGCCATTTGTCGCTTGGGGAATGGATGTCATCGGCCCGATTGAGCCGAAAGCTTCAAATGGACACCGATTCATATTGGTGGCTATCGATTACTTCACAAAATGGGTCGAAGCCGTCACTCTCAAATCAGTCACCAAGAAAGCGGTGGTGGATTTTGTACACTCAAATCTTATCTGTCGTTTTGGTATACCCGCAACTATCATCACGGACAATGCTGCGAACCTGAATAGTCATTTGATGGAAGAAATATGCGAGCAATTCAAAATAACGCATAGGAACTCCACCCCTTATCGGCCCAAAGCCAATGGTGCCGTGGAAGCAGCAAACAAAAACATTAAGAAGATTTTGAGAAAGACAATCCAAAGTTCTAGACAATGGCATGAAAAATTACCGTTCGCTTTACTGGGATACCGTACTACAGTACGCACATCGGTGGGAGCAACTCCATACCTGCTAGTCTATGGAACTGAGGCTGTGATACCGGCGGAGGTAGAAATTCCTTCGCTTCGTACAATTGTTGAAGCAGAGATTGAAGATAGCGAGTGGGTTAAGACTCGTTTGGAACAATTAACTTTGATTGATGAAAAGCGAATGGCCGCGGTCTGTCATGGACAACTGTACCAACAAAGAATGGCTCGTGCTTACAACAAGAAAGTACGACCGAGAAATTTCGAAGTAGGTGAGTTGGTCTTAAGACGCATTCTTCCACATCATGAGGAAGCGAAAGGAAAATTCGCTCCTAATTGGAAAGGACCATACATCATCAGGAAGATACTGCCAAGAGGAGCATTATACTTGGGAGACATGGAAGGAAAAGATCCTGAAACGGTTGTGAATGCAGATGCTGTGAAAAGGTATTATGTCTGAACTTGCTTCAATGAGGTCCTCACAAGTCGAAATGATTGAAGGCTTTTATTCCCGCTACCCAAACACTACCAACCCTTTTGTAAACCCTTTGAGTCGGTTACCTTTCTTTGGCTACCCTCTTTGGAATCCAAATCAAAAAAAAAAAAAAACCAAACAAAACAAAATTAAAATTCCTGAACTACGTTCTGACTTGATTCCGAAAGGATACGTAGGCAACCTCTCCCTGAGGTTCAGTCACACCAAATCAAAAATCCCGGTTTCCCAAAAAATGAAACTGGGGCAGATGATATTTTTGATTCGGTTTAAGATCCGTCAAGATGATTCCAAAGTTGTAATTTTGTTTACAATTCTTGTTACCCGAACCAAGTACAATTCCTTCAAGATCGATTGGAAGTTGTGAAAACATCATTGTTGCGATCCAGGGTTCCTGGAATGAAAAGAAATAAAATGAGAGAGTCTTATTGGTGAAAACCTTCGGGCACCATAAGACGATGGAAGTAGAGAAATACAAAATGAGAGAGCCTGTTGGTAAAAACTCGCAAAGAGTGCTATCTGGCGATGGTAAGAAGAGAAATGAGAGAGGTCGATTGGCGAAAACCCGCAAAAGGGCGCTATCAACCGAAAAGTTTGTTTCACCACGAGAGGTCCCGGCACGGCTCCTTAGCTCGGAAATATAGACCCGTTTTGGTTCATAAGAAAATGGGAGTTTTGTGACGATCAAGCATCTAGTCCGAGGAGCATGTCATGTTGGTTAAAGTCAGCATATACCTCAGATAAGTCCTTCTTTTCTCCCTCGAAAGGGACTCCTCTATCTTTGATACGTTTTTCCATTCTTTGATTCATTCTTCTTCTTTGAATCCCTTTCGGTTTAATTTTAATTCTGAAAATATTACAAAGGAAGGTGACAGGACCGGTTTTACAGGACTCCGCCTGGTAAAGAAGAAAAGAAAAACAGCCTCAGTGGTGTATTGTTACAATCCACGATTGGATCGTAATGATCGATTGTTTCCAAAGGAAAAGAGTTTTAGAAAGGAAATGGAAATCAAAGGCTAAGGTCTTAGAAGAGACGGCATAAGGCAGAAGGATGAAACCTACACAGAAAATCCCCATGGAGTTCTGGGAATAAACCCGGTCAGTTTGAAAGGAAGTCACCCCAAAGACAATTGGTAGCGAACTTCTCAATGAAAATGGGGAAACAATCAAGCAATGAAGATAACCAAGGCCGCAAAGCCAACCACTTTTTTCAACTGATAAAATGTTCTTTGTTGAAAGCAGGTTTGTTTAATTGTGCAAGAAGAAGGTACCACTCAAATAAGTGAAATACGCAAGCTTTGAAATGACTTTGGAACAAGGAAAACACATAAAAGGGTAAGTTTCTTTTAGAGATTTATCCTATGCATTTGTTGATGTTTAAAAAAGAATGCCTAAAAGAAGGCCAAAAAAAAAAAAAAAAAAGAAGAATAAAAGAAAAGAAAATGAAAACTCCGAAAAAGAGAATCAAATCATATCAGTCCAATATCTGTTTGGACCCCGGTCGAAAAAACCGAGGGTCTTTCCGGCCAGAAAGCCGTGAAACTTTTATCCCCGGTCAGAAAACCGAGGATCTCCCAGTCAGAAAACTGCGGAGCCATTTACTTTTACCCCGGCCAAAAAACCGAGGATCCGACGGCCAAAAACCGTTAGATATTGTTTGAATTCCGGCCAGAAAGCCGTTGAAACTTTTATCCCGGCCAGAAAACCGAGGATCTCCCAGTCAGAAAACTGTGGAGCCATTTACTTTTACCCCGGCCAAAAAACCGAGGATCTGACGAAAAAGAAAGCCTAAAAGAAGGCCCCAAAAAGAAGAATAAAAGAAAATGAAAATTCCGAAAAAAGAAAATCAAATCATATCAACCCAATATCTGTTTGGACCCCGGTCAGAAAAACCGAGGGTCTTTCCGGCCAGAAAGCCGCAAAACTTTTATCCCTGGTCAGAAAACCGAGGATCTCCCCAATCAAAAAACTGCGGAGCCATTTACTTTTACCCCGGCCAAAAAACCGAGGATCTAACGGCCAAAAAACCGTTAGATATTGTTTGAATTCCGGCCGGAAAGCCGCGAAACTTTTATCCCCGGTCAGAAAACCGAGGATCTCCCAGTCGAAAACTGCGGAGCCATTTACTTTTACCCCGGCCAAAAAACCGAGGATCTGACGGCCAAAAAACCGTTAGATATTGTTTGAATTCCGGCCAGAAAGCCGTGAAACTTTTATCCCCGGTCAGAAAACCGAGGATCTCCCCAGTCAGAAAACTGCGGAGCCATTTACTTTTACCCCGGCCAAAAAACCGAGGATCTGACGGCCAAAAAACCGTTAGATATTGTTTGAATTCCGGCGAGAAATCCGTTGAAACTTTTATCCCGGCCAGAAAACCGAGGATCTCCCAGTCAGAAAACTGTGGAGCCATTTGTTTTTACCCCGGCCAAAAAACCGAGGATCTGACGGCCAAAATCGTTAGATATTGTTTGAATTCCGGCCAGAAAGCCGTGAAACCTTTCTACAAAATCCCGGCTAGAAAGCGGTTGAACGTTTGTGAAACCATGATTTCTTACCCAGTACCAAAGAGTCTTTTAATCACTTTTTTGTGTCACAACTAACTCACGAAATTTTCCTAGCAAAACTGGGGCAGAAAATTTCGTTCGTTTGTTTGTTTTGTTGTCTAAATAGGTTTGACCTCGGGATGCAAGGATCGAGATAACCTACAAATGGGACATCAATCCGGAGTGAAGAAAAGAAGAAAAGAACCGAAAGAAAAGATTTCAAACGTTGGAGTAAACAAAGGCGCGGATTGCTCAGAAGGTGATTGAAGTAACAAGCTCCGCCGACTCCGTTTCACTCAATGTTACCGAAATAAACAAGCACGTACAGCTTGCGGAGCATCAAGATTCAGATCGAGGTCTACAGCAAATCAGCTAAGATTCAAGATCAAGTTTTCAAGAAAATCATAGATAGGAATCTTGTAACTCGTAGTTTGATAGCATAGCTAGTTCAGCTTTAATTTCTTTTGGTGTAATAAGGAGATCAGAGTGAACAGTAAGCAGCAACAACAGCAACGATAGCAACAGTAACAGCAAAGTGTCAGTCCACGGTAGTCCCAGCTACCAAAACTTCCCGAACTACATTGACCTGATTCCTGTTTAGCCCAGGATATGTAGGAAGCCTCCCGAAGCAAAGGCTCGGTCAAAACCCTTTCAAAATGCTTCCCACGGAGTATTCAAACGGGCAAAAATTGCTCGTATTTGCTCATTTATCTTTGCACGAAAACTCTTCGTGTTTCCGCGCAAAGAGGGGCAGCTGTGAGCACGTGATTTTTGCCCTACATGAGAATTACTCCCAAAATGCAAAATAAAAATAGTTTTGTTTTGAGCGTGATTTTCGTGATTTTTTGTGTTATTTTTCTCTTATTATTTGTATCTTTTGTGTGCGCATTTCTATTTAAATCAATATAAAATACAAAATGTTTGCATTTGCATATAAATTCGTGTTTGCGATTAAGAGTAATTAAGTTTGTTTTACGAAAATAAAAAAAAAAATAACAAAAATATGTATCTTTTGCATTTTTTGTCCAATTGTGCGATTTTATTTTTGGTGCTTTGATTGTGTGTGCGATAATTATTATTAAGAATTAATTTGTATTTGTAAAGATAATTTTTGGTTTTTAATTTGATCTAGTATTTTGATTCTTAAATTAGGAATTAATTGCAAAAAGAAAAGAGAGAAAGAATTAGAAAACAAGAAAAGAAAAATCGGATTTGGGCCAACTCCAATTCAATTCACCCAAGCCCAAACCACACACACTTAAACCTTACCCAGCCCAGCCGGATCCGCCCACTTTTATTTTTAATCTGGGCCGTTGGATTCCTTCATCCAACGGTCCAGAATTAATTTACCATTTTAATATATCAAAACCCCTCCAAACCCTAATATCCCTCTTCATTTCTCCCCTCTCACTCTCCAGCCGCCCCTTTCACCTCTCTCCACCGTCCCCGCCGTACGCCGCCGGCCGGAAATCGCCTCCGCCGGCGGCAGTCATCCAATAACCCCCAAATTTACACCACACACTCATCTCAACCTCCCCATCCCAACCCCATACACGGTTTGGCTCGAATCACCCTGAGTTTCCTCGAATCTTCGTTTGAAGATTCGAGCAAAACTCGAATCTTCCCCAACCGGCCCCAAACTCACACCATAGCATCCCCTAGCCTCGCTCACACCCCAACCACCGCTATTTCCGTTCGAATCCGGCCGTAACTCGTCAAACCCTAAAATCCAAATTTGGGCCGCCGGGTTCCAATTTGAAGAAATTGGGATTAGAATAGATTTTAATTGAGATGTTTTCAGTTGAAAACATTTCAATTAAAATCCATTTGATTCCCAAAGTCCAAATTTAAGTCAAGAACCGAGTTTGAATCCAAGTGGCCGATCTCCATTTTTCTTTTGTTTCAAGGTATATCCTTTTTCTTCTCTATTTGTGTTTAATTATACTCGTCGCTTAGTTAGTCTTCGTTTGTTATTGATTATTGTGTTGATTTCATCAAACTCTCGGTTTTCTTCTTCATCTCTTGGGACCTTTTATTTGGTCGACTTGATTGTTTGTTATTCTTCGCTGTTTAACGAGTGATTGCGAATCGAATTCGATTCGTTGTTAATATCGTTAAGTTGTTTGATATTGAATTTATACATGTTGTCCGAAATTGTGTTAGTCACTGCTTTGTCGGATTTTGTTTGTCGATTACGCATATCGTAATCGGCTAATCGAATAATATAAAATACGTGTTCGCGTCGATTAGCGTCGTCGATTAGTTAGCTTCATTTTTTCTCTTTTCTTTTCTTTGGCCGAAACACTGTTTCATTGAACTTGTCAATTCTGAAATTCTGCCTTGTCTATTGGATTACCGATGTTGTTGAATACAGGTTCGCGTCGATTAGCGTCGTCGAACATTTAGTTTCGTATTTGCTTCATCTTTCTTCTCTTCTCTCGGCTTTGGGTGTTAGAATTTGTTGAATTTGTTTGTCGGCTTTTCGTTGTCAATCATACGTGTTGCGATTCGACTTAACAAATGTCGTCGTTTCAATTCGCAAATTGGTTGTTTGAGATTCCGAGCAGTGGTTCACTGTTTTGCTTGATTTCAAACTTTTCGGTTTGTTGTTTGTTTCAGAATGTTGAGTTGATTGTTGGATTGTTTGTTTTGAACCATTGGTGATTCTAATATAGGATTGGAATTGGTTATAGCTGTTTGAATCATAGAGTTTAACTAGCTGTTAGTTAATAAAAACTGATTGGATATAGTTGTTTAGCTTAGGATAGAAATTTGAGGGTGCAAGGCACATGTTTAGGCAGTGGAACCTGCTGGACAGCAGGTATCCCATATAGTTTCTGCACTTTAGGGCTGTTTAAAGGGGTAGAGGCATGTTTATACAGCTGAAAAGTGCAAAAAAGGAGAGAATAATATGTGTTGGACAGATCTGGAGTAATTAAATATGTTGTTGATCTGAGTTTTGAAGGCTATAAAATGAAGCAGAGAACACTCTCTGGAAGGACTGACACTCACAGATATACTCACTGAAAGCAGAAAGAAAACAGAAACACATTGAGGGATACATAGGAAAACAAAGAGAGAGTTCTGGCAGTTTAGAAAACAGATACAGAGAAAGCTTTGGGAAAACACTGAAAAGCAGGAACACTGCCAGACTTTCGAGTGTTTGAAAATCAGATAAATACTGTTTCATAACTTTTAGTTCTTCCTGTTTTCTTTTGGTAATCAAGTCTTGGATTGGTTGAGTTCATACTTGGGAATTGGGACTTTGTTTTGGCTATTCTAATTGTCCCATTGCTGTTGGTGTTTTGCTATTGATCTTAAATCTGGGCTATTTTGGTGTGCTGATTTGCTGCTGCTACTGTCTCGCCGTTCTTGTTCACTACCGAACAAGTCACTCACTTCTTCTTTTGCTTTTGAATTCCAGGTACACATCCTTGGATTGTCTATTGCTTTTACCTGGAAATAAAAAATGAAAGCATGTTTTGAATATTGCCGCAAAGCCATTATATGAATGATACTGTTAGTTATTTGTTAAACTAAGGATTGTTAGTTGAGATAGAAATTGTACTATTAATCAGTGAGAAGTTAAGAGTATACATAGTTCGTATATCTATTTAATTTTTTTTTTTTTTTCAGCATGTATACTTTGAAACAACATCCGTTAGGCTTGTATTTGTAAACTAGGACTTTCTTCGAACTGTTGTTTAAAATAGACACTAGTTTTCATTCATGTTCGTTTAGTGCTTGTTAAATGTTCGGATCTGTATAAGTAAAAGGCTTGCTAGTTCGGACTGAGATTCTCTTCGATACTTTAAAATAGGTAATTTGTTAAAGTCAAGCAGTTTAAGCATATTTAAAGCGTTAGTTTGATTAATGTTAGCTATTAACATAAGATGTTCGGGATCATTTTCGAGTTTTCTTCACTTGAAATTTCTTTGAAATTTATTTGTAATTAAGCAAACAATATAAGTTAGCCCGGGCTTTAGATGCCAATGTTAGGTCGATTTTAATCGCATAGTCTTGATTTCGCTAATTAGCATCGGATTAAGGATAGTAAACAATCTTACTTTTAATAATTGGATCAAGGTGAATTATTTCTATTTCGCATATTTTGATCGATTTTCCGTTAGTTTACATCTTGTCATTTAATGTCCAGCCATAAGTCAAAAGCTAGGAAATAACAATCATTTGGTACGATTCTTTAACTGACAATAATTTTAAGAGATATCATGTTAAATAAATTGAATTGTTTAGTTTAGTTTTTTTTTACAATGTTTTTCTTTAATTAGCATAGTTTTCAAAGTAAGTAATTCGGATATTTTTTTTATTTGTCAAAAATCCAAGTCCGTCTGTAATTAGTTTTTTGTTTCCTTTGGGTCCGGTTTTCAAATTAAAAGAGCGGTTTGAAGTTTAATTAGAGCATATAATTTATAAACATTTTTAAAATCAGATAATTTTAGCCATTTAGAATAATTGAAGCGACCGTGCTAGAACCACGGGATCTGGGGGTGCCTAACACCTTCCCTCGGGTCAACAGAATTCCTTACTTAGAATTTCTGGTTCGCGGACTTCATTTAGAAAGTTGAAATTTCCTCGATTCGGGATTTAAATAAATCGGTGACTTGGGACACCATAATTTATTCCAAGTGGCGACTCTGAAATAAATAAAATAATCCCGTTTCGAATATTGTCACTTAAATTGGAAAAACTCCCTTGTACGTTTATCCTTCGGGGTAGGCGCGCCAAAAGGAGGTGTGACAGTTGTTACATATCTTTCATCTTTCGGTTGTTATGCTTCTATTAATATTACGGTTTCTACTAGAGTTACTAATGAGTTGTCTTTTCTTGTTTTCTTATCTTTTTTATTTTCGTTTTTCTGAGCCGAGAATCTATCGGAAACAACCTCTTTGCTTTATTGGGTAGGGGTAACGTCTGCGTATATATTACCCTCCGCAAACACTACTTGGTGTTATTTTATTGGGTAATTGTTGTTGTTTTTGTTGAATGTGTAGTAGTCTCATGCGAGTAGAATAATGATATTATATTTGTTCCACTCATATATTATATTCTCCACGTCCTGTTTAATGTTCTTATTCGTATTAGTTACCGTGGATATTAATATTTCCATGTGGGACACTATTTCCCCACAAATATAGTACTCTTTGCTAGAAAGAGCCACAAACATTTCAAAGAAGAATGAAACCGAGAACAGAGATTATGGCAAAGAGTCAGAGGTGTAACTACGTTATGTATCTCTTGGTTTTAATACTCTTGACCATAAATATATTCTTTTTTATTGAAGAGTTGGAGCCGAAGAGCAAATGCAGACAGCAGGAAAAGAACAATCAGGTGAAGTTGAGTTGGAGCCAGAAAGCAGCAGCGGAAGCAGAAGCAGTAGCCTCAATTTCATGCTCAGGCCATGGAAAAGCCTATCTTGATGGCCTTATCCTAGATGGAATTCCTACTTGTGAATGCTATACTTGTTATATTGGACCTGATTGCTCTTTACTTATCCCCAACTGTTCTGCTAACGCTTTAGGGTAATACTGATTTTCCATGTGATTTACGATATTACACTCACCTTTCTTATTTTGATTTCTTTGTAACAAACAAGGAGAATCATTTGAACCTCCTTCACTTCAAAAATATATATATATACACTAGGTCAAAATTATCATTTTATGTATATAAAGTAGATGTTGAATCCCCTTGACTTTTCGTTTATTTACCACTTTTGAATCTAAAATTCTGGTTTGGCCACTAGTAACAAAGTCTTTTAACTCATAAATGTAGTTGGGATCCTCTATTCTATGAGCCATTCTGGATGGAAAATGCAGAAAGCAGTACAGTAGTGATAGCAGGTTGGCATAGAATGGCCTATTCCTTTCCTGATCCAACCTCTCACCTTTCCCAGGAGCTCGAGAAAACCATTAGGAAGTTACATTCAGTTGCAAAGAACGCTATTACAGATGGAAGATATATCGTTATTGGTGTAGGCTCTACTCGCCTCCTCAATGCTGTAGTTCATTCTCTTTCCATGGAGAATTATTCTTCCTCTTCTTACCCTGCAAAAGTTTTCGCAAAACCTCCTCACTATTCGGTTCGTACGTTCTATCACAAAGTTTTACAGTATCCTTGAGTTTTGTATAAATTCTTTACGATGCATATAAAGGTTGAATTCTGTACGAGTTTTGGTTTTCATTTTCTCAGTTCTATAAGCATCAAACGGACTACTTGCAAACACGACATTATGAATTTATAGGAGATCCATCCAGGTTGAACAACTCTGATAATATTGGTGGAGATGTGTTTGAGTTTGTGACTTCACCAAGTAATCCAGAAGGGAATTTAGAAGGCCCAGTTCTGAAAGGCGGCCCAAATGTGAAGTACATCTTTGATAGGGTATATTATTGGCCTCAGTTCACAGCAATTCCAGCTCCTGCTGATGATGATCTCATGATATTTTCCTTATCGAAGCTAACAGGTCATGCTGGAACCAGACTCGGGTAATATACCTAACTTGATTTTTATATGAAATTACTATATATATATATATTACTAATTAATAGAATACAATAGGAGCAACATAGAAAAAATTTTACAAATAATACACATTGGTGGGGGGTAGTGTAGACCTTGATTTACTTGTGTAAAATTCATATTAATTTCATCTATGAACCTATAACTTAAATGAGGTGATTGATTCAGTTGTTGGAATACGAGTCATGAATCCATAGATTTAAAATTCTAGATCGGCCGCCTCTGATCCACATTAATTTGTGTAGGTGGGCTGTTGTGAAGGACGTGAATGTGTATAATAGAATGAAAGAGTTTATTCATCAGGCTGATTTTGAAATGTCTAAAGATACACTATTGAGAGCTTTAACTATTTTGAGAGTTGTTACGGAAGGAGATGGCAAGAAATTCTTCAATTTTGCACATCAAATATTGAGGAATCGCTGGGAAAAAATTAGTCACATCTTCTCCTTTTCTAAACGTTTCAGCATTCAACACATTCCAACTCAGTATTGCACATTTCTTGACAGAACAAGAGAACCATCTCAAATGCGAATATTCTTTTCTCTCAAATGGTATATATATATATATATATATATATATATATATATATATATATATATATATATATATATATATATATATATATATATATATATATATATATATATATATATAGGTAGTGTATTTATATTGGAGCCTAACTAAATTTGTTTGCTTCGAAAATTTTCACATTGGGAACTAAAGCACCCCCTAAAAAATGTTAGGACCAAAAAAATCATGTGTCATGCGGAATCTAGCAAAGCATACCTTGAGCTACGACAAATCCAACAACAAAAGAAAAATATACCAAAAGAGACACAAACATATAACGTGGTTCGGTTAACTGACCTACATCCACAACGGAGATGAATAATTCACAAAATAAAAGAGCGTGCAAAATATTGAGAGAACAACCACACAAAGAGACAAACACAAGTGACACACTAACATTTATCCCGTAAAGTTCTCTCCCTAAACACGACTCTCAAACCCCATACGGCTACATTACGTGGATACTACTCAATGAGAAAGGAGGATCCTCAATTTATAGAAGACCAAACCTTTTCCAAAATATGTATATAAATTATTTAATATTGTGAAGAAACTATGGGATCATGTGGGCCCCGCATTTTATATTTTTAAATGTCTTTCAAAAAGTGATTTTTTTTGGGAATAAACTGTATTTTCTGTTTCTCCAAAATTTATTCTGCTTCTATTTAAAATTATTTTTTTTTCTTCCAAAATATGACCAAACAGTTTAATTTTAGAAAAAACAAAACATTTTTTTTTATATATTGTACTTATATAATATTGAAACAATAGTACTGAAGTTGATTCGGGCACCAAAACTTGAGTTACCAACGTGTCGTATATTAATCCTTCTGAAATTTCCTTGAGTGCGATTCTTAGTGGCGACGGAGAAGCCCTTTGCTACGTATGCATCCGACGTCACATAAACATAATACAAAACAGATAGATAGTACTCCGTCCGTTTCAATTTATGTGAACATATTTCCTTTTTAGTTCGTGCCAAAAAGAATGACATTTTTCCTTATTTAAAAATAATTTACCTTTATGCAATGATTTATAGCCACACAAAATAAAGGTGCCTCATTTTACACCACAAGATCAAAAGTCTTCTCTCTTTTCTTAAACTTCGTGTCCAGTCAAATGTGTTCACATAAATTAAAACGGACGGAGTATAAATTATGGAGACTTTCAACAACTACACTCCCCAATTAAATATACTACTCCCTCCGTTTCAATTTATGTGAACCTATATCCTTTTTAGTCCGTACCAAAAAGAATGACCCCTTTCTTTATTTGGAAACAATTTACCTTTATGCAATGATTTATAGCCACACAAAATAAAGGTGTCTCATTTTATACCACAAGATCGAAAGTTTTCTCTCTTTCCTTAAATTTCGTGCCCAGTCAAATGGGTTCACATAAATTGAAACGGAGAGAGTAGTATATTCGGCACATGCTACAATGTGCGTATGCGCGCTTGTTGTTGTTCTAATATAGAAATGGTGCTGATTACAGCATTTGCATGGGTAAAGTGCAAGAGGGAAGAAGATAAAAACTGCACACACGTTTTCTTCGAAGAAGCGAAAATAAGAGGTCATCCAGGCACGGGATTCTTTGCAGATGATACTTATCTTCGGCTCGGTCTGGTAACGCGTCAACATGATTTTGACATGCTCATTTCTCGATTGGAACAATTCATTTCTCAAGAACCTGAAAACGGTAAGCTATCTCTATAAACATCCCTGAAATGTTGTCCTGATCCATTCAATACCTTCATTTAACTTTTCCTTTTAAAATTTTGATATTAACTTTTTTTTTTAAAAATATTTGGATGTCAAGTTCAACAAAACAATAGAATCCATTTGTAATAATCCGAAATATTATATATACTTATTAATAGTGATAATAGAGAAACTGCATTTCATTCACTACGCATTTAACTTGCACATTCTAACGGGACAACTTTTTCATCTCCTCTGGTTATATATTTTTATTTTTGGACATAACCATCAGTGTATTAAATTTAGTATTAAAATTCTTTTGGGTCCATTAGTATATATACTTTGACTATATTTATTGTGGTAATACTATTATCAAAGAAGTAGAATGGTGGAACAATAATAATTAGTGATAAGATAATAACTAGCAGACATATAACTTAGACAATAATAAGTGGGTGAATGACTATGAGATGATAAGATTTCAAACACTAGTGTAGTTAACAATGCATACTCGTGTAGTTACAGTGCCTTAGTGAAGAACATATTTGGACGTGAATATAATAGCTACCTTTTCGAATCCTTGCTCTCAATTAACAGATTCTAATAATGTTAATGTCATTGGAATTCAAATACTAACTTACAGATATTTAATTGGAAATTGAGTTGAATTGTGGTATTGGAGTATGGTTGTACATTTTAAAATCATGATTTGTGGTGTGAAATATTAATATTTGGCGGTAAGCCTTAAATATAGGAGAAACTAGGATCAACAACTAGAGTCATTGAAAGCCGTTTGGTTGGTGTTCTATACATTTCAAGGCCGGAGAAATTGAGGTTAGCGAGGTAAGTGAGACTTTGAGCTTTGATGCTTTCTTTTCTAAAACCTATTTTAAAAATTTATTTTCTCTGTCTGGTCCATGTGTTGAAACAAGCGTACACTTGGAAGAATCGATGGTCTTAGACTAGGCTTAAATATATTAATTTTTATAAAAAATATGAATACAAAATTTTTATTTTTGTTTTTATAAGCTGTTTGATGGCATGATATGGCTGTAAGCCATGTTGTTGAGTTTGAAACAACTATGCACCATGATATTGAGTATGGTATGATTGTGCGCCAGGATATTGAGTTTGGTACGGTTGAGCGCCATGATATTGAGTTTGGTATGGCTGTACGCCATGATATTGAGTTTGATACGGCTGTGCGCCATGATATTGAGTTTGATACGGCTGTGTGCGATGATATTGAGTTTGAGACTGTTTTGTGTCATGATGTTGGGGCATTGTGTATGCCTTTCTACATCAACGAGTGTTGTGTATGCTTGTTGATATTTATATTTGGGCATTGTGTATGCTTCAGTGAGCATTGGGTATGCACTGTTACACATTTGAAGCATTGTGGTTCCATTTTGGACTCGCAAGGTATTGTTTAATTTCTTTCACTGTAGTCATGTCAATTCCTTAGTGCATAGTATGTTAAGATATGTGTACTCTTGTTGGTTGATTCTTATTTAACTCTATTGATAAACATGTATTGAGTTATTGTATAATTATCATATTTATTATATAGTTCTTGTTGTGGTGTATTTGTATTTTCTAACACTTGTTCCAGATGTATTCAATGTGGCGGATCGAGGATTTTACTGGGTTATATTTATGTATAACTCACTTGTTACCTGCATCTCTATGCAGATACTATTGTGGACAATAGAGATAGTAGCTGAAGAGTTCGTTCGGGCTAATTCTGTTACTGAGGTGAGCCACTGCATTAAGTAAAATTGATATTAACACGTGGCGCGCGTGTACTACACATCCCACCACAAGACTAACTAAGTGTTATCAATAGGGTATTAAATTCACCCCAAACAAAAATAAGGGGGACATTAGTCGCCTGTAAAGTTGAAGTGTGTAAATGACTTTTTCGAACAAGTTTGATGGGCAATTTATGTATTATCTCTAATCTTTGAGATGCGTCTTCACAGTCTTCAGCTTTTTCTCAGCTAAAGTTTTATTACCGGAAGGTTTCTGCGACACTAACTTCTTCTCATACTTTTTCCTGCCTTAAGGGCTTTGAAATTTATAGAGAGACAGGAGAAAATAATTCTAAGAAAATGGAAACATAGAGAGAGAGAGAGAGAGAGAGAGAGAGACTTGTGGGAAATAAATAATTAGAGTAATAAAGAAAAAGAAATGGAAGGGAAGGAAGGAAGGAAGAAAGTAAGAGAAATATGAGGAAAAGGAATAAATGTAGAATATGAGAATGAAGAAAATGAAAGAAGTTTGTTCTAGGTTTCTTTCAAATGTAATTTGTATATTCTATTGGCTATCATTGTTTGATAAACAATAGGATCAACACCATAGTTTCATCTCATCATAGTGGTCAAATACCATTTGGTTAACCAAAATGTATTTTCATCTTATGTGTGGAGGTAAGGTTTGTGTTCCCTCCAATGTGTTGTACTTATATTTCGTATTTATGAAAATCAACCCTAGGCTCTACGCCTAGTGGACTTTACTATAAAAAAAAATAAAAGAAAGAGAGAATAAATGAAATTTGATGAATAGAAGTAAATAGAGTAATAATGAGGATAAAAATATATTTTTTGGAAATTTTTTGCAGAAAATAAGAAAAAAGTTCAAAACTATGAGAAAAAAAGATAAATTATCATACTGATTAAAGAGGTATGCCACATTATTTTTTTTATTCCCAACTTTATATTTATATCTAGACTAGATTTAAACTCAACCCAAACAGATAGATGGAGAAAAGAAACAGAGTCAAATTTATATTAATACATGAAAATAAAAATAGCAGAAAACTCAAACTTCTAGGTAACCAAAATGTCACAAACATTGGTCTACCAAGTTGTGACACTTTTTATTTTAAAGTATATGTACCATAAAAAACTTCCAATCTTTATATAATATAAATATTCATATTATAAAATAAAAAAAAGTTTCAGACGAAGATTCATTTATTTCTATCATACGTTTTGCACTCATCACCGGTCTCTTGAACATATATATACTGTGATGTTCACCGTATATGACTGCGTCAATAAAACAAAAAATGTGTTCGTAACCAAGCTTCTAAGAAATAAAGGAGCCAGAAATCTAAGATGGTAATAGCTTGTCTTCATTCGCATAATACGATAAGAGCTTGTCTCTTAATATTTGAACGTTAATTGGTAAAGCTTCTTGTGCCTGTTAATAAAATAAAATAAATTAAGATCAACAAAATTTGCGCAATATATTAATAGTAACAGACATGCATATTTTGAGTGCACACTTTTCATAAGCAAATATTGTTGAATTTTGGCAAAACCAACTATCCCACATCGGTAGAGACATAAGTTGGGGGTGATTTCCCCCCTATATAAGAAGGCATAATGTTTAGGATTTAAACACACCTCTCATTTGCCTTCTTATCTTCTTAAGGCATTTGTATCTTCTCTCTTTAGTATTATTTCACTTGTATTTGGAGTGGAATAAAATATTGGTTATGTCCGAGGAGTAGGCAAAATTAGCCGAACCTCGTAAATTCTAGTGTTCTTTATATTGTTGCTTTATTGTCTTATTTATTATTTGGTGGCTGCCATAATTTTTGGTATAGTAGTTGTGACTCATTCACACTATATACATTTGGCTTCCACAACAATTGGTATCAGAGCCAAGGTATTATCTCGTATGCTCTGTGGTTGCAGCGTAGTCTGATCTTCCACGGAGTCAAAATTGAATCCAAGGGCAAAGAAGGCTATTTTTATGGGAATTACTTCTGGAGTCAAAGGACATCGCTTATGGTGTCCTATGACAAAGAAAGTAATATTCAGGAGGGATGTTACCTTCGATGAATCGTCTATGGTAAACAAGGTAACAAATGAAGATACCAAACATGATGATGGTGCTTCTAAGCAGGTGGACTTTGAGGGAAAATTTATTTTTCCTACACAAGAAACAGAGGAGGAAATAAATGAAGACTATCCTCTGGAAGGAGAGCCACTAGAGGAGATTCCAACTCAGGAACCTCAACAACAACTTGAATCAATAGCAACCACCAGGCCAAAAAGGAAAGTAACGAAACCTGTTCGTCTCATAGAGACAGTTGCTTGTGCAACCACAATTGCAGCTGATGATGTTCCCACCACTTATAAAGACGCAATCCAAAGTTCAGAAGATGATAAGTGGAGGATTGCCATGAATGATGAATTACAGTCCCTTCATCAGAATCATATATGGAGATTGGCCAATCTCCCGAAGGGAAAGAAAGCAATTGGGTGCAAATGGGTATTTGCAAAGAAAGAAGGATTTCATAACCAAGAAGATGTTCGCTACAAAGCAAGGTTGGTGGCCAAAGGATATGCTCAAAAGGAGGAAATTGATTACAATGAAGTATTTTCTCCAGTTGTAAAACATTCCTCCATTCGAATTATGTTGGCTTTGGTGGCACAATTGGATTTGGAACTAGTTCAGATGGATGTAAAAACTGCGTTTTTACATGGAAACTTGGAGGAGGAAATCTACATGACTCAGCCAGAAGGATTCAAAGTTGCTGGAAAGGAAAATATGGTTTGTAAACTTGAAAAATCGTTGTACGGGTTGGAACAATCTTCTAGACAATGGTACAAACGATTTGACAAGTTTATATTGCAGCAAGGGTACAAGAGAAGAAAATACGATCATTGTGTGTATTTGCGAAAGCTTAAAAATGGTTCCTTTATATATCTTCTCCTATATGTTGATGATATGTTGATAGCTTCCAAGAATTCGGAAGAAATTGATAAGTTGAAGATTCAACCGAAGAAGGAGTTCGAGATGAAGGATCTGGGTGAGGCGAAGAAAATTCTTGGCATGGGATAATAAGAGATAGACGTTCAAAGAAACTCTCTTTATCTCAGAAAGAATATTTGAAGAGAGTACTACAACATTTTGGCATAGATGACAAGACTAAGCCAGTTAGTACTCCACTTGCTCCCCATTTTAAGCTAAGTACTACTATGTCGCCATTGGATGAAGTTGAACGAGAGTATATGTCAAAGGTACCATACGCAAATGCTGTTGGTAGCTTGATGTATGCAATGGTCCGGTACGAGATCTAACATTTCACAAGCTGTTGGAGTTATTAGAAGGTATATGTATAATCCGGGAAAGGAGCATTGGCAATCTGTGAAGTGGATTCTACGGTATATTCATAATACTGTAGATGTCAGGTTAATTTTTGAGCAGGAAGACAATCAGTCTATAGTTGGATATTGTGACTCAGATTTTGCGGGTGATCTCGATAAACGAAGATCAACTACTGGTTATGTGTTTACTTTTGCAAAGGCACCAGTTAGTTGGAAGTCTACTTTGCAGTCAACAGTTGCTTTGTCTACAACAGAGGCAGAGTACATGGCTATTACAGAGGCTGTGAATGAGGCAATTTAGCTTCAAGGATTGCTAAAGGAGCTTGGCGTTGAACAAAAAGGTATCACAATTTTTTGTGATAGTCAAAGTGTTATTCAATTAGCGAAGAACCAAGTTTATCATGCAAGGACGAAGCACATTGATGTTCGGTATCACTTCGTACGAGAAATCATAGAAGAAGGTGGAGTCACGGTGAAGAAAATTCATACTACGGAGAATCCTGCTGATATGCTAACAAAGGTGGTGACTGCGATCAAGTTTCAACATTGTTTGGATTTGATCAACATTGTTGAACATTGAAGATTGAAGATGGAGACACAACCAAAATTTGTTATTCAGAGAGAATTGAAGATGTGGAATTTTGCCAAGGTGGAGATTTGTTGAATTTTGGCAAAACCAACTATCCCACATCGGTAGAGACATAAGTTGTTGGGGGATTTCCCCCCTATAAAAGAAGGCCTAATGTTTAGGATTTAAACACACCTCTCATTTGCCTTCTTATCTTCTTAAGGCATTTGTATCTTCTCTCTTTAGTATTATTTCACTTGTATTTGGAGTGGAATAAAATATTGGTTGTGTCCGAGGAGTAGGCAAAATTAGCCGAACCTCGTAAATTCTGGTGTTCCTTTATATTATTGCTTTATTGTCTTATTTATTATTTGGTGGCTGCCATAATTTTTGGTATAGTAGTTGTGACTCATTCACACTATATACATTTGGCTTCCGCAACAAATATTTCTAGAGATACTAATGTGATTATCTAGTTCAATAATAATATCTTTGAACCTCAAAAGCCTTATAGATGGAGTAAGGAAGTGACTAAAATTTATATAAATACCTGAAAATGCAAATTGTAGAAAATTCTATCTCCCAAAGTTTCAGAAAAGGATGCATTTAGTAAAAGAAGTCCTTCCTCCTCTAATTCTGATACAGCTTCAGCAAACGAACTCTTATTGGTTTTCAAAATGGATATATGAATAATGACTTCTCTATTTCCCACTTGATTTGCTGAAATAACTGATAAAGAACTCTGAATTCCTCCTCTAATTATTGTTTGCTTATTAAAATCACCAGAATATTCTTTCTTAGGGAAATATCTTAATGTGAGATATTCTTTCTTCTGTGTCAATCTTTCCAGTTCTTTCTTTAAATCTGGTAAGTACTTTATCACTCTTGCTACTGTGGCCGGAAAGCTTAATTTTTTCTGTGAAAACGCAACAATTGAAAACCTAATGTTAGTATAAATTTGTTCATAAACAGAAAAATAGAATTTAGAACAGAAAAATGCAAAAATATATATTCCGAACTTGTGTGTCCCTAAGTAATTTAATCCCCCATTGTTGACCAAGATTATAGATTAATTAATACATCCCAAGATAGAACAAAAAATTATACGACAATAGCAACACTTCAAATTACAGAATTGTGAACTCAAATGGTGGAGCAAACAAGTAGCTAAGCTATGTAATACTTTTCTTCCTTTTTTTTCCCTTTACCGCAAGGTGGTACAGTGGGAAATGACAATAACAATAATATACTCAAGTCTTTCCACAAGTAAGATTTAAAAGGGCGTATCTAGGTTAAGGAGTATGGGTTCATGTGAACTAATGTTCCTCTCCTTAAACTTTATATAACAATATTATATTTCATTAAAATTACTTAAATATATGTACGTTCACCTGTACTTGAATTCTTTTCTGCAATAATTATGGGTGTACTTCTACAAGTGAAATTGGTAGTTCATGTCCCATTTTGGAAGTTGTCTTATTTTTTTGTGGTGAACATTCCCCTATAATGGTCCTATGAGGTACGAATTTCGATTAATCGGATTAATGGATTCTGAATACTAAATAGATATATAAGAAAACTACAGCTATTCGTTTCATGATCACATTATTATTTTGCTAAGACGATAATATCAATCTCGTAAATTGTATTTTTGCGAAGTTCAGCAATTATTTTGATCAATTTATCTCTTTACTATCTAAAGAAAAATGTAAAAAAGAATCAGAATATACCGTATGATCAGTAGGTGGAAGCAAAGAACGAAGAGAAGAACACAAGCTATTAAATGTTTTTCTCCGATCACGTTCACTTGCATTGTGATTAAGCTTCTTCAGTGTTCCATCTAAATAATCATTATCACCATTAATCTCATCAAAATTCTTGAATTCACTGTGTACGATGTTTGGCTGAGATGATGAATAATGAACAGGAATACCTGGAGTTTCTATAGTGTTTAGTTTGTTGTTTTTGGGATCTGTCAAAAACTCGCCAAAGTTAGAAAACAAAGGAGAAGAAAAGGCCATCATTAAAGTTGGAATGTGTTGTGACAATCATTGAACGTGTATACCTTTTATACTATGTATTTTTAATTACTACTAACAGGTATATTAAATCTTTATATTAGTGACCTTCACCAGGTATACCTTAGAATCATACCCAAATAACCATCTTTTATTGTGCTATTTATTGAAAATAATTTTCTTAATCTTGTGACTGAAAAAGACTTTTCTTCAAATGCAAGGGAGAAAAGAAAATAGTTTATTCTTCAACAATGGAATCGATGGATTTTCTTGGTCGGACAATAGGAATCAATGTTGGATATACGGATATCCACAGAGAGTCAACGTCTTATACGCCAACATATACTAAAATTTTCTTCACTAATTTAATTTGCAAAAGAATAAATTATTTAAGTGACACCATACTTAAATTTGTTTAACCAAGAAGTTGCTTGATTATAACATATCAACTTAATTAGATGGTCCAAATGTTGTTGCTTACCTGGCTACGACTGCATATACGGATGAGCTGGAAAAGACAGTGCCACGCTGGAGTGTTATTATCTATGGTAGATATGACAATTTGTCTTTCTTCTACAATTTTGGGCAATTTTTATTTCATAAACCTGATTTTGAAATTGAATTAAGCTCGATGTGTATTTCTTATCATGTTATATGAGTTATACCCATTCCATTCTTCTTGGTTTACCGAATCAATGTTAGGTCCTCATATTATGTGAACACCCTTCACTTGCCATGCGATGATCAGAGGCGGAACTAAGATTTAAAGGTTATATATTCGGGATTCTAATCATTTTAAGTTAATGCGTTCTAAAATAATAATTCAAACATATTCAATAAATTTCATAAGATAAATATAGAGTTTGGACCAAAGCTACTAGGTTCGGCTGAACCCATAACTAATTGGCTAGCTCCGGCCCTGATGATGATGGGGTGTAAGTATTTCACATTTCACCTAATGAACTAAATTTTGAGATTGAGTTAGGTCCATGATTTGTTTCTTATCTAGGAGCTCTAAGAGAGTATTCCCACCAAAATATTACTAATATTTTAAAGTATACTTTGGAAGATTGTATATATTTGCTAAACCTCTATTATCTTTACCTAAATTATTATTTTTTTAGTCATAATAACAAATATTTAATTGCGCATTTTTTATTTATTTCATCTTTAGAACTAATAACAAACGTTTACCCACATAAAAAATTAGAGAGAATATTGGAGTTCCAAGCGTGTGTTTTTACAAAACTTGATATAAGGATATCCACGTGGCAGCAAGCAAATCTAAGTTCCTTGAGCTGAGACTGAGATCGTACAGTTGGATGAAGACTACCTGGATAATTAGAACAAAAATAACTTCAAACATACGTCGAATAAATGGTTTCAAGTTTAGTATAAATTGAAATTTTTATCTAATTATAGGAGTATAATACATGTAGGTCCGTCGCTGAGTTCAGGAGTCCTCAGATCTGGTGCCTTGGAGATGTTTTAAAAACAGCAAAAGTAATTAAACAAAAAGAGAAAAAGAAAAACCCAAGCCATTCTTACCAGCTGTATATAAACTTGACACGTTAGATTCAGTGCGTGTGGTTTGCAACATGGATTACGAGCCTTGATTAAGTTTTCCACGTGGTGGCACATTCCTTTATTTGAATATTCACTATCTCTTCAAGTTGCTCTAAAGGGGACACTCAAAAATTTGGACTAATTCCTAATTTATATTCGTCATTAGTTTTATTGGTTGCATCAAGTCTTTGCTATTTACCTATTACCTACGAGTACGACGTCCACTCAATTTACTAATTATTTTATGCTTACGTAATCTTATTAGTTAACCAGGTGTGATGCCAATCTCAAGAGGCTCAGGGAGGAGAGAGACACACTCAAACTCCTCTATGTACAAAAAGATGAGGAGATTAGAGACCTCCGAGCTGCATTAGCAAGAGCTCATAGAGAGCAGACTGATCTCATCGAGCAGGTAATGTAAATTTTTTGTGGAGATTAACATAGCAATTTAATATTGGCGACTAACACATAGATTCTGCAGGTTCAGCAGAAGGCCGAAAAGATTGAACAACTTCACGAGAAGGCTGAGGTGAAAGAGGCAGAGACTTTGGGGTGGAAGCCGAACATGGACCGTCTTGCCTAAGAGAAAGATACCGCTCGGACCCAGCTATCTTCAGTTGAGCGTCAACTCCAAAGCACGAGAGAAGAGAGCTTTGCTCGAGCTAAGAAAACTGAAGAGCTCGAGACTCGACTGGCTGTTGAGCATGCAAAGGCTGCAACTGTAGCGGAAAAAGCAAAGGCCGATGCAAAGGCTATCGTGGCTTCTACCAGCCGACGATGAAATCGCTAACGCTCAAGCGAAGGAAATTTCTGATGCTGCTCAGGTTCCGTTATCCCTCTTTGCCAAACGTGATAAATGCCGGTGTCGGAGAGAGACTCTCAAGAAGGTTCATGCTCGTGGCTTTGAACTCACGACCGATATTGATAACGCAAAAGTGCTAGAGGCCGAGGCCGAAGCTTTTCTCTTTGATGATGATGACTCAGGGAGTGTGAGCGGATAAGATGCAGATGAAGTTTATGGGGAAGATTAGGCACTTATAATTTTTTCCTTCTTTTTGGGATTCTTGTGTAATACTCGTGGCGATCCCTTGTACATATTTTTATCCATATATATAAAGAAAATTTTCTATTGAATGCCTTCTCAAATTTTGTGTTCAATCATGTTACGTGCCTTAAACAATATGTTCGAGAGTTTGGTTTTAAATGACTTGATCGAAGCCATATTAATACAGCTTTTATAATAGGATTTAAGTGAAACCTGAATTTGGAGCAAAAAGACCCTTAGATTTGCCTCTTATGGTAGTAACCGATTGGTATTATTGCATGTCATTCTACTTTTGGTTTTATGTTTAGATAATTATTTATTTAATTTATCCCGGATTTACTAACATTGTTTTGTTTTGTTTTGTTTGTTGATTTTCTCTCTCTTTTTCTGAGCCGAGGGTCGGCCGGAAACAGCCTCTCTACCCTTTCGGGTAGGGGTAAGGCCTGCGTACGTATTACCCTCCCCAGACCCCACTTTGTGGGAACATACTGGGTAGTTGTTGTTGTTGTTGTTGTTGATAACGAACCCTCGATTTGTAGTCGAATAGGCTCTTATTCGAATTTGAGATAGTGGAACCCTTAGGTTCAAATCGAGTGAGAACGAGTTCTCGAACTCAAAGTGTGTTGGCCCTTAGGCTCTATGAATTGGGCCGAAATGGCCTCTCGAGGATGGCAATTTTTTTCCACTTTTAGCTCAAAGACTTAGTAAAATTTTCTTATGCCTTAGCATGTATTTTTTGTACCCAATGTCCTCTTAAGATTTTTTGAGGGCTGATTTTATCGAATCCCTTTGATTATTTTGCCGAGGGTAGCCTTTTTTAACCGATTTTTAAAGAATTCGAATGCCTTTTTATTGCAGGGTTCGGACGTCTTCGAGCCACATTACTTTGGCCATACCTTTGGGTGTGACTCTTGGTATTTGTTTCCCAACAACACTTCGAACTCGTTCGTAGTGTTAGTCTCTGAGAATGTTGGTCTTGGATGATAAATCGAGGGGTGTCTCTTTGAGGTCTTTCGATAATTTGCACATGTTGATTTTCGACGGCAGTCCCTAAGTAGAGAGTTGACCGTTCGAGGTGTATTTACACTTGGCCCTTGATACATTTACCATTCGAGCTATAATTGTACTTGGCCCTTGAGCCATTTTTCATAAAAATCACAACCATAAAGCTTGTATAGTAGAAATTTGTTTGACACGCGAGATATTTGATAAGGAAAAATGCTTCTTTGACTAATTTATAAATGCGTACATGTTTTGTCAAAGGGGCTCACAAAATCTACATGGACACGGTTCATTCGACCGTTGGGCCCACTACAAAATTTTCCTATCAAGGCCTTTTTGACAAGAAGTATTTTCCCTTGAAAATAAATCATCCGAGGGTGATGCCCCCAGTATTCGAGGTTGAATGTAAGGATACCTCGGATACTCTAAGTCAGCACGAAAAATGGTTTTCTCATAAAAAACCTTTTCGAAAAAATCCTATTATGATAAAAACCCGTCGAAGGAAAAAGAGTGCAACATGTGCTTAATGTCCTAATATCGTCCTGCTTGATGATCACTCCAGTATTTTTGCCCAAACACCTGAAAATAAGTTAGTGAAAATGTAATTGAAAAAAAGAAGAAGGCCATATCTTAACAATAGTATCATTTGAGGAGCGAGATGTTCCAACTATTTGGTAATCACTCACCGTTTATCATGCCTAGCTTATAAGATACCTTTCCAACGATATCTAGGACTTGATAAAGTCCTTCCTAATTTAGGCCGAGTTTGTGTAACAATCCGACCGGTCGTATTGAGCCCTAGCTTGTCATTCAATAGTCCGAGGCAATGAGCAGCTTCATTTCAGGTTTTATGACTTGTACGTGTGGTCGGAATTGAATTTAGGGAAGTTCGGCATTGGTTTGGGAAGAAATTCTCATTTCGAAAGCTTAAAGATGAAAGAATGAACCAGGACGGGATTCTTGAGTAAACGAACCTCGGAATTGGGATTTGAAGGTTGCAGCAGGTTGGTATGATGATTTAGGACTTGGGCGTATGCCCGATTTGGGTTTTTTATAACTCGAGAGTATTTTGGCACATATTGTGGAAGTTAGCATGTTAGAAGAAATTTTTATAAGATTGGCTTGAAGTGCATTTAAGTGTTATCGATGTCCATTTGGGATTCTGGGTATGTAAATAGCTCCATATGGTTATTCTAGAGTTGGGAGCACGAAATAAATTCAGAGGTTCATATGTCATTTTGGAGCCATTTAGCTAAATATAGAATTTGAAGGTTTTTTAGAAGTTTGACCGAAAGTAGACATTCTAAAATCGGGGTCAGAATCCGATTCTAGAAGTTGGAGTAGGTTCGTGATTTTGAATGTGACTTGCGTGAAAAATCTGAAGTCAGTCGGACGTGATTGGTCGGTTTAAACATCAAAAATAGAAGTTTGAAATTCTAAAGTTCACTAAGCTTGGATTGGAGGCGATTAATGATTTAGTATTGTTTGATTTGACTTGAGGCCTCGAGCAAGTTCGTAATGTATTTTGGGACTGGTTGGTATGATTGGTTAGGGTCCCGAGGGCCTCGGGTAGAATCGGGGTGGTTAACAGGTCGAATTTGGGTAAAAAATTGTTGCTGGTTGTTGGTATCTAGTTTCCTTCTTCGCGAACATAAAGAGGATTAGATGAGGCGTCTTGAGTTTTGCCTTCGCGAACGTGGCAAATTCTATGCAAATGCAAAAAAGGTAAGGGAGATCTTGGCCCAAAGGAAATTTGGGCTACGCGAACGCGTAGAGGGTAGCCCGAACATGATAGGTCTGGGCAGCTGGCCTTCACGAACGCAGTCACTGGGTCACAAATGCGTAGAAGGTGTTTTTTATGCATTGGGTCATTGGCGTACGTGAACGCAAGACTTTGTAAGCAAATGGGAAGGGGATGGGTTACTCGCTTTCGCGAAAGCGAGAGGCAGACCGCGAATGTGAATAAGGGAGGACATGGGCTGAGCAGAATGATAAAAAATCGTGATTTGGGTTCATTACACCCATTTTTCTCTTGGCGTGGGAAATTTTTGAAGCTTTTGAAGAGGTGGTTCCATCATTCATCATGGGGTAAGTAAGTTATGCTAGTTTACTATTAAATACAAGGGTTATATATTGATTTAGACATGGAAATTATAGAAAACTTGGGGTTTGAGGAAAAACTTAGAAAATTAGCATTCTTGGATTTTTATCACGATTTTGTGTATGGAATTTAGAGAAAATTATATAATTGAGTTCGTAAAGCTATGTGTAAATTTATTCTTCAAAAATTTTGGAAATTCGGGCACGTGAGCCCGAGGGCATTTTTGTCAACTTTTCGATTGGGGTTAGGAATTGTTATAAATTGGATTAATACGAGTAGTTTATCACATATTAATGAATTTGCATGATCATTGGCCCGTTTTGGAGTGTTTGACATTGACTCAAGTTTTCGGAAAGGTGTGGAATGCCGCTTTTGAAACTTCGGAGCGAGGTGAGTCTTCTTTATAGCCCTGTAAGAGGAAATTGTCTCCATAGGTGAATAATTGGTTATGTGCTCCTAATTGTGGGGGCTACGTATGCACGGGGTGATGAGAGTCCGTGCGTAGCTACTATTATGCCATTGTCCAAGTAGTTAGGACCCCAAAGCATGCTATACTTGGATTACGCATAAACTTATTGATAGCTTGAATTGCTTAAATCACATCAAATTAGTAAATAAATTTCTAAACAGATAAAACTTCTTTTTTTCTTAAATGTTTAAAAGCGGATTTTCTTTTCAATGGACAATTACTCTATGTGGACTTCTTCATTGACTGTCTGTGTGTTTATTTTTTTAGAGCGGGACGAATGCCTCAGCAGAATAATTAGATGCATCTATACTTTGTGCCATTCGACCCTCGGTAGTGCACAATTTATTTTAGGTTGGAGTGGGCCATACGCCTCGACATAATTTGCGCATGCTTATATTGCTACCTTGAACTTATTAAAGTTGTTATTGCCTCTTCATGGCTTGAGAATGTTTGGATAATAACAAAAAGGAATTTCGGAAATTTTCTATAACAACAATAATTGTTCACTTGTTTCCTTCTATTGGATTAAAAGCATGTTTATAGAAATCCACGATTTAATATATTATTAACGTCATTATTGACCCACTAGTAAGTGTCGAAGTTGACCATCTCGTCTCTACTTCTTCAAGATAGATGGGATACTCATTGAGTACATATTGTTTTCATACTCATATTACACTTCTGTGCATTTTTTGTTGCACAAGTATATGTAACTCTAGTTGCCTACTAGGCATAGCAGCATAGATGATTCGGGAACTAAGTGAGTTGCATTATACGAGGTAGCCCGCAGCTAATATAGTCCATTCCACTATATTGTATTTACTTGCTGTCCACTGTATTCCAGAGGGATATTCTATTTTATTTCCTTCTTAGTAGACGCTCATTGACTTGTGACACCAGGTTCTAGGATGGTCATAAGATTGCTCAATATTGGGTTTGTTGAAGACTCAATGGTTATTTCTGTAAAGTTCATTATTTATTATTTAATATCTAAAGGAAAATGACTTTAGCAAATATTAAAGTTACAATTTAATTAAGTATTTTGATTGGCTTGCTTGACAGAGGTATCCAACGCCATCACAACCCTTAGAGGATTTTGGGTCGTGACAACATGGTATCAGAGCACTAGGTTCCTGGTTCTGACGAGTCATGAGCAAGTCTAGTAGAGTCTCGCAGATCGGTACGGAGACATCTGTACTTATCCTCGGGAGGCTGCAAGACTGTTAAGAGTACTTCCCTTCTTGATTCCTTATCGTGTGATTTGACCTTGGAGGCGTATGCCTTTAATTCATTCCTACTCAATCTTACACGACACAAAGCGCTTGTTATAAATTGAGGGTTTGTCACCTAAACCTCGCTCTGATCGTGATGACGCCTCTCGTGAAGACAAAACCATCCAACCATCCCTATTTGACTTTTTAAAAAATAGATAAACATGAATAAACAATTTTACAGATGATTTAATAATATTACATAGCTGAAGTACAACCAAACATAGCCCAAACCTAGGCGTCACAAGTCATGAGCATCTAGAAGAATCTAAATACAACTAGAAGGCTTATAATATACAAAATAGAATTTAGAATCAAAGGAAGAAATCTAGTGCCATGAACGTTGGCGGTCACTTTGCTCAGTTACGATAGCAAAATCTTCAACCAGCTCAAAATCCGCTACTGGGTGAACAAATACCTACATCTGCACGTGAACTGCAAGGAGTAAAGTGAGTACTCCAACTCAGTGAGTAACAAAAGTAAATAATAACTGAGCAGCAAGAAATCATGTAAAGCAACCAACATGCTGTATAAAAGTCGGATACAAATTTTGAGAAAAACAGTGAAATCTGTGAATTCTTTAGAAATATCTTGGCTAAGTTAAAATCTCTTCTGAAAATGATCTTTTCAATAATTACGAAAATGATTTCAAAATAGTAAGTGCTAATAAGCACAGAAAATATTCTGCCCCTCGGGCACAAATACCACGGTATAATAGATAAAAATGGAAAATAAATTTGCAAGGTGAGCACATAAAAGTTCGCCCCTCGTGCAATATCTCAAACTGTACCAGCCCCTCGGGATCCCTCTCTCATATCACTCTCAGAACAGGATCATATAGTAACCGCTGCGGCATGCAGCTCAATCCATATATCGCTGCGGCGTACAGTCCGATACATATCTCGCTGCGACGTGTAGCCCAATCCATATCTCGCTATGATGTGTGACCCGATCGATATCTCACTGCAGCGTGCAGCCGGATCCATATCTCGGTGCGGTGTGCAGCCCGATCCATATGGGTACCCGCGCTCACTGTGGGGGTGCATACTCCGAAAGGGCTCCTATAACCCAAGTGCTATATCAAGCCACCTAGTGGCATATAAAATAAAGCCTGAAAACCTTCTCACATCACACTCGAGGCCTCAAAGCCTTCTCGTGTAACACTTGAGGCCTGAAATCCTACTCACAATACACTCGAGCCCTGAAAGCCTCCTCAAAATACACTCGAGTCTTGAAAGCCTCCTCACATTACTCAACATATCCTGACATATGGCCCTCGTCATCACTCAGTCTAGAAAACATCATAAGCCCATCGAGCATCAATAAAAATAGTAGTGCTCCGCCCAATTATCAGTGGAAAATATCATTTAAGTCTCAAAGATCAATTAAACCGATTGAGTTTGTACATCAGTATAATCAACAGGACTGAGTTCAAGTAGCATGTGAGGAAACAGTGATAAAATCCCCGAAGGGTTCAAATAATTGGCACGAAGCCCAAATATGGCAATCAACCCAAATCATGATAATAACAAATATGTTCCAGTCAAATACGCGATAGAAATCATCAATCAGGATGGACCAAGTCATAATCTGTAACGGTGCTCTACCCCACGCTTGTTATCTGGCATGTAAGTCACCTTAATATAGCACTATGGTGTGCAAATTCGGGTTTCAAACCCTCATCATTTACAATTATTAATCACCTTGAACTGGTGAAATCTCTGGCTCGTGACGCCTTTGCCCCTCAAACCGGCTTCACGTGCGTCGAATCTGTCCAACATTAGAGCGGATACATCCCAATATGCCAATGGGACAATGCCCAATTGAAAACAATCGAAATATCGCAAAAATCTCGAAATAAGCAAAAATCGAGCCCCGGGACCACTTCTCAGAAATAAGAAAAATTAACATCAATGGATTCCTCATCTTCTCACGAGTTTATATACATCAAAATTACGAGAATCGGGGTTCATTTGACCCCTCAAAATCCTAATTTAAGCTCTCTTAGGTTCAAGCCTTAAACCACCATTTTTGACCTTTAATTCCTTGAGTTTTCAGTTCTAATCCATATATTTACACCATAAAATCATGTTCTAAGTCCAAGAATTCATACCTGATCAAAGCTCTCGAAACCCTCTTCAAAATCGCCCGAAAACTCTCCAAGTCCGAAGTGCAATATTTTGCTCTTTCAAAAATTCACGAATAAGATTAATTTATTACTCTGCCCAGTCATCTCGCATTTGCAGTCCCATTTTCGCTGATGCGGGACCGCTTCTGCGGGCACTACACCGCTTCTGCGGTTTCCTCTTTAAAATCTCGGCCACTGCTGCAGCTCCAACTCCGCGTCAATCGCAGATATCTTGTCTTTTTCATTATATTACCAAGCTATATCGATATCACTGGGAGTTTTCTCTTTCTGCCCACGATTGACATCGACCTCGGTCCGAAAAGAGGCTTCGATTCCGGACTCTATGTCATTGCTCCCTGACGTGCGTTCTCATCTCGTTGAAAGAATGAAATTAGGTAGCCCCGATTTCTACCGTATACAAAGCGGTATACTAAACATCATTTCAAACTTTAAAAATGTAGCAACTACGTAAACTATAACATTGATGTATAGATGTTTTGTCTATTGATCTTTTTTATTACTTTAATTTAATAATTACTTTTTTAAAATGTTGAAAAGCACCATTGATTATAAAATCTACGTATATGCCGAAATGTATTGCATGAAAAATAATAATCATCCATCAAGGAAAAGGGAAGACCAAGGTAAACAAATTCCACTCTTGAAATTCGAAAAATAATTGGACCATAACTATTTTTTTGCTCATATATATATAAAAGACCGATGAATAGATCTTTATACTATTAGTAGGGGTTTCTTTCTATATACGTTTTGTACTCGTAACCACTCTCTTGATGTTCACCATATTTGACAACGTAAATAAATAAACTGTGTTGGTAATGAAGCTTCTAAGTAGTAAAGGAATCGGAAATCCATGATTGTAATAACTTGTCTTCTTTATCATAATACGCTAAGAGCTTGTCTCTTAATATTTGAACGTTAAGTGGGAAAGCTCCTTGTGCCTGTTCAATATAATAAAATAAAGTAAGATCAATAAAGTTTGCGCAATATATTAATAGTAACATAGATATTCTGAACTGAAAAATTTTCATAAGCAAATATTTCTAGACATACTTATGAGATTATCTATTTCTATAGTAAAAACTTTGAACCTCAAAAACCCGAAAGAGAGCAAAATTTATATAAAATACCTGAAAATGTAAATTGTAGAAAACTCTATCTCCCAAAGTTTCAAAAGAGGATGCATTTAGTAGAAGAAGTCCTTCCTCCTCTAGTTCTGATACAACTTCAGCGAACGAACTCTTATTGGTCTTCAAAATAGATATATGAATAATGACTTCCCTATTTCCCACTTGATTTGTTGAGATAACTGTTAGAGAACTCTGAATTCCTCTAATTATTGTTTGCTTATTAAAATCAGCAGAATATTCTTTCTTAGGGATGGATCTTAATGTGAGATTGTCTTTCTTCTGTGTCAGTCTTTCCACTTCTTTCTTTAAATCTGGTATATACTTTATCACTCTTGCTACGGTGGCTGGAAAGCTTATTTTTTTCTGTTAAAATGTAACAATTGAAACTTTTAGTGCAAGTATAATTGTGTTCATAAAGAGAAAAACAGAATTTAGAACAGAAAATACAAAAATATATTCCGAGCTAAAGAAAATGTAGAAAAGAATCAGAAGAAGGTAAAAATTAGGAATAAAAAGAAGAAACAAAGAATATATTGTACCATATGATCATTAGCTGGAAGCAAAGAACGAAGAGAAGAACACAAGCTATTAAATTTTTTTCTCCGATCACGCTCACTTGCATTGTGATTAAGCTTCTTCAATGTTCCATCAAAATGATCATTATCACCATTAATGTCATCAAAATTCTTGAATTCACTGTGTACGATGCTTGGCTGAGATGATGAATAATGAACAGGAATAGCTGTTGAAACTGGAGCTTCTTTAGTGTTTAGTTTGTTGTTTTTGGGAGCTGCCAAACACACGCCAAAGTTAGAAAACAAAGGAGAAGAAAAGGCCATCATTAAAGTTGGAATGTGTTGTGACAATCATAGAACGTGCATTTATACTATATATTACGTAGCACATAACTTTTACACTATGTATTTTTAATTACTACTAACATATATGTATGTAACATCCCAGTTAGCTTAAGATATTATTCGCTTTGGGCCTAGATCCGTACGGTTTTAAAATGCTTTACTAAAGTCTAGGTCTGCTTACTTATAAACCCAGCATTTCTCCCGTGTTTTGTCGATGTATGAGTTGCCTAAGGTATGGTTGGTTGGTTTAACATGTATGTACTTGTCGTAGATTACTAATCTCACCTTTTACAAACCATGTAGCTATTACTATCATTTTAGTGATTTTTAAAATTTTATTTGCAATGGTAATGTATAGAATATTAGGATTGTGTCCTAAACTTTTAATCCATGAGGACTCTTTTACGAAGTAAGGAAAAAAGACTCTTAAGGAATAAATCTTATTCATATACCTTATCCTTTTCTTAGAGGAAATTAAAAATCTTTGATATCTATAACTTGAGTATCTCCGCATAACAACAACAACAACAACAACCTCCACAATATAGCCTTTTAGAGAGTTTTATTTTGGGGAGACTATCCTCTCAACAATTTTTATATTTTTAGAGTACTTTTATAGGTAAGTCAATTGACCAAACCCTATTATAGTATCCAATTTTAGTATATTTTCTTTCTTGTCTAATTTACTGTTCACTAAACTTTATTTTTTTAGCTTTCATATGCACCATGTTATTTCGATTCAATATTATATTATTGACCTTGCCCACGTATATACCTTAGCATCATAACAAAATAAGCATATTTTATTGTATTAATTGTTGAAATAACTTTTTTAATCTTGTAAACTGAAAAAGACTTTTTTTCAAATGCAAGGGAGAAAGGGAAATAGTTTATTCTTCAACCATGGAATCGATGGAGTTTTCTGGTCGAACAATAGGAATCAATGTTGGATATACGGATATCCACAAGAGTCAACGTCTTATACGCCGACATATCTAAAATTTTCTTCACTAATTTAATTTGAAAACGAATAAATTATTCAAGTGACACCATACTTAAATTTGTTTAACCAAGAAGGTGCTTGATTATAACATATCAGCTTAGATGGTCCAAATGTTGTTGCTTACCTGGCTACAACGACTCCATATTGATGAGTTGGAAAAGGGAGTGCCACGGTGGAGTGTTAGTATGAATGGTGGATATGACAATTTGTCTTTCTTCTATGATTTTGGGCAATGTTTATTTCATAAACTTAAATTAAGTTCAATGTGTATTTCTTATCATGTTATAAGAGTTATGCCTATTCCATTCTTCGTTTAACCGATCTATATTGGGGCCTCATATTAGGTTATACACCATCCGACTGCCACTCATGTGCGTACAAGACGTTGTTAGTGTTCTACATCCCACCTTGTGAACTAAATTTTGAGATGAGTTACGTCTAGGATTCATTTTATCAAGAAGCGCAAAGATAGCACTCCCACAAAAAAGATTCGACGACTATACCAAGGCGGAGCCACCGTATCAGTTACGAATTCGGCCAAACTCAATAGTTTTTATTCAAATTATATATGTATTTATTTTATAATTTTTATTATATATGTACAAATTATTAAGTTAGAACTCAGTAACTTAATAAAATTAAAATCTAGAATTCATAAACTTGAAATCATGGCTCTCCCTCTAGAACTGTACATGAGAAATTGGATGATAATGTGAATAAAGAGCAAAGTTTATTGTTAAAAAGTTAGTAAAAGGTGCATATACTTTTAGTGGAAAAATTGGCCGAATTTTGTTATGTATTTCCGCTAATTTCTCATGCCTCTTGTTGAGATTACTCATTGTATTGTATTTAATCTTTTGTTTATTACTTGTATAGCAGTTACAATAATTAGTGGAATGTAGTTAGTGAGCTGTCACATGGTAAATGACAACTATCATTTCTTAGTTGGCTAGCCTAGATGTTAGTATATTCTATAAGTAAGAATGCTAATTGTGTATTTTATTTTTGACTTGTTTTAATGGAAAGCCCAACTTCTTTTCTTGAAGCTTCAATCACGCTATATTCCTTTTTGTACATCCTATAATTCCTCCATTGGAGCTTCTACTGGGCTCGTGTCTCTCTCATTGATTTGACAACTTCATATGGTATCAGAGCTTAGGCATTAGTCATAGAGCCTCATTGTCACATAATTTAATTTTTTCGTTCATACAATTAGAAATTGTTCGCTGATTTTGGGAATTAAGGTTCTAGTGTAAGAATCGATCAATTAATTGATTGACCTATTCGATTTTCGATCCCAACCATTTCAACTTTGCTTAACCAAATCATGGCTGGAGAGAACCCTAGATTCTATGAGGTTGTTGTACATGCACCCGTCAGAAAGTACTGGATCTATGTTAGCGTCGGCGACTTTTGACGAAATTAGCTATAGATCATGGACAATAGGAATTCTTAAAGAAATCTCCGTGAAGAACAAATTAGGCTTCATCACCGAAAAGTATAAGCAACCAGATCCCAATTTTGCGACCCTCGACTGAGAACAAAGTGACGACATGACAACTTCGTGGATCTTAAACTCATTGTTTAAGGACCTTGTATAAAGTCTACAGTATGTTAATGATGCTAGGGAACTTTGGCATGAATTGGAAGACGGGTATGATTAGAATAAAGGAGCTAAGTTGTATCAGCTCCAGAAGGAGATAAACGATTTGAGTCAAGGGAATTTAGTCATTAATGGATACTATACAAAAATGAAGAAGCTCTGGGAGGAACTCGACACACTAAACATTCATGTTAAGTATGCTTGTAAATGCACATGTGGAGCTAAAGAAAACATGCATAAAGCTGAGAAAGATAGAAGATTAATAATTCTAATGGGCCTAAAGAAAGTGTACAGTGTGGTGAAAGGAAGTATTTTGATGATGAATCCACTCCCAACAATAGCCTAGACCTTCTCTATTCTTATTCAGGATAAAAATCAAAGGGAAGTCAAGTCGAGTACTCTCTTATCAATGGATGTCGATACCTTAAATGCAAATGGACCAGGAAGCAATAACTTTAGGACAAACTATACTCAACAGGGGAACAACAATACAAATAGTGGATATAGGGGAAATCCGTTCACCAATAGATCTCGGTTGTTCTATGAGTACTGCAAAAGGTCAAGACACACCAAGGAAAAAATGTTACAAACTTCAAGGATTCCCACTGAATTCCAAGTTCAATAGAGGAAGAAGGATTGCAGGAAATGTTCTTGGGTTATCAACTGAATGTGCTATAGTAAAAGATGATGGAAATAACTCTCGGTATTAGGAGCAAGGTTGAACTATGCACATCTTAACTAAATAGCAATATGAACAGCTACTCAGCATATTGGAAAGCTTTAAAGGAAGAGAAGACAAATCCGGAAACACCACCATAAATGGAGGAGTTATGAAATTGCAGGTATCTCAGCATGCTCTACTCATTTTAATTCTAGTGATCAATTGCGTGAGAATTTCAATTCAAGTGCTGACTCTTGGATACTTGACTCTGGAGCCACAAACCATATGACATATAATAAATCACTACTAAAATAATATTAGAACTTTAGTTTATCCATACCTAATTACTCAACCTAATGGTTACAAAGTAAATGTGACACTGATTGGTGATGTACTTCTCAATCCTAGGTTCAGTCTCACAAAGGTCCTTTTTGTGCCTAGTTTCAAGTTCAATATAATATCAGTTCATTCCTTGACACTCCAACTTGATCGTATTGTAATATTTACCAAGTTTGTCTGCATCCTTCAACAAGGCCCTTCACTGGAGAGGCTACTGGAGAATGATAAAGCCAAGACTGGACTATACTTCTACTGTTCAGACAACTACAACACTGGTTCTACTTTTTTTGATTCTTTAGTACATCTTATCCATGTCATACCAGTAATAAATATGAGGTATACTCTGCAGTTAACACATCTAGTTTATTTTTTCTTCCTCATTTAGTTAGCACAAATAAGTCACATTCTACCATCCCTGTTGCCTCTACTTTGGTTGTTCTAGCTCACAGTAATCACGAGAGTAGTTCTCTTCAACTTCTGCTTTTTTTTGTATATAACTCAAGCAATAAAAGTGATCTTTGTTTGTCTGATACCTCCTAACTACAAAGAATTTTCCTGATCTCTTATGGCATAACAAATTAGGACATATACCTTTTGTCAAAATGAAACAAATTTCTTCTATACCTGTTAGTTTAGCACCTAAACAACCTTTCCTTTGCCCCCTTTCTCCAATGGCAAGAAAAACCACATTGCCTTTCCCAGACAGAACAACATTAACCACTAAGATCTTTGAGCTATTACACATTGACCTATGGGGTCCCTATCATGTTACAACTCACAATAAATATAAATATTTCATCGCATTTGTGGATGATTATAGCACGTCCACATAGACTCATTTGTTAAGCTGTAAAAGTAATTCCCTGCACACTATCAAGGCTTTTTTTGCCATGATAGAAAACAAATTCGACACTAGTATCAAAACTATAAGAACTGACACTGGCCTTGAGTTCACCAGTTTTGAAGCCACCTCATTTTTTCAACCAAAAGGCGTTATACATCAGAAAACATGCCCATATAAACCACAACAAAATGTTGTGGTGGAAAGAAAATATAAATACCTGCTAGAAACAGCCAAGGTACTCTTGTATAAGTCTAAATTGCCCATAAAATATTGGGGAGAATGTATCTTGTCATCTACCTATTTGATAAATAGATTACCATCATCATCACTCAAAGAAAAATTCCCATTTGAACTACTGTACGTGAAGAAACCAAATTATTCCAATCTTAGAAGCTTTGGGTGCTTATGTTTTCCTTACTACTGCCAAAACCCAAAAATATAAATTTGAACTAAGATCCACTCTCCATATTTTGTGGCATACCCCTTTGGGATAAAAGGTTACAAGGTACTAAATCTAGCCACAAAGAAAATAAATATTTCAAGAGATGTAGTATTCTATAACAATGTGTTCTCATTTGCCCTGTCTATTAGTCCTAGTAAGGTATTCCCTTCATTCACTCAAATGAAATCACACCTATCAGATGAATTCTTTCCTGCCAATGATAAACCACACTTAGTGACTGAAAATCACTATGAAGTATCACCAAAGACTATGTCTCGGGATGAACAACTATCTGTATCGGATCCAATATCACATCAACCCATTTCTTTTGATAATAACTCAACATTTTCTCAGTCACCCTTGAGTAGTCAGACGTCATGAGTTTTTCCTGTTGCAGATAGCCCAACTCTCAAGACAAAAATATTTTAGTTAAAGATCTGTGTAGGCTTTTCAAAACCTTGAAAATTCCTACTTACCATAAAGACTATGAGTATAGAATTCCTAAACTACAGCATGCTTACATAAACTAGCCCCCCTCTTCTAATGACAGGTAAAGTATGCCATCTTTTTCTTTAACACCTCTTCTCCCAAACTTCATCATAATCCCTTCAATGCCCTAAATTCCACCGGTCAGTATTTGGTGGAATTTGCCTCACATGAATGTGAACCTAGTTCATATGAGGAAGCTCCTATGAAGCCTGTTTGGCAAGCAGCAATGAATTTGTAATTTCAAGGACTTGGTATTTAGCTCCTCTTCCAATTAGTAAGAAGATAATAGGGTATAAGTGAGTGTATAAAATAAAGCATAAAGTAAATGAAAGCATAGAAAGGTTTAAAGCGGGATTATTGGTGAAGGGTTGCATACAACTGGTTAGGATAATGACAGAGACATACTCACCAGTAGTGAAAATGACAACTGTCAGAGCCTTGATAGCTATTGCAGTCAAGAAAGGATGGAAGGCTCTAGAGTTGGATGTCAACATTGCATTCCTCCATGGAGACCTTCATCAAGAAGTGTACGTGGAGGTTCCACCAGGCCTATTGTAAAGAGGCCAGATTTAGTGTGCAAATTAAACAAGTCCTTGTATGAACTCAAACAAGCAAGAAGATAGTGGTATACAAAATTAACTGAAGCATTATGTTCTGTGGGTATATTCATTCAACGATTGATTACTCTCTGTTCTATAAGAAGACTGAAGGATCAGTAGTGTTTGTGGCTATCTATGTAGATGATGTTCTTGTTACAAGTACTCACCTTCAAAAGATTGAATCCTTAAAGAACTTCATGCACAACACATTCAAGATAAATGACGTGGGAAGGCTTCATTACTTCCTAGTCTTAGAGGTTCAATAAATAGACAAAGGAGTTTTGATGTCATTGAAAAAGTTCATTATGCACCTTTTAAAAGAATTTGGCTATATAGATTGTCCTTTTATGACTTCTCTTCTGGATTCATCTATGAAGCTAAAAGCTGATGAAGGAGCCTTATTATTAAACCCTTCCTGTTATAGGAAGTTGATTGGGAAGCTAAACTTCCTCACTAATACTAGGCGAGACATTGCTTATACTGCACAACGTCTTTGTCAGTTCATGCAAAGTCCGAGGGAGCCATATTTGAAAGAAGCTTATCATGTCCTAAGTTATTTGAAAAGTGATCCTACCTTGGTAATTTTCCTTACTAATGATGCAGATTACAGAGTGAAAGCCTTATGTGATTCAGATTGGTACCTATCCCCAATCCAAAAAATCAGTCAGTGGCTACATAGTATTACTTGGGGATGTCCCTATTAGTCAGAAATCTAAGAGACACTCCACCATTTCCTTATCCTCTTACTAAGCTCATTTTTCCTCAATCCTTACCCATTCCTATATTTTGCGATATCCAAGTTGCCCTACATATAGCAAGGAATTCTATATTCCATGAGCGTGCGAAACACATTGAAGTGGACATCCATTCTGTACGAGACCAATCGTAGGAAGGATTGATTTCCCTACACCACATTTCTACTAATAACCAATTATCTAATATATTTACCAAGTCTTTAATTGGGATCAAATATTTTACAATTCTTGGCAAGTAGGAAGTGGGCCCCGCACCTCCAACTTGAGAGGGTGTAGAGATTATTCATTGTATTGTATTTATTCTTTTGTTCATTACTAGTACATCAGTTACAGTAGTTAGTGAAATTAGTTAGTGAGTTGTCACATGCTAATGACAGCTAGCTGTGATTAGTTAGTTGGCTAGCCTAGATGTTAGTATATTCTACAAGTAAGAATACTAATTGTATATTTATTTTTGAGTTGTATTAATAAAGAGCCCAGCTTCTTTTCTAGAAGCTTTACTCACACTCTCTTCCTCTCTGCACATCCTATGATTCCTCCATTGCAGCTCATACTGAGATTGTGTTTCTCTCATTGATTTTACAAATTCAGACCTCTCTTCTCTCCATCTTCTCATCCCTCTTTGGTTTCCTTTAGCTCTTTACCGCTTTCGTTCGTTATTCCATATTAATTTGTTTCTAAAGTCGTAACTGCAAAACACTTGTACAACCACCATCTTCCATTTAATAAATGTCAAAAAATGCCTCATCTTTTGTTTTCAAAAAATTCACTCACACCATCCTTGAGTAATCATCAATCAGAGTCATAAAATACCTGGCACCACTCTTGGAGGAAACTCTGTTGGGACCACACAAGTCAGAGTGTATATAATCTAACTTGTCTTTGGTCTTGTGCTCGGCCTTCTTGATGAACTTTACCCTTATCTGTTTACCAAACACACAATGCTCACAAAAATTCAAAACTTAAATTTTTGTTCCTATTCAGCAAATTCTTCTTAATCCACAAACGCAATGCATTATCACTCGTAGGGCCAATTCGCAAGTGCCACAACTGAGACTGATTCAGATCATATTTCTCATAAGCTACAGTAGTTTCCCCTTGAACTACACTAGCTTGAAGATGATACAATTTAGAATGTAGTTTACCCTTCATGAGTACCATGGAGCCTTTACACACTTTAAGTATTCCATTCTCAGAGTAAAATTTATACCCTTGATTATTCAAAGTCAAAAAAGAAATTAAATTTTTCTTTATCCGAGGAACATACCAACACTCAATGTTTCTAATGATTCTGTTAGACATTCTCAATTTGATGGTACCAACCCCCTCTACTGGTAATAGATTATCATCTCCCATATAGACAGTCCCACTCATTTTCTTATAAGTTGCAAACCACTTCTTGTGGACACATGTGAAGAGTAGCACCACAATCAAGAACCAAAGAATTTTGCCGATGACTAGAGCTCACAACACGGATTTCCCCTACATAGTCATTGTCATCAAAATTATTGCCAGTGTCAATAATATTTGTCGAATTATCTATTTTCTGCATCCCTCTTTTCACTTTCAGCTTAGGACAATATCTCTTGTAGTGACCTTGCTCCCTGTATCCATAACAGTGCTGCTTCCTTGCTCTATACTTTGATCTGGCGGTTGACTTTTTCCTATTGAAGTTCGTTGTTGTGTTCTTCCTCTAATCACAAGACCTTCGCCCTCAATTCTGTTGTCTAGAAAGCTCTTTTTCAACTCTTTAGATTTTAGTGCATTACTAACATCCTCTAGTGAAATTTTTTCTTTTCCATATAGCAGTGTATCGGTAAAAGAATCATAAAAGAATAGTAAATAACATAACGCAATCATGTCCTGATCCTCACTCTCAATTTTGATATCCACGGTCTTTAAGTCCGTTATAATTGAATTAAACTCATCAACATGAGTTTTAACATGTGTATCTTTATTCATACGGAGATTGTATAACCTCTTTTTCAGTTAGAGGCGATTTGTAAGCGATTTCTTAGAATACAGATCTTCCAGCTTCTTCCATGTTATTTTTGCAAAAGTTTCTTCAGTAATTTCTAGAAGAACGCTATTTGTAATGCTCATGAAGATCGCACTCAAAGCCCTCTCCTTCAGGCCTGCCTTCTTTGTCTCCTTCATCTCTTCAGGAAAATGCTCATCAATTGCCTTCCATAACCCTTGTAATACCAGAGACGATATCACCTACTCTTCCATAGACTAAAACTACATCCCTCGTCAAATTTCTATACTTCATACTTTGTTGAAGATGATGAAGATATCTTTTCCTGAATTTTTTAGGGATGGAATTTATAGGAAGATTAGCTTATCGTGAGGAATCAGTACTGCGTCGACTGCTAACCCAAAATTATATGAAGAAATCCAAACTTTGCTCTGATTCTAGAGGACTATTGATTTGACAAGTACACGATACTTAGAACGAAAATAAGTTCAAAATATACATCGAATAAATAGTTCTAAGATCATGCAGTACGGGACCATAAGAGATTATATGTAGCATTGTATTTCTGCAAGAGACTATTTCCATGAGTCGAAGTCGTAACCTTCGGATAACATGACAACAACTTTATTGATTACGTCAAGACTTTCCTTAGCATATATTGAAATTTTTATCTAATTATAGGAGTATAATACATGTAGGTCCGTCGCTGAGTTCAGGAGTCCTCATCTGGTGCCTCGGAGATGTTTAAAAAACAGCAAAAGTAATTAAACAAAAAAAGAAAAAGAAAAACCCAAGCCATTCTTACCAGCTGTATATAAAGTTGACACGTTAGTTTCAGTGCGTGTGGTATGCAACATAGATTACGACCCTCGATTAAGTTTTCCACGTGGTGGCACATTCCTTTATTTGAATATTCACTATCTCTTCAAGTTGGTGTAAAGGGGACACTCAAAAGTTTGGACTAATTCCTATTTTATATGCGTCATTCGTTTTATTGGTTGCATCAAGTCTTTGCTATTTATCTATTACCTACGAGTACGACGTCCACTCATTTTAAAAATTATTTTATGCTCACGTAATCTTATTAGATATAGTGTAGGAAAAATGTCTTAACTTATTCCTGTACACTATTTGGTCTTATATCCTTGGCGCTAACAAATGTTGTCATATTTTTTCTTTATATTAGTGAAGCTCTTAGCATAATGAATGAGACTATACGAGTCGTAATTCTTCAAAAAAGAAAAATTCAAACTTACCTGTTAACTTTTGGAACTATGCTAAGATATAAGAAAATAATAATGATAAATTCCCTTAAGGATGGAGTATATACTAAACAAAAAAGTTTGATAAATGATAATGTTGTCACTTTCGAAGAGTATGTGAGCAAAATTGACACTTTTCCTTTAATTTACAGTCTCTTTAATTAATCGTTATAAATAGGTCCCTTCGATCAGTTTCGAATATAAAGTATATACTAGTGTACATTTGATTAGTTAGTTTGATTGCGAATGTTATGTCTTTATTCCTTTCAGGTGACCTACGCACACCAATGTAGACATTGTTTTATTGTGTTCAAAGTAATCTTATTTAATTTGAATAAACAATGTTCTCACTCTCAAGTGATGTAAACGGGGCCCTTGGAGTTAGAGTTTCAAATACTAAAAATATAGATTTTACTTTGTTAGTTGAAGTTGAATAGGTTGATTGATAGCGATAAGTCCTTACTCTTTTCACATGATTACTTATCTCCGTTCGACGTATACTTAATTTATAATGTGAATTTTATGTAATGCAAATAATAGACGAAACTTTCTGAGTCAGCTGAGCTTAATCAATTGAAGGAAGTAAGTAATTGATAATAGGTGAATTGAATTATAATAAGTCTTAAAGAACCATTTTCTTATATAGTTTTTATGGTAAAAGTGATAACAAAATACTTTAGCTAGTGCTTTTCATGCTTTGAAGGTTATATACAATAAAAGAAGGTTATGGAGTACTTTTGGGATCAATTATGGAGAAAAAAGAGGCCAATCACACAATATCCGCCAAGTGCACCATGCGAAATGCATAAACCAGAACTGGAGATGGACTGTCGCGGTCTCGGTGTAACCACGGTTGAATCGCGGCAGGAAGCTGTGGCGGATCCTGAGAGGTGAATTGGCCTCGGTCCTGGCGTAACCGCGATAGGACCGCAGCAGGAGGCGTTGATAATAGGTGAATTTGACTATATTTATGCCCTAAATAATCACGCTTTATTGTTGTTTTGATATTGTTTATGATGCAAAAATGCTTTTATTAGTGTTCTTAGTGTGTTATAGGTACACATGAGCTAATGAAGACTAAAAGAGCAAGTTTTGGGGTCAAAAGATGGTGAAAAGGGCCAAAGTGTGGTACAAGTCAAGAACATATGTTGAAAGTAGCCGGGAAGGTGCGATTCCGAGCTATATGGATGTTATGGAATGAATTTAAGTGATTTGGAGCTTTGAAGTCTGAGTAAAAGCTCAAGGAATTATGCCAGGATCGAGTTCGGGGGTCAAATTTGATAAGTGTAGAACAAGCGAAGAATGGATGAGGCATATTGTGCACTGTTTAGTAAATTGGACATAACGTTTTGCTCAGAACTCCATTTGGGCTCCATAATATACGGTTGGAAAGATAATTCAAAGGGCTACAACTTTCATGTTTTGAGTTTTTCCAAATTCGCAACGGAACAGGGTGAAAAACCGCGGTTTCTCCGCGACCGCGGATGAACCGCGGAAAAACTGGCTCTCTGAAGTTTTACTGTTCGCGGTCCATCCGCGGCCGCGAACGAACCGCGGAAGTCGCCGCAGCAGTAGTCCTAATTGTACTCAAACTTAGTTTTTTTAGCCCTAAAACCTCTATATAAACTCCTAGTTTGCCCCATAGAGGCATGTACTTTATTTCTTCAATACTTTTGCAAGGTTTTAGTAGGGGAGATTCCTCTCAAACTCTTTCTATTATTTTATATCAAGCAATTCTTTATGATTTCAATTATTATTCTTTTTGTTTCTTCAAGCATGAGTAGCTAAATTCTTTTCTAAGGTTTTGATGGAACTTATTGATTGATGAACTTATCGTTTATGTGATTACAAATTGTGAATTAGATTTCTATTTGTTCAACTTCATTCTTATTGTAGTTAATTGGTAGGATCCCCAATTAGATGTGCCTATTTAGTATGCATAACTTGGAAAAGAGTGCATATTTAGGTTTATTGTTGAACAACACCACACCTAGGTTATTTGAGGAATCTATAATTTTAGGCGTAAAGACGGGGTTAGGAATAACGAAGTCTTGGGTGCAATCTAAAGTGAACTATTCAAATTAAAGCTAGCTAGGGTAGCTCGGGAGAGTGCACTAGTAAATTATTGTAATTGCTCGGGAGAGGGTTACGATACACATAGCGTTCATGATTGATAGAATATATTATCAATTTGTAAGAGCATAACGATAAGGGATTCCATCAGTAGGGGAAATCAACACCTTAGTCTTTCTCTATATTATTTTATTCAACATTCAATTCTTTCTTTTAAAGCATTCTTTAATTCTTGCAAAGTAGTTGTTCGAAACCACACATATATATATTCAAAGTTTGGGAACTTGATTCGTAAGTACTTTTGGGGTTGTGAAAGTTGCAATTGGTAGGTTAATTCTCTGTGGGATCGATCTTGGACTTATTAAACCAAGTTATATTGACTACGACCGTTGCTTGGACGTGAATCAATTTTGGCGCCGTTGCTGAGGAATTAACGGAATTATCAATTGCCATTGCAAGAACTTCAAGATTCTTGTGTATTCAGGTTCTTTCTACACTCTACATTGAATATTTTGACGTTTGTTGATTTGGGTATTCGGGTGCATGCCTAGAAAATCTGCAAGGACTGGAGAACTAATTGAAGGACTCTCAGACCCCGAGCAAACCTTCCGGGCACGTAACAAAGCCATCAAACAAATTCAACAATCTCAACAACCAATCAAACTAGACTTCGACATGGGTGACATGAACGCTCAAAACCAGCAAGCAGGGCTAAACATGCAAGAGGCACAGGAGGCACAAGAAGGTGCATTGTTCGACTGGGCACAACCCACAGCGGATAATTTGGCAACTGCCATCGTTGTGCCAGTAATTCAAGCTGAGTCTTTCCAGATTACCAACAACATGCTTCACTTGTTGCAAAACAAGGGATTATTCTCTGGGTCTCAGGTTGAAGATCCACAGCAACACCTCAAGAACTTTCTATCAATATGCAAAACACAAAGGCAACCGAATGTAACTCCGGAAGCTATCAGATTATTACTCTTTCCGTTCTCAGTTACAGGAGCAGCACAAATATGGCTAAACTCACTCCCGATAAACTCCATTGCAACTTGGGATGAGTTAGTCAAACAATTCCACAACAAGTTTCATCCACCCAACAAAACAGCTCAACAAATTGATGAGATTGTGAGCTTCAAGCAGAAACCAATGGAAACATTACATGAAACTTGGGGCAGATTCAAAGGCATGCTTGTTATGTGTCCTCACCATGGGATTCTTGAACAGATGTTGGGTCAAAGGTTCTACATGGGACTTTCAGACAGTATGAAGAATATTGTAGATGCTTCAGCAGGTGGGGCTTTTCTGAGCAAGACTTGGAGAGAGGGCCAAAATTTGCTAGACAAGATGGCTCAAAACTCCGGGTGGATGACCAGGAATGCTCCTATCACTCCAGTGGTACACTCTGTACCTCTGAATCCATCCAGCACTATGGAGGAGAACGTGGCAACTTTATTGACACAAATGAGCATCCTAACAAAGAAGGTGGAAGAATCAGGAGTCAAGCAGCAGGTTCACATTGTAGACACTACCAATGGTGGTTTGTGCACATCTTGCATTAGCCAACGCATAGGTAATCCATGGGCTGCAGACCAAGAACATCATCACCAGCATGAAGACATGAATTATGTTGCTAATTATGGAGGGCAGCAACAGGGTAATCCGAGTTGGGGTCAGCAGGCTCCACATCAATACAGGCCTCCACAACTACAGTATAATAAAGCAAGTATGAGGCCACCACACAACATGGCTCCATATCCTAGACCTCAGAATTTCGACAATCAGCAGCAGGGATATCATCCACCTCCACCACAGCATGGGGGTAGACATGACGATGGGTTTGCAGAATTGAAAGCTATGATGCAACAAGTAATCGGGTCAAATGCCAAAACCAATGAGAGGATAGATGCCCATGATGCAGCCATCAAAAATATTGAAGTACAGGTGGGCCAGATTGCTATGTCTCTCAACAATCGTCCTCAAGGGACATTGCCTGCAGCCACACAAATAAACCCAAAGGACCAAGTCCCAAAGCAGATGATGGCAGTGACTTCTGAGAAGTGGTAGAGATCTTGATGCTGAGAAAGAAAGTGAGAAAATCGACACACAAGCTGAGACACTCACTCCATTGCCCATTGAAGTGGATGAGTCCACCGGGTTGATAGAAATTACAGTCCAGCCAGTTGCTGAAAATAAAGAGATGTAGCAGGGAACGGAAAAAGTAGTTGAACAGGTAGAGCAGCAGGTTGAAGAAAAAGTGATAGAAAAAGAAAAGTCCCAAGTCACTGGGAAGAAGAGGCCTCCACCACCATTCCCCAAAGGCTGGCCAAACACCAGAAAGAGGAGCAATACAAAAAGTTCTTCGAGATACTCAAGCAAATCCAGGTAAACATTCCATTAATTGAAGCTTTAAAAGAAATGCCTGGTTATGCTAAGATGATGAAGGAATTGATGTCGCGGAAATTTGATTTCCAAGACTTGGCCACAATTACACTCACCCAGACTTGTAGTGCAGTAGTCTCCAGACCCATTGCTGAGAAGCTATCTGATCCAGGTAGTTTCACCATCCCATGCACTATAGGGAATTATGCCTTTACTAAGGCTTTATGTGATTTGAGGGCAAGCATTAATCTCATGCCCTTAGTTATTTATAAGAGGTTAGGTATTGGGAGATCCAGACCCACCTCTATGCTTTTACAGCTTGCTGACAGGACGGTTAAGCGTCCATTTGGTATTATAGATGATGTGCTTATCCAGGTTGGGAAGTTCGTGTTTCCCGCCGATTTTGTTATTCTTGATTGCAAGGTGGACGAAGAAATTCCTATAATCTTAGGAAGACCATTCCTAGCCACCGGGAGAGCTCTAATTGATTGTGAGACTGGGGAACTCAAGATGAGGTTGAATGATGAGGAAATCATATTCAATGTGCAAAAATCCATGAGGCGCCCTAGTGAGTTCGCAAATTGCTCTCTCATTGATGCTGTTGATGTGATAGTGGAGACAGATGATGCAGAGTTTACCATTGAAGATCCACTTCAAGCATGCCTGATGAACATGGAAGAGGTAAATGGTGAAAGTTTAGCAGAATGGGTACTATCTTTGGAAGGCAAGGGGTTTTGGGAGAGAGAGCTTGAATTCGAGCCTCTACACTTAGAGAAAAGAGAGACTCCTCCTGCAAAGCCATCTATAGAAGAGACACCAAAGCTGGAGCTTAAACCACTACCATCTCATCTCGGGTATGAATTTCTAGGTCCTAGCTCCACATTACCTGTTATTATCTCATCTGGTTTGTTAGATGTGCAGGCTCAAAAGCTTATACAAGTACTAAAAGAATGCAAGACTGCCAATGGTTGGACCATGGCAAACATAAAAGGGATCAGCCTTGCATACTGCGTGCACAAGATTCTCCAGGAAGAGGGGCACAAACCTTCCAGGAAACGTAAAAGAAGGCTAAAACCGAATATGAAGGATAAGATGAAAAAGAAAGTGATAAATTGGCTAGACACGGGGTAGATCCCAGGTAAGTTTTCTCACCCTTCTATGTTATACACGTATTATTATGCCATGAGGACATGGCATGATTTTAAGTGTGGGGTGGGAGACTTATCTTGTATTATATGTTGTATATATTAGTTTTAGTTGTTAATATAAATAGTTGGCTTGGCCCGATGATAGACACTTGGCGACGGGTTTCTTAAGGGTTTAAGTCGGATTAAAAACACAAAAAAAAATAGAAAATTTTAAAAAGTACAAAAATATGAGTAGAGGACTCTTCCTTATGACGGACTATTTAGGACAAGTACTCTTGAGGGAAGTAGTCCACGTATAAATTTTTCTTTCTTTTATTTTCTTTTTCTAGGTAGTATATCATCTCCCCCTTGGTTTTTCTTTTGACCACGGTTCTTTTCCAAGGGTTTTTATTGAACCGGGTTAGGTAGATTTTTTTTTCTTTCTTTTTTTTTTTCTTAGGATTAGAGGTAAAAGGGCAACATGTAACCCCGAATATGCACATTAGCAAAAGCGTAAATTGAACTTGAGAATGTATCTTCTAAGGTTGATTGTAGAATCTCAATATGCCTTAAATTGCACAGTAATGCTTGCTTGAACATTGATACGATTTTGTAGATAAACCGGATTCCAAATGAGTTGCATGCCATGTGTGTGTGAGGTTTTTACTTACATTGTATGTTGCACATGATGCCTAGAACTTGCCCTGTGTGTTTGCAAAACGAATTAGAAGTTATTCGGTTGTAGAAAGGATAGAGGCATTTCTTTGTGTAACCCCATATATCAATAGACATGAATTCACCCGTACATTATATCTTAGTTAACCCATTTGAGCTTAAAGCCTATTCTTTGATAACCCTTGAATGTTCTTCAAATTATTATATTTTGTTCTACTTTACCTCCTAGAAGCACTTGTATTGTAACGAATATGCAAAATATTAAGTGTGGGGTGAAAGGAAGGTAAAAAGGGAAAATCAAGAATGAATGGTAGAAAATAGTAAGCTGGCCAAAATAATGTAAATGTGTTGCAAAGCAATGAGAAAAAGAGCTATATCAATGTATATATGAAAATTACAAAGTCCAGTTACACCAACAAAAGAAAAATGGGGATTAAAAGCAAATAAAGGTGAATAAATGTTTATGGGAGACATAAGGAAGAAAACTAAAAGGGAAAGTGGTGAAAGAGAAAAGAAAAGTGCTTAGGGAGGCTAGTCACTATACCCAAAATTATCCTACCCGTCCCATAGCCTACATTACAACCCTTAAAGACCTCTTGATCTATGATTGAATAACTCGATTAGTGAAGTATTACACTAGGGGCAAGCCTATGGTGTGTCTGTATTCATACGAATGTTCTTTATTGAGAGTGAGTGAATTTTTTTCAACATGTATAAGTTCCATGTATTTGAATGGTTAATGTGTGGGATTTTCTCTCAATAAATTGTGTGAGGGCATGTAATTCAAAAGGAAGAAGGTGAATTTGCAAGTTTTTGGTAATAAGTAGAGTAAGTAATAATGTGCGGCCATGAGAATTTGCGGTTAAGTAAAGATTATACATATCTTAGGTTGTTCATGTATAATAGCTTTTGTGATATAATTTGGGGGAGACATAAATAAAATTGGCCTAAAGTGTGATTAAGGTTGCTCGAGGACGAGCAAAGGTTTAAGTGTGGGGTATTGATAATAGGTGAATTTGACTATATTTATGCCCTAAATAATCACGCTTTATTGTTGTTTTGATATTGTTTATGATGCAAAAATGCTTTTATTAGTGTTCTTAGTGTGTTATAGGTACACATGAGCTAATGAAGACTAAAAGAGCAAGTTTTGGGGTCAAAAGATGGTGAAAAAGGCCAAAGTGTGGTACAAGTCAAGAACATATGTTGAAAGTAGTCGGGAAGGTGCGATTCCGAGCTATATGGATGTTATGGAATGAATTTAAGTGATTTTGAGCTTTGAAGTCTGAGTAAAAGCTCAAGGAATTATGCCAGGATCGAGTTCGGGGGTCAAATTTGATAAGTGTAGAACAAGCGAAGAATGGATGAGGCATATTGTGCACTGTTTAGTAAATTGGACATAACGTTTTGCTCAGAACTCCATTTGGGCTCCATAATATACGGTTGGAAAGATAATTCAAAGGGCTACAACTTTCATGTTTTGAGTTTGTCCAAATTCGCAACGGAACAGGGTGAAAAACCGCAGTTTCGCCGCGACCGCGGAAAAACTGGCTCTCTGAAGTTTTACTGTTCGCGGTCCATCCGCGGCCGCGAACGAACCGCGGAAGTCGCCGCAGCAGCAGTCCTAATTGTACTCAAAGTTAGTTTTATTAGCCCTAAAACCTCTATATAAACTCCTAGTTTGCCCCATAGAGGCATGTACTTTATTTCTTCAATACTTTTGCAAGGTTTTAGTAGGAGAGATTCCTCTCAAACTCTTTCTATTATTTTATATCAAGCAATTCTTTATGATTTCAATTATTATTCTTTTTGTTTCTTCAAGCATGAGTAGCTAAATTCTTTTCTAAGGTTTTGATGGAACCTATTGATTGATGAACTTATCGTTTATGTGATTACAAATTGTGAATTAGATTTCTATTTGTTCAACTTCATTCTTATTGTAGTTAATTGGTAGGATCCCCAATTAGCTGTGCCTATTTAGTGTGCATAACTTGGAAAAGAGTGCATATTTAGGTTTATTGTTGAACAACACCACACCTAGGTTATTTGAGGAATCTATAATTTTAGGCGTAAAGACGGGGTTAGGAATAACGAAGTCTTGGGTGCAATCTAAAGTGAACTATTCAAATTAAAGCTAGCTAGGGTAGCTCGGGAGAGTGCACTAGTAAATTATTGTAATTGCTCGGGAGAGGGTTACGATACACATAGCGTTCATGATTGATAGAATATATTATCAATTTGTAAGAGCATAACGATAAGGGATTCCATCAATAGGGGAAATCAACACCTTAGTCTTTCTCTATATTATTTTATTCAACATTCAATTCTTTCTTTTAAAGCATTCTTTAATTCTTGCAAAGTAGTTGTTCGAAACCACACATATATATATTCAAAGTTTGGGAACTTGATTCGTAAGTACTTTTGGGGTTGTGAAAGTTGCAATTGGTAGGTTAATTCTCTGTGGGATCGATCTTGGACTTATTAAACCAAGTTATATTGACTACGACCGTTGCTTGGACGTGAATCAATTTTGGCGCCGTTGCCGGGGAATTAACGGAATTATCAATTGCCATTACCAGAACTTCAAGATTCTTGTGTATTCAGGTTCTTTCTACACTCTACATTGAATATTTTGATGTTTGTTGATTTGGGTATTCAGGTGCATGCCTAGAAAATCTGCAAGGACTGGAGAACTAATTGAAGGACTCTCAGACCCCGAGCAAACCTTCCGGGCACGTAACAAAGCCATCAAACAAATTCAACAATCTCAACAACCAATCAAACTAGACTTCGATATGGGTGACATGAACGCTCAAAACCAGCAAGCAGGGCTAAACATGCAAGAGGCACAGGAGGCACAAGAAGGTGCATTGTTCGACTGGGCACAACCCACAGCGGATAATTTGGCAACCGCCATCGTTGTGCCAGCAATTCAAGCTGAGTCTTTCCAGATTACCAACAACATGCTTCACTTGTTGCAAAACAAGGGATTATTCTCTGGGTCTCAGGTTGAAGATCCACAGCAGCACCTCAAAAACTTTCTATCAATATGCAAAACACAAAGGCAACCGAATGTAACTCCGGAAGCTATCAGATTACTACTTTTTCCATTCTCAGTTACAGGAGCAGCACAAATATGGCTAAACTCACTCCCGATAAACTCCATTGCAACTTGGGATGAGTTAGTCAAACAATTCCACAACAAGTTTCATCCACCCAACAAAACAGCTCAACAAATTGATGAGATTGTGAGCTTCAAACAAAAACCATTGGAAACACTACATGAAACTTGGGGGAGATTCAAAGGCATGCTTGTTATGTGTCCTCACCATGGGATTCCTGAACAGATGTTGGGTCAAAGGTTCTACATGGGACTTTCAGACAGTATGAAGAATATTGTAGATGCTTCAGCAGGTGGGGCTTTTCTGAGCAAGACTTGGAGAGAGGGCCAAAATTTGCTAGACAAGATGGCTCAAAATTCCGGGTGGACGACCAGGAATGCTTCTATCACTCCAGTGGTACACTCTGTACCTCTAAATCCATCCAGCACTATGGAGGAGAACATGGCAACCTTACTGACACAAATGAGCATCCTAACAAGAAGGTGGAAGAATCAGGAGTCAAGCAGCGGGTTCACATTGTAGACACTACCAATGGTGGTTTGTGCACATCTTGCATTAGCCAACGCATAGGTAATCCATGGGCTGCAGACCAAGAACATCATCACCAGCATGAAGACATGAATTATGTTGCTAATTATGGGGTGCAGCAACAGGGTAATCCGAGTTGGGGTCAGCAGGCTCCACAGCAATACAGGCCTCCACAACTACAGTATAATGAAGCAAGTATGAGGCCACCACACAACATGGCTCCATATCCTAGACCTCGGAATTTCGGCAATCAGCAGCAGGGATATCATCCACCTCCACCACAGCATGGGGGTAGACATGACGATGGGTTCGTAGAATTGAAAGCTATGATGCAGCAGGTAATTGGGTCAAATGCCAAAACCAATGAAAGAATAGATGCACATGATGCAGCCATCAAAAATATTGAAGTACAGGTGGGCCAGATTGCTATGTCTCTCAACAATCGTCCTCAAGGGACATTGCCTGCAGCCACACAAATAAACCCAAAAGACCAAGTCCCAAAGCAGATGATGGCAGTGACTCTGAGAAGTGGTAGAGATCTTGATGCTGAGAAAGAAAGTGAGAAAATCGACACACAAGTTGAGACACTCACTCCATTGCCCATTGAACTGGATGAGTCCACCGGGTTGACAGAAATTACAGTCCAGCCAGTTGCTGAAAATAAAGAGATGCAGCAGGGAACGAAAAAAGTAGCTGAACAGGTAGAGCAGCAGGTTGAAGAAAAAGTGATAGAAAAAGAAAAGTCCCAAGTCACTGGGAAGAAGAGGCCTCCACCACCATTCCCCCAAAGGCTGGCCAAACACCAGAAAGAGGAGCAATACAAAAAGTTCTTCGAGATGCTCAAGCAAATCCAGGTAAAAATTCCATTAATTGAAGCTTTAAAAGAAATGCCTGGTTATGCTAAGATGATGAAGGAATTGATGTCGCGGAAATTTGATTTCCAAGACTTGGCCACAGTTACACTCACCCAGACTTGTAGTGCAGTGGTCTCTAGACCCATTGCTGAGAAGCTATCTGATCCAGGTAGCTTCACCATTCCATGCACTATAGGGAATTATGCCTTTACTAAGGCTTTATGTGATTTGGGGGCAAGCATTAATCTCATGCCCTTAGTTATCTATAAGAGGTTAGGTATTGGGAGAGCCAGACCTACCTCTATGCTTTTACAACTTGCTGACAGGACGATTAAGCGTCGTCCACCGGGAGAGCTCTAATTGATTGTGAGACTGGGGAACTCAAGATGAGGTTGAATGATGAGGAAATCATATTCAATGTGAAAAAATCCATGAGGCGCCCTAGTGAGTTCGCAAATTTCTCTCTCATTGATGCTGTTGATGTGATAGTGGAGACAGATGATGCAGAGTTGACCATTGAAGATCCACTTCAAGCATGCCTAATGAACTTGGAAGAGGTAAATGGTGAAAATTTAGCAGAATGGTACTATCTCTGGAAGGCAAGGGGTTTTGGGAGAGAGAGCTTGAATTCGAGCCTCTACACTTAGAGAAAAGAGAGACCCCTTCTGCAAAACCATCCATAGAAGAGCCACCAAAGCTGGAGCTTAAACCACTACCATCTCATCTCAGGTACGCATTTCTAGGCCCTAACTCCACTTTACCTGTTATTACTTCATCTGGTTTGCTAGATGTGCAGGCTCAAAAGTTATTACAGGTACTCAAGAAATGTAAAGCTGCCAATGGTTGGACCATGGCAAACAAAAAAGGGATCAGCCTTGCATATTGCGTGCACAAGATTCTCCAGGAAGAGGGGCACAAACCTTCCAGGAAACGTAAAAGAAGGCTAAAACCGAATATGAAGGATAAGATGAAAAAGAAAGTGATAAATTGGCTAGACACGGGGTAGATCCCAGGTAAGTTTTCTCACCCTTCTATGTTATACACGTATTATTATGCCATGAGGACATGGCATGATTTTAAGTGTGGGGTGGGAGACTTATCTTGTATTATATGTTGTATATATTAGTTTTAGTTGTTAATATAAATAGTTGGCTTGGCCCGATGATAGACACTTGGCGACGGGTTTCTTAAGGGTTTAAGTCGGATTAAAAACACAAAAAAAAATAGAAAATTTTAAAAAGTACAAAAATATGAGTAGAGGACTCTTCCTTATGACGGACTATTTAGGACAAGTACTCTTGAGGGAAGTAGTCCACGTATAAATTTTTCTTTCTTTTATTTTCTTTTTCTAGGTAGTATATCATCTCCCCCTTGGTTTTTCTTTTGACCACGGTTCTTTTCCAAGGGTTTTTATTGAACCGGGTTAGGTAGATTTTTTTTTCTTTCTTTTTTTTTCTTAGGATTAGAGGTAAAAGGGCAACATGTAACCCCGAATATGCACATTAGCAAAAGCGTAAATTGAACTTGAGAATGTATCTTCTAAGCTTGATTGTAGAATCTCAATATGCCTTAAATTGCACAGTAATGCTTGCTTGAACATTGATAGGATTTTGTAGATAAACCGGATTCCAAATGAGTTGCATGCCATGTGTGTGTGAGGTTTTTACTTACATTGTATGTTGCACATGATGCCTAGAACTTGCCCTGTGTGTTTGCAAAGCGAATTAGAAGTTATTCGGTTGTAGAAAGGATAGAGGCATTTCTTTGTGTAACCCCATATATCAATAGACATGAATTCACCCGTACATTATATCTTAGTTAACCCATTTGAGCTTAAAGCCTATTCTTTGATAACCCTTGAATGTTCTTCAAATTATTATATTTTGTTCTACTTTACCTCCTAGAAGCACTTGTATTGTAACGAATATGCAAAATATTAAGTGTGGGGTGAAAGGAAGGTAAAAAGGGAAAATCAAGAATGAATGGTAGAAAATAGTAAGCTGGCCAAAATAATGTAAATGTGTTGCAAAGCAATGAGAAAAAGAGCTATATCAATGTATATATGAAAATTACAAAGGCCAGTTACACCAACAAAAGAAAAATGGGGATTAAAAGCAAATAAAGGTGAATAAATGTTTATGGGAGACATAAGGAAGAAAACTAAAAGGGAAAGTGGTGAAAGAGAAAAGAAAAGTGCTTAGGGAGGCTAGTCACTATACCCAAAAGTATCCTACCCGTCCCATAGCCTACATTACAACCCTTAAAGACCTCTTGATCTATGATTGAATAACTCGATTAGTGGAGTATTACACTAGGGGCAAGCCTATGGTGTGTCTGTATTCATACGAATGTTCTTTATTGAGAGTGAGTGAATTTTTTTCAACATGTATAAGTTCCATGTATTTGAATGGTTAATGTGTGGGATTTTCTCTCAATAAATTGTGTGAGGGCATGTAATTCAAAAGGAAGAAGGTGAATTTGCAAGTTTTTGGTAATAAGTAGAGTAAGTAATAATGTGCGGCCATGAGAATTTGCGGTTAAGTAAAGATTATACATATCTTAGGTTGTTCATGTATAATAGCTTTTGTGATATAATTTGGGGGAGACATAAATAAAATTGGCCTAAAGTGTGATTAAGGTTGCTCGAGGACGAGCAAAGGTTTAAGTGTGGGGTATTGATAATAGGTGAATTTGACTATATTTATGCCCTAAATAATCACGCTTTATTGTTGTTTTGATATTGTTTATGATGCAAAAATGCTTTTATTAGTGTTCTTAGTGTGTTATAGGTACACATGAGCTAATGAAGACTAAAAGAGCAAGTTTTGGGGTCAAAAGATGGTGAAAAAGGCCAAAGTGTGGTACAAGTCAAGAACATATGTTGAAAGTAGCCGGGAAGGTGCGATTCCAAGCTATATGGATGTTATGGAATGAATTTAAGTGATTTTGAGCTTTGAAGTCTGAGTAAAAGCTCAAGGAATTATGCCAGGATCGAGTTCGGGGGTCAAATTTGATAAGTGTAGAACAAGCGAAGAATGGATGAGGCATATTGTGCACTGTTTAGTAAATTGGACATAACGTTTTGCTCAGAACTCCATTTGGGCTCCATAATATACGGTTGGAAAGATAATTCAAAGGGCTACAACTTTCATGTTTTGAGTTTGTCCAAATTCGCAACGGAACAGGGTGTAAAACCGCAGTTTCGCCGCGACCGCGGATGAACCGCGGAAAAACTGGCTCTCTGAAGTTTTACTGTTCGCGGTCCATCCGCGGCCGCGAACGAACCGCGGAAGTCGCCGCAGCAGCAGTCCTAATTGTACTCAAAGTTAGTTTTATTAGCCCTAAAACCTCTATATAAACTCCTAGTTTGCCCCATAGAGGCATGTACTTTATTTCTTCAATACTTTTGCAAGGTTTTAGTAGGAGAGATTCCTCTCAAACTCTTTCTATTATTTTATATCAAGCAATTCTTTATGATTTCAATTATTATACTTTTGTTTCTTCAAGCATGAGTAGCTAAATTCTTTTCTAAGGTTTTGATGGAACCTATTGATTGATGAACTTATCGTTTATGTGATTACAAATTGTGAATTAGATTTCTATTTGTTCAACTTCATTCTTATTGTAGTTAATTGGTAGGATCCCCAATTAGTTTGTGCCTATTTAGTGTGCATAACTTGGAAAAGAGTGCATATTTAGGTTTATTGTTGAACAACACCACACCTAGGTTATTTGAGGAATCTATAATTTTAGGCGTAAAGACGGGGTTAGGAATAACGAAGTCTTGGGTGCAATCTAAAGTGAACTATTCAAATTAAAGCTAGCTAGGGTAGCTCGGGAGAGTGCACTAGTAAATTATTGTAATTGCTCGGGAGAGGTTTACGATACACATAGCGTTCATGATTGATAGAATATATTAACAATTTGTAAGAGCATAACGATAAGGGATTCCATCAATAGGGGAAATCAACACCTTAGTCTTTCTCTATATTATTTTATTCAACATTCAATTCTTTCTTTTAAAGCATTCTTTAATTCTTGCAAAGTAGTTGTTCGAAACCACACATATATATATTCAAAGTTTGGGAACTTGATTCGTAAGTACTTTTGGGGTTGTGAAAGTTGCAATTGGTAGGTTAATTCTCTGTGGGATCGATCTTGGACTTATTAAACCAAGTTATATTGACTACGACCGTTGCTTGGACGTGAATCAATTTTGGCGCCGTTGTCGGGGAATTAACGGAATTGTCAATTGCCATTGACAGAACTTCAAGATTCTTGTGTATTCAGGTTCTTTCTACACTCTACATTGAATATTTTGACGTTTGTTGATTTGGGTATTCGGGTGCATGCCTAGAAAATCTGCAAGGACTGGAGAACTAATTGAAGGACTCTCAGACCCCGAGCAAACCTTCCGGGCACGTAACAAAGCCATCAAACAAATTCAACAATCTCAACAACCAATCAAACTAGACTTCGATATGGGTGACATGAACGCTCAAAACCAGCAAGCAGGGCTAAACATGCAAGAGGCACAGGAGGCACAAGAAGGTGCATTGTTCGACTGGGCACAACCCACAGCGGATAATTTGGCAACTGCCATCGTTGTGCCAGCAATTCAAGTTGAGTCTTTCCAGATTACCAACAACATGCTTCACTTGTTACAAAACAAGGGATTATTCTCTGGGTCTCAGGTTGAAGATCCACAGCAGCACCTCAAGAACTTTCTATCAATATGCAAAACACAAAGGCAACCGAATGTAACTCCGGAAGCTATCAGATTACTACTTTTTCCATTCTCAGTTACAAGAGAAGCACAGATATGGCTAAACTCACTCCCAATAAACTCCATTGCAACTTGGGATGAGTTAGTCAAACAATTCCACAACAAGTTTCATCCACCCAACAAAACAACTCAACAAATTGATGAGATTGTGAGCTTCAAACAAAAACCATTGGAAACACTACATGAAACTTGGGGGAGATTCAAAGGCATGCTTGTTATGTGTCCTCACCATGGGATTCCCGAACAGATGTTGGGTCAAAGGTTCTACATGGGACTTTCAGACAGTATGAAGAATATTGTAGATGCTTCAGCAGGTGGGGCTTTTCTGAGCAAGACTTGGAGAGAGGCCAAAATTTGCTAGACAAGATGGCTCAAAACTCCGAGTGGATGACCAAGAATGCTCCTATCACTCCAGTGGTACACTCTGTACCTATGAATCCATCCAGCACTATGGAGGAGAACATGGCAACCTTACTGACACAAATGAGCATCCTAACAAAGAAGGTGGAAGAATCAGGAGTCAAGCAGCAGGTTCACATTGTAGACACTACCAATGGTGGTTTGTGCACATCTTGCATTAGCCAACGCATAGGTAATCCATGGACTGCAGACCAAGAACATCATCACCAGCATGAAGACATGAATTATGTTGCTAATTATGGAGTGCAGCAACAGGGTAATCCGAGTTGGGGTCAGCAGGCTCCACAACAATACAGGCCTCCACAACTACAGTATAATGAAGCAAGTATGAGGCCACCACACAACATGGCTCCATATCCTAGACCTCAGAATTTCGGCAATCAGCAGCAGGGATATCATCCACCTCCACCACAGCATGGGGGTAGACATGACGATGGGTTTGCAGAATTGAAAGCTATGATGCAACAAGTAATCGGGTCAAATGCCAAAACCAATGAGAGGATAGATGCCCATGATGCAGCCATCAAAAATATTGAAGTACAGGTGGGCCAGATTGCTATGTCTCTCAACAATCGTCCTCAAGGGACATTGCCTGCAGCTACACAAATAAACCCAAAGGACCAAGTCCCAAAGCAGATGATGGCAGTGACTCTGAGAAGTGGTAGAGATCTTGATGCTGAGAAAGAAAGTGAGAAAATCGACACACAAGCTGAGACACTCACTCCATTGCCCATTGAACTGGATGAGTCCACCGGGTTGACAGAAATTACGGTCCAGCCAGTTGCTGAAAATAAAGAGATGCAGCAGGGAACGGAAAAAGTAGCTGAACAGGTAGAGCAACAGGTTGAAGAAAAAGTGATAGAAAAAGAAAAGTCCCAAGTCACTGGGAAGAAGAGGCCTCCACCACCATTCCCCCAAAGGTTGGCCAAACACCATAAAGAGGAGCAATACAAAAAGTTCTTCGAGATGCTCAAGCAAATCCAGGTAAACATTCCATTAATTGAAGCTTTAAAAGAAATGCCTGGTTATGCTAAGATGATGAAGGAATTGATGTCGCGGAAATTTGATTTCCAAGACTTGGCCACAGTTACACTCACCTAGACTTGTAGTGCAGTAGTCTCCAGACCCATTGCTGAGAAGCTATCTGATCCAGGTAGCTTCACCATCCCATGCACTATAGGGAATTATGCCTTCACTAAGGCTTTATGTGATTTAGGGGCAAGCATTAATCTCATGCCCTTAGTTATCTATAAGAGGTTAGGTATTGGGAGAGCCAGACCCACCTCTATGCTTTTACAGCTTGCTGACAGGACGGTTAAGCGTCCATTTGGTATTATAGATGATGTGCTAATCGAGGTTGGGAAGTTCGTGTTTCCCGCCGATTTTGTTATTCTTGATTGCAAGGTCGACGAAGAAATTCCTATAATCTTAGGAAGACCATTCCTAGCCACCGGGAGAGCTCTAATTGATTGTGAGACCGGGAAACTCAAGATGAGGTTGAATGATGAGGAGGTCATATTCAATGTGCAAAAATCCATGAGGCGCCCTAGTGAGTTCGCGAATTGCTCTCTTATTGATGCGGTTTATGTGATAGTGGAGACAGACGATGCAGAGCTGACCATTGAAGATCCACTTCAAGCATGCCTAATGAACTTGGAAGAGGTACATGGTGAATGTCTAGCAGAATGGGTACTATCTCCGGAAGGCAAGGGGTTTTGGGAGAGAGAGCTTGAATTCGAGCCTCTACACTTAGAGAAAAGATAGACCCCTCCTGCAAAGCCATCCATAGAAGAGCCACCAAAGCTTGAGCTTAAACCACTACCATCTCATCTTAGGTATGAATTTCTAGGCCCTAACTCCACTTTACCTGTTATTACTTCATCTGGTTTGCTAGATGTGCAGGCTCAAAAGTTATTACAGGTACTCAAGAAATGTAAAGCTGCCAATGGTTGGACCATGGCAAACATAAAAGGGATCAGCCTTGCATATTGCGTGCACAAGATTCTCCAGGAAGAGGGGCACAAACCTTCCAGGAAACGTAAAAGAAGGCTAAAACCGAATATGAAGGATAAGATGAAAAAGAAAGTGATAAATTGGCTAGACACGGGGTAGATCCCAGGTAAGTTTTCTCACCCTTCTATGTTATACACGTATTATTATGCCATGAGGACATGGCATGATTTTAAGTGTGGGGTAGGAGACTTATCTTGTATTATATGTTGTATATATTAGTTTTAGTTGTTAATATAAATAGTTGGCTTGGCCCGATGATAGACACTTGGCGACGGGTTTCTTAAGGGTCTAAGTCGGATTAAAAACACAAAAAAAAATAGAAAATTTTAAAAAATACAAAAATATGAGTAGAGGACTCTTCCTTATGACGGACTATTTAGGACAAGTACTCTTGAGGGAAGTAGTCCACGTATAAATTTTTCTTTCTTTTATTTTCTTTTTCTAGGTAGTATATCATCTCCCCCTTGGTTTTTCTTTTGACCACGGTTCTTTTCCAAGGGTTTTTATTGAACCGGGTTAGGTAGATTTTTTTTTCTTAGGATTAGAGGTAAAAGGGCAACATGTAACCCCAAATATTCACATTAGCAAAAGCGTAAATTGAACTTGAGAATGTATCTTCTAAGGTTGATTGTAGAATCTCAATATGCCTTAAATTGCATAGTAATGCTTGCTTGAACATTGATAGGATTTTGTAGATAAACCGGATTCCAAATGAGTTGCATGCCATGTGTGTGTGAGGTTTTTACTTACATTGTATGTTGCACATGATGCCTAGAACTTGCCCTGTGTGTTTGCAAAGCGAATTAGAAGTTATTCGGTTGTAGAAAGGATAGAGGCATTTCTTTGTGTAACCCCATATATCAATAGACATGAATTCACCCGTACATTATATCTTAGTTAACCCATTTGAGCTTAAAGTCTATTCTTTGATAACCCTTGAATGTTCTTCAAATTATTATATTTTGTTCTACTTTACCTCCTAGAAGCACTTGTATTGTAACGAATATGCAAAATATTAAGTGTGGGGTGAAAGGAAGGTAAAAAGGGAAAATCAAGAATGAATGGTAGAAAATAGTAAGCTGGCCAAAATAATGTAAATGTGTTGCAAAGCAATGAGAAAAAGAGCTATATCAATGTATATATGAAAATTACAAGGGCCAGTTACACCAACAAAAGAAAAATGGGGATTAAAAGCAAATAAAGGTGAATAAATGTTTATGGGAGACATAAGGAAGAAAACTAAAAGGGAAAGTGGTGAAAGAGAAAAGAAAAGTGCTTAGGGAGACTAGTCATTATACCCAAAAGTATTCTACCCGTCCCATAGCCTACATTACAACCCTTAAAGACCTCTTGATCTATGATTGAATAACTCGATTAGTGGAGTATTACACTAGGGGCAAGCCTATGGTGTGTCTGTATTCATACGAATGTTCTTTATTGAGAGTGAGTGAATTTTTTTCAACATGTATAAGTTCCATGTATTTGAATGGTTAATGTGTGGGATTTTCTCTCAATAAATTGTGTGAGGGCATGTAATTCAAAAGGAAGAAGGTGAATTTGCAAGTTTTTGGTAATAAGTAGAGTAAGTAATAATGTGCGGCCATGAGAATTTGCGGTTAAGTAAAGATTATACATATCTTAGGTTGTTCATGTATAATAGCTTTTGTGATATAATTTGGGGGAGACATAAATAAAATTGGCCTAAAGTGTGATTAAGGTTGCTCGAGGACGAGCAAAGGTTTAAGTGTGGGGTATTGATAATAGGTGAATTTGACTATATTTATGCCCTAAATAATCACGCTTTATTGTTGTTTTGATATTGTTTATGATGCAAAAATGCTTTTATTAGTGTTCTTAGTGTGTTATAGGTACACATGAGCTAATGAAGACTAAAAGAGCAAGTTTTGGGGTCAAAAGATGGTGAAAAAGGCCAAAGTGTGGTACAAGTCAAGAACATATGTTGAAAGTAGCCGGGAAGGTGCGATTCCGAGCTATATGGATGTTATGGAATGAATTTAAGTGATTTGGAGCTTTGAAGTCTGAGTAAAAGCTCAAGGAATTATGCCAGGATCGAGTTCGGGGGTCAAATTTGATAAGTGTAGAACAAGCGAAGAATGGATGAGGCATATTGTGCACCGTTTAGTAAATTGGACATAACGTTTTGCTCAGAACTCCATTTGGGCTCCATAATATACGGTTGGAAATATAATTCAAAGAGCTACAACTTTCATGTTTTGAGTTTGTCCAAATTCACAACGGAACAGGGTGAAAAACCGCCGTTTCTCCGCGACCGCGGATGAACCGCGGAAAAACTGGCTCTCTGAAGTTTTACTGTTCGCGGTCCATCCGCGGCCGCGAACGAACCGCGGAAGTCGCCGCAGCAGCAGTCCTAATTGTACTCAAAGTTAGTTTTATTAGCCCTAAAACCTCTATATAAACTCCTAGTTTGCCCCATAGAGGCATGTACTTTATTTCTTCAATACTTTTGCAAGGTTTTAGTAGGAGAGATTCCTCTCAAACTCTTTCTATTATTTTATATCAAGCAATTCTTTATGATTTCAATTATTATACTTTTTGTTTCTTCAAGCATGAGTAGCTAAATTCTTTTCTAAGGTTTTGATGGAACTTATTGATTGATGAACTTATCGTTTATGTGATTACAAATTGTGAATTAGATTTCTATTTGTTCAACTTCATTCTTATTGTAGTTAATTGGTAGGATCCCCAATTAGCTGTGCCTATTTAGTGTGCATAACTTGGAAAAGAGTGCATATTTAGGTTTATTGTTGAACAACACCACACCTAGGTTATTTGAGGAATCTATAATTTTAGGCGTAAAGACGGGGTTAGGAATAACGAAGTCTTGGGTGCAATCTAAAGTGAACTATTCAAATTAAAGCTAGCTAGGGTAGCTCGGGAGAGTGCACTAGTAAATTATTGTAATTGCTCGGGAGAGGGTTACGATACACATAGCGTTCATGATTGATAGAATATATTATCAATTTGTAAGAGCATAACGATAAGGGATTCCATCAATAGGGGAAATCAACACCTTAGTCTTTCTCTATATTATTTTATTCAACATTCAATTCTTTCTTTTAAAGCATTCTTTAATTCTTGCAAAGTAGTTGTTCGAAACCACACATATATATATTCAAAGTTTGGGAACTTGATTCGTAAGTACTTTTGGGGTTGTGAAAGTTGCAATTGGTAGGTTAATTCTCCGTGGGATCGATCTTGGACTTATTAAACCAAGTTATATTGACTACGACCGTTGCTTGGACGTGAATCAATTTTGGCGCCGTTGCCGGGGAATTAACGGAATTATCAATTGCCATTGCCAGAACTTCAAGATTCTTGTGTATTCAGGTTCTTTCTACACTCTACATTGAATATTTTGACGTTTGTTGATTTGGGTATTCGGGTGCATGCCTAGAAAATCTGCAAGGACTGGAGAACTAATTGAAGGACTCTCAGACCCCGAGCAAACCTTTCCGGGCACGTAACAAAGCCATCAAACAAATTCAACAATCTCAACAACCAATCAAACTAGACTTCGATATGGGTGACATGAACGCTCAAAACCAGCAAGCCGGGCTAAACATGCAAGAGGCACAGGAGGCACAAGAAGGTGCATTGTTCGACCGGGCACAACCCACAGCGGATAATTTGGCAACTGCCATCGTTGTGCCAGCAATTCAAGCTGAGTCTTTCCAGATTACTAACAACATGCTTCACTTGTTGCAAAATAAGGGATTATTCTCTGGGTCTCAGGTTGAAGATCCACAACAACACCTCAAGAACTTTCTATCAATATGCAAAACACAAAGGCAACCGAATGTAACTCCGGAAGCTATCAGATTACTACTTTTTCCATTCTCAGTTACAGGAGCAGCACAGATATGGCTAAACTCACTCCCAATAAACTCCATTGCAACTTGGGATGAGTTAGTCAAACAATTCCACAACAAGTTTCATCCACCCAACAAAACAGCTCAACAAATTGATGAGATTGTGAGCTTCAAACAAAAACCATTGGAAACACTACATGAAACTTGGGGGAGATTCAAAGGCATGCTTGTTATGTGTCCTCACCATGGGATTCCCGAACAGATGTTGGGTCAAAGGTTCTACATGGGACTTTCAGACAGTATGAAGAACATTGTAGATGCTTCAGCAGGTGGGGCTTTTCTGAGCAAGACTTGGAGAGAGGGCCAAAATTTGCTAGACAAGATGGCTCAAAACTCCGAGTGGATGACCAAGAATGCTCCTATCACTCCAGTGGTACACTCTGTACCTATGAATCCATCCAGCACTATGGAGGAGAACATGGCAACCTTATTGACACAAATGAGCATCCTAACAAAGAAGGTGGAAGAATCAGGGGTTAAGCAGCAAGTTCACATTGTAGACACTACCAATGGTGGTTTGTGCACATCTTGCATTAGCCAACGCATAGGTAATCCATGGGCTGCAGACCAAGAACATCATCACCAGCATGAAGACATGAATTATGTTGCTAATTATGGAGTGCAGCAACAGGGTAATCCGAGTTGGGGTCAGCAGGCTCCACAGCAATACAGGCCTCCACAACTACAGTATAATGAAGCAAGTATGAGGCCACCACACAACATGGCTCCATATCCTAGACCTCAGAATTTTGGCAATCAGCAGCACGGATATCATCCACCTCCACCACAGCATAGGGTTAGACATGACGATGGGTTCGCAGAATTGAAAGCTATGATGCAACAGGTAATCGGGTCAAATGCCAAAACCAATGAGAGGATAGATGCCCATGATGCAGCCATCAAAAATATTGAAGTACAAGTGGGCCAGATTGCTATGTCTCTCAACAATCGTCCTCAAGGGACATTGCCTGCAGCTACACAAATAAACCCAAAGGACCAAGTCCCAAAGCAGATGATGGCAGTGACTCTGAGAAGTGGTAGAGATCTTGATGCTGAGAAAGAAAGTGAGAAAATCGACACACAAGCTGAGACACTCACTCCATCGCCCATTGAACTGGACGAGTCCACCGGGTTGACAGAAATTACAGTCCAGCCAGTTGCTGAAAATAAAGAGATACAGCAGGGAACGAAAAAAGTAGCTGAACAGGTAGAGCAGCAGGTTGAAGAAGAAAGTGATAAAAAAAAAATCCCAAGTCACATGGAAGAAGAGGCCTCCACCACCATTCCCCCAAAGGTTGGCCAAACATCCGAAAGAGGAGCAATACAAAAAGTTCTTCGAGATGCTCAAGCAAATCCAGGTAAACATTCCATTAATTGAAGCTTTAAAAGAAATGCCTGGTTATGCTAAGATGATGAAGGAATTGATGTCGCGGAAATTTGATTTCCAAGACTTGGCCACAGTTACACTCACCCAGACTTGTAGTGCAGTAGTCTCCAGACCCATTGCTGAGAAGCTATCTGATCCAGGTAGCTTCACCATCCCATGCACTATAGGGAATTATGCCTTCACTAAGGCTTTATGTGATTTAGGGGCAAGCATTAATCTCATGCCCTTAGTTATCTATAAGAGGTTAGGTATTGGGAGAGCCAGACCCACCTCTATGCTTTTACAGCTTGCTGACAGGACGGTTAAGCGTCCATTTGGTATTATAGATGATGTGCTAATCCAGGTCGGGAAGTTCGTGTTTCCCGCCGATTTTGTTATTCTTGATTGCAAGGTCGACGAAGAAATTCCTATAATCTTAGGAAGACCATTCCTAGCCACCGGGAGAGCTCTAATTGATTGTGAGACCGGGGAACTCAAGATGAGGTTGAATGATGAGGAAATCATATTCAATGTGCAAAAATCCATGAGGCGCCCTAGTGAGTTCGCGAATTGCTCTCTCATTGATGCGGCTGATGTGATAGTGGAAACCGGCGATATAGAGTTGACCATTGAAGATCCACTTCAAGCATGCCCTGATGAACTTAGAAGAGGCAAATGGTGAAAGCATGGCAGAATGGGTGCTATCTCTGGAAGGTAAGGGGTTTTGGGATAGAGAGTTGGAATTTGAACCTCTACATTTAGAGAAAAGAGAGACCCCTCCCGCAAAACCATCCATAGAAGAGCCACCAAAGCTGGAGCTTAAACCACTACCATCTCATCTCAGGTATGAATTTCTAGGCCCTAACTCCACTTTACCTGTTATTACTTCATCTGGTTTGCTAGATGTGCAGGCTCAAAAGTTATTACATGTACTCAAGAAATGTAAAGCTGCCAATGGTTGGACCATGGCAAACATAAAAGGGATCAGCCTTGCATACTGCGTGCACAAGATTCTCCAGGAAGAGGGGCACAAACCTTCCAGGAAACGTAAAAGAAGGCTAAAACCGAATATGAAGGATAAGATGAAAAAGAAAGTGATAAATTGGCTAGACACGGGGTAGATCCCAGGTAAGTTTTCTCACCCTTCTATGTTATACACGTATTATTATGCCATGAGGACATGGCATGATTTTAAGTGTGGGGTGGGAGACTTATCTTGTATTATATGTTGTATATATTAGTTTTAGTTGTTAATATAAATAGTTGGCTTGGCCCGATGATAGACACTTGGCGACGGGTTTCTTAAGGGTTTAAGTCGGATTAAAAACACAAAAAAAAATAGAAAATTTTAAAAATACAAAAATATGAGTAGAGGACTCTTCCTTATGACGGACTATTTAGGACAAGTACTCTTGAGGGAAGTAGTCCACGTATAAATTTTTCTTTCTTTTATTTTCTTTTTCTAGGTAGTATATCATCTCCCCCTTGGTTTTTCTTTTGACCACGGTTCTTTTCCAAGGGTTTTTATTGAACCGGGTTAGGTAGATTTTTTTTTCTTAGGATTAGAGGTAAAAGGGCAACATGTAACCCCAAATATTCACATTAGCAAAAGCGTAAATTGAACTTGAGAATGTATCTTCTAAGGTTGATTGTAGAATCTCAATATGCCTTAAATTGCATAGTAATGCTTGCTTGAACATTGATAGGATTTTGTAGATAAACCGGATTCCAAATGAGTTGCATGCCATGTGTGTGTGAGGTTTTTACTTACATTGTATGTTGCACATGATGCCTAGAACTTGCCCTGTGTGTTTGCAAAGCGAATTAGAAGTTATTCGGTTGTAGAAAGGATAGAGGCATTTCTTTGTGTAACCCCATATATCAATAGACATGAATTCACCCGTACATTATATCTTAGTTAACCCATTTGAGCTTAAAGTCTATTCTTTGATAACCCTTGAATGTTCTTCAAATTATTATATTTTGTTCTACTTTACCTCCTAGAAGCACTTGTATTGTAACGAATATGCAAAATATTAAGTGTGGGGTGAAAGGAAGGTAAAAAGGGAAAATCAAGAATGAATGGTAGAAAATAGTAAGCTGGCCAAAATAATGTAAATGTGTTGCAAAGCAATGAGAAAAAGAGCTATATCAATGTATATATGAAAATTACAAGGGCCAGTTACACCAACAAAAGAAAAATGGGGATTAAAAGCAAATAAAGGTGAATAAATGTTTATGGGAGACATAAGGAAGAAAACTAAAAGGGAAAGTGGTGAAAGAGAAAAGAAAAGTGCTTAGGGAGACTAGTCATTATACCCAAAAGTATTCTACCCGTCCCATAGCCTACATTACAACCCTTAAAGACCTCTTGATCTATGATTGAATAACTCGATTAGTGGAGTATTACACTAGGGGCAAGCCTATGGTGTGTCTGTATTCATACGAATGTTCTTTATTGAGAGTGAGTGAATTTTTTTCAACATGTATAAGTTCCATGTATTTGAATGGTTAATGTGTGGGATTTTCTCTCAATAAATTGTGTGAGGGCATGTAATTCAAAAGGAAGAAGGTGAATTTGCAAGTTTTTGGTAATAAGTAGAGTAAGTAATAATGTGCGGCCATGAGAATTTGCGGTTAAGTAAAGATTATACATATCTTAGGTTGTTCATGTATAATAGCTTTTGTGATATAATTTGGGGGAGACCTAAATAAAATTGGCCTAAAGTGTGATTAAGGTTGCTCGAGGACGAGCAAAGGTTTAAGTGTGGGGTATTGATAATAGGTGAATTTGACTATATTTATGCCCTAAATAATCACGCTTTATTGTTGTTTTGATATTGTTTATGATGCAAAAATGCTTTTATTAGTGTTCTTAGTGTGTTATAGGTACACATGAGCTAATGAAGACTAAAAGAGCAAGTTTTGGGGTCAAAAGATGGTGAAAAAGGCCAAAGTGTGGTACAAGTCAAGAACATATGTTGAAAGTAGCCGGGAAGGTGCGATTCCGAGCTATATGGATGTTATGGAATGAATTTAAGTGATTTGGAGCTTTGAAGTCTGAGTAAAAGCTCAAGGAATTAAGCCGGGATCGAGTTCGGGGGTCAAATTTGATAAGTGTAGAACAAGCGAAGAATGGATGAGGCATATTGTGCACTGTTTAGTAAATTGGACATAACGTTTTGCTCAGAACTCCATTTGGGCTCCATAATATACGGTTGGAAATATAATTCAAAGAGATACAACTTTCATGTTTTGAGTTTGTCCAAATTCGCAACGGAACAGGGTGAAAAACCGCCGTTTCTCCGCGACCGCGGATGAACCGCGGAAAAACTGGCTCTCTGAAGTTTTACTGTTCGCGGTCCATCCGCGGCCGCGAACGAACCGCGGAAGTCGCCGCAGCAGCAGTCCTAATTGTACTCAAAGTTAGTTTTTTTAGCCCTAAAACCTCTATATAAACTCCTAGTTTGCCCCATAGAGGCATGTACTTTATTTCTTCAATACTTTTGCAAGGTTTTAGTAGGAGAGATTCCTCTCAAACTCTTTCTATTATTTTATATCAAGCAATTCTTTATGATTTCAATTATTATTCTTTTTGTTTATTCAAGCATGAGTAGCTAAATTCTTTTCTAAGGTTTTGATGGAACCTATTGATTGATGAACTTATCGTTTATGTGATTACAAATTGTGAATTAGATTTCTATTTGTTCAACTTCATTCTTATTGTAGTTAATTGGTAGGATCCCCAATTAGCCGGTGCCTATTTAGTGTGCATAACTTGGAAAAGAGTGCATATTTAGGTTTATTGTTGAACAACACCACACCTAGGTTATTAGAGGAATCTATAATTTTAGGCGTAAAGACGGGGTTAGGAATAACGAAGTCTTGGGTGCAATCTAAAGTGAACTATTCAAATTAAAGCTAGCTAGGGTAGCTCGGGAGAGTGCACTAGTAAATTATTGTAATTGCTCGGGAGAGGGTTACGATACACATAGCGTTCATGATTGATAGAATATATTATCAATTTGTAAGAGCATAACGATAAGGGATTCCATCAATAGGGGAAATCAACACCTTAGTCTTTCTCTATATTATTTTATTCAACATTCAATTCTTTCTTTTAAAGCATTCTTTAATTCTTGCAAAGTAGTTGTTCGAAACCACACATATATATATTCAAAGTTTGGGAACTTGATTCGTAAGTACTTTTGGGGTTGTGAAAGTTGCAATTGGTAGGTTAATTCTCCGTGGGATCGATCTTGGACTTATTAAACCAAGTTATATTGACTACGACCGTTGCTTGGACGTGAATCAATTTTGGCGCCGTTGCTGGGGAATTAACGGAATTATCAATTGCCATTGCCAGAACTTCAAGATTCTTGTGTATTCAGGTTCTTTCTACACTCTACATTGAATATTTTGACGTTTGTTGATTTGGGTATTCGGGTGCATGCCTAGAAAATCTGCAAGGACTGGAGAACTAATTGAAGGACTCTCAGACCCCGAGCAAACCTTCCAGGCACGTAACAAAGCCATCAAACAAATTCAACAATCTCAACAACCAATCAAACTAGACTTCGACATGGGTGACATGAACGCTCAAAACCAGCAAGCCGGGCTAAACATGCAAGAGGCACAGGAGGCACAAGAAGGTGCATTGTTCGACTGGGCACAACCCACAGCGGATAATTTGGCAACTGCCATCGTTGTGCCAACAATTCAAGCTGAGTCCTTCCAGATTACCAACAACATGCTTCACTTATTGCAAAACAAGGGATTATTCTCTGGGTCTCAGGTTGAAGATCCACAGCAGCACCTCAAAAACTTTCTATCAATATGCAAAACACAAAGGCAACCGAATGTAACTCCGAAAGCTATCAGATTACTACTTTTTCCATTCTCAGTTACAGGAGCAGCACAGATATGGCTAAACTCACTCCCAATAAACTCCATTGCAACTTGGGATGAGTTAGTCAAACAATTCCACAACAAGTTTCATCCACCCAACAAAACAACTCAACAAATTGATGAGATTGTGAGCTTCAAACAAAAACCATTGGAAACACTACATGAAACTTGGGGGAGATTCAAAGGCATGCTTGTTATGTGTCCTCACCATGGGATTCCTGAACAGATGTTGGGTCAAAGGTTCTACATGGGACTTTCAGACAGTATGAAGAATATTGTAGATGCTTCAGCAGGTGGGGCTTTTCTGAGCAAGACTTGGAGAGAGGGCCAAAATTTGCTAGACAAGATGGCTCAAAACTCCGGGTGGATGACCAGGAATGCTCCTATCACTCCAGTGGTACACTCTGTACCTCTGAATCCATCCAGCACTATGGAGGAGAACATGGCAACCTTACTGACACAAATGAGCATCCTGACAAAGAAAGTGGAAGAATCTGGGGTCAAGCAACAGGTTCACATTGTAGACACTACCAATGGTGGTTTGTGCACATCTTGCATTAGCCAACGCATAGGTAATCCATGGGCTGCAGACCAAGAACATCATCACCAGCATGAAGACATGAATTATGTTGCTAATTATGGAGTGCAGCAACAGGGTAATCCGAGTTGGGGTCAGCAGGCTCCACAACTACAGTATAATGAAGCAAGTATGAGGCCACCACACAACATGGCTCCATATCCTAGACCTCAGAATTTCGGCAATCAGCAGCAGGGATATCATCCACCTCCACCACAGCATGGGAGTAGACATGACGATGGGTTCGCAGAATTGAAAGCTATGATGCAACAGGTAATCGGGTCAAATGCCAAAACCAATGAGAGGATAGATGCCCATGATGCAGCCATCAAAAATATTGAAGTACAGTTGGGCCAGATTGCTATGTCTCTCAACAATCGTCCTCAAGGGACATTGCCTGCAGCTACACAAATAAACCCAAAGGACCAAGTCCCAAAGCAGATGATGGCAGTGACTCTGAGAAGTGGTAGAGATCTTGATGCTGAGAAAGGAAAGAGATAGAGGCAATTTGCAAGCTGAGACACTCACTCCAGTACCAATTGAACTGGATGAGTCCACCGGGTTGACGAAAGTTACAGTCCAGCCAGTAGCTGAAAATAAAGATGTGCAATAGGGAACGGGGAAAGCAGCTGAACCGGTAGAACCGCCGGTTGTGGAACAAGTTATAGAGAAAGAAAAATCCCAAGTGATTGGGAAGAAGAGGCCTCCACCACCATTCCCCCAAAGGTTGGCCAAACACCAGAAAGAGGAGCAATACAAAAAGTTCTTCGACATGCTCAAGCAAATCCCGGTAAACATTCCATTAATTGAAGCTTTAAAAGAAATGCCTGGTTATGCTAAGATGATGAAGGATTTGATGTCGCGGAAATTTGATTTCCAAGACTTGGCCACAGTTACACTCACCCGGACTTGTAGTGCAGTAGTCTCCAGACCCATTGCTGAGAAGCTATCTGATCCAGGTAGCTTCACCATCCCATGCACTATAGGGAATTATGCCTTTACTAAGGCTTTATGTGATTTGGGGGCAAGCATTAATCTCATGCCCTTAGTTATCTATAAGAGGTTAGGTATTGGGAGAGCCAGACCCACCTCTATGCTTTTACAGCTTGCTGACAGGACGGTTAAGCGTCCATTTGGTATTATAGATGATGTGCTAATCCAGGTTGGGAAGTTCGTGTTTCCCGCCGATTTTGTTATTCTTGATTGCAAGGTCGACGAAGAAATTCCTATAATCTTAGGAAGACCATTCCTAGCCACCGGGAGAGCTCTAATTGATTGTGAGACTGGGGAACTCAAGATGAGGTTGAATGATGAGGAAATCATATTCAATGTGCAAAAATCCATGAGGCGCCCTAGTGAGTTCGCAAATTGCTCTCTCATTGATGTTGTTGATGTGATAGTGGAGACAGATGATGCAGAGTTGACCATTGAAGATCCACTTCAAGCATGCCTAATGAACTTGGAAGAGGTACATGGTGAATGTCTAGCAGAATGGGTACTATCTCCGGAAGGCAAGGGGTTTTGGGAGAGAGAGCTTGAATTCGAGCCTCTACACTTAGAGAAAAGATAGACCCCTCCTGCAAAGCCATCCATAGAAGAGCCACCAAAGCTGGAGCTTAAACCACTACCATCTCATCTCAGGTATGAATTTCTAGGTCCTAACTCCATTTTACCCGTTATTATCTCATCTGGTTTGTTAGATGTGCAGGCTCAAAAGCTTATACGTGTACTCAAGAAATGTAAAACTGCCAATGGTTGGACCATGGCAAACATAAAAGGGATCAGCCTTGCATACTGCGTGCATAAGATTCTCCAGGAAGAGGGGCATAAACCTTCCAGGAAACGTAAGGCTAAAACCGAATATGAAGGATAAGATGAAAAAGAAAGTGATAAATTGGCTAGACACGGGGTAGATCCTGGTAAGTTTTCTCACCCTTCTATGTTATACATGTATTATTATGCCATGAGGACATGGCATGATTTTAAGTGTGGGGTGGGAGACTTATCTTGTATTATATGTTGTATATATTAGTTTTAGTTGTTAATATAAATAGTTGGCTTGGCCCGATGATAGACACTTGGCGACGGGTTTCTTAAGGGTTTAAGTCGGATTAAAAACACAAAAAAAAATAGAAAATTTTAAAAAGTACAAAAATATGAGTAGAGGACTCTTCCTTATGACGGACTATTTAGGACAAGTACTCTTGAGGGAAGTAGTCCACGTATAAATTTTTCTTTCTTTTATTTTCTTTTTCTAGGTAGTGTATCATCTCCCCCTTGGTTTTTCTTTTGACCACGGTTCTTTTCCAAGGGTTTTTATTGAACCGGGTTAGGTAGATTTTTTTTTCTTTCTTTTTTTTCTTAGGATTAGAGGTAAAAGGGCAACATGTAACCCCGAATATGCACATTAGCAAAAGCGTAAATTGAACTTGAGAATGTATCTTCTAAGCTTGATTGTAGAATCTCAATATGCCTTAAATTGCACAATAATGCTTGCTTGAACATTGATAGGATTTTGTAGATAAACCGGATTCCAAATGAGTTGCATGCCATGTGTGTGTGAGGTTTTTACTTACATTGTATGTTGCACATGATGCCTAGAACTTGCCCTGTGTGTTTGCAAAGCGAATTAGAAGTTATTCGGTTGTAGAAAGGATAGAGGCATTTCTTTGTGTAACCTCATATATCAATAGACATGAATTCACCCGTACATTATATCTTAGTTAACCCATTTGAGCTTAAAGCCTATTCTTTGATAACCCTTGAATGTTCTTCAAATTATTATATTTTGTTCTACTTTACCTCCTAGAAGCACTTGTATTGTAACGAATATGCAAAATATTAAGTGTGGGGTGAAAGGAAGGTAAAAAGGGAAAATCAAGAATGAATGGTAGAAAATAGTAAGCTGGCCAAAATAATGTAAATGTGTTGCAAAGCAATGAGAAAAAGAGTTATATCAATGTATATATGAAAATTACAAAGGCCAGTTACACCAACAAAAGAAAAATGGGGATTAAAAGCAAATAAAGGTGAATAAATGTTTATGGGAGACATAAGGAAGAAAACTAAAAGGGAAAGTGGTGAAAGAGAAAAGAAAAGTGCTTAGGGAGGCTAGTCACTATACCCAAAAGTATCCTACCCGTCCCATAGCCTACATTACAACCCTTAAAGACCTCTTGATCTATGATTGAATAACTCGATTAGTGGAGTATTACACTAGGGGCAAGCCTATGGTGTGTCTGTATTCATACGAATGTTCTTTATTGAGAGTGAGTGAATTTTTTTCAACATTTATAAGTTCCATGTATTTGAATGGTTAATGTGTGGGATTTTCTCTCAATAAATTGTGTGAGGGCATGTAATTCAAAAGGAATAAGGTGAATTTGCAAGTTTTTGGTAATAAGTAGAGTAAGTAATAATGTGCGGCCATGAGAATTTGCGGTTAAGTAAAGATTATACATATCTTAGGTTGTTTATGTATAATAGATTTTGTGATATAATTTGGGGGAGACATAAATAAAATTGGCCTAAAGTGTGATTAAGGTTGCTCGAGGACGAGCAAAGGTTTAAGTGTGGGGTATTGATAATAGGTGAATTTGACTATATTTATGCCCTAAATAATCACGCTTTATTGTTGTTTTGATATTGTTTATGATGCAAAAATGCTTTTATTAGTGTTCTTAGTGTGTTATAGGTACACATGAGCTAATGAAGACTAAAAGAGCAAGTTTTGGGCTCAAAAGATGGTGAAAAAGGCCAAAGTGTGGTACAAGTCAAGAACATATGTTGAAAGTAGCCGGGAAGGTGCGATTCCGAGCTATATGGATGTTATGAAATGAATTTAAGTGATTTGGAGCTTTGAAGTCTGAGTAAAAGCTCAAGGAATTAAGTCGGGATCGAGTTCGGGGGTCAAATTTGATAAGTGTAGAACAAGCGAAGAATGGATGAGGCATATTGTGCACTGTTTAGTAAATTGGACATAACGTTTTGCGCAGAACTCCATTTAGGCTCCATAATATACGGTTGGAAAGATAATTCAAAGGGCTACAACTTCCATGTTTTGCGTTCTTCCGAATTCGCAATGGAACAGGGTGAAAAACCGCGGTTTCTCCGCGACCGCGGATGAACCGCGGAAAAACTGGCTCTCTGAAGTTTTACTGTTCGCGGTCCATCCGCGGCCGCGAACGAACCGTGGAAGTCGCCGCAGCAGCAGTCCTAATTGTACTCAAACTTAGTTTTTTTAGCCCTAAAACCTCTATATAAACTCCTAGTTTGCCCCATAGAGGCATGTACTTTATTTTATTCAATACTTTTGCAAGGTTTTAGTAGGAGAGATTCCTCTCAAACTCTTTCTATTATTTTATATCAAGCAATTCTTTATGATTTCAATTATTATTCTTTTTGTTTCTTCAAGCATGAGTAGCTAAATTCTTTTCTAAGATTTTGATGGAACCTATTGATTGATGAACTTATCGTTTATGTGATTACAAATTGTGAATTAGATTTCTATTTGTTCAACTTCATTCTTATTGTAGTTAATTGGTAGGATCCCCAATTAGCTGTGCCTATTTAGTGTGCATAACTTGGAAAAGAGTGCATATTTAGGTTTATTGTTGAACAACACCACACCTAGGTTATTAGAGGAATCTATAATTTTAGGCGTAAAGACGGGGTTAGGAATAACGAAGTCTTGGGTGCAATCTAAAGTGAACTATTCAAATTAAAGCTAGCTAGGGTAGCTCGGGAGAGTGCACTAGTAAATTATTGTAATTGCTCGGTAGAGGGTTACGATACACATAGCGTTCATGATTGATAGAATATATTATCAATTTGTAAGAGCATAACGATAAGGGATTCCATCAATAGGGGAAATCAACACCTTAGTCTTTCTCTATATTATTTTATTCAACATTCAATTCTTTCTTTTAAAGCATTCTTTAATTCTTGCAAAGTAGTTGTTCGGAACCACACATATATATATTCAAAGTTTGGGAACTTGATTCGTAAGTACTTTTGGGGTTGTGAAAGTTGCAATTGGTAGGTTAATTCTCTGTGGGATCGATCTTGGACTTATTAAACCAAGTTATATTGACTACGACCGTTGCTTGGACGTGAATCAGGCGTAAAATTGAGGGACTGAAGTGCAAAATATGGGATTTTTAGCCCAAAACCCTTTCTTAAACAATAGAACTCGCCCAAGGGAGGCATGTAATATTTTCGATAGTACTTTGGCAAGGAAAACAAGTGTGAGAGATCACCAAAATATCATTGCTCTTATTATTCTTTATTTTTCTTGCAATTTACGATTATGGATCTTTTAGTAGTTTATTTTCCCATTGTTATGAGTAGCTAAAAACCTTAATCTAAGGTTTTGGTGTAACCTGTTGGGGATGACTTGGTTGTTTTATTAATATAATTAAATTTGGTTATTAATCTTTAGTTGTTCATAGATATTTTGATTGTGGATTAGTTGAAAGAGCCCTCAACTATCCGTTCCTATTTATTATGTATCTATTTGAGAGAGAGTACATATTTAGGTGATTGTATGAATAACATCACTCCCGGAGTATAGATGAGAGTCATAACCTAGGGTTTAGAGGTTGGATTAGAGATAATGAAACCCCGGGTGCAATCTAAGTGAATTGTATTGTGAAATTGGCTAGCGTAGCTTGAGAGAGTGCGTCTAGTAGATTATCATAATTACTTGAGAAAGAATTATGATAGCTGGAGCGTTCATGATTGTTAGAGACAACTAAATCATAGTTAGAAGACATATACAATTAAGGAAATTACCAACGGAGGAAACTATTGCCTTAGTCCTGCTTACACATCAATTTTAGTTAATTTTCAGCTATTTATTACTTTCAGTCTTTAGTTGTTAGAAAATCAACCATTGTGAATCAGAAAGTTTGGAAAAACAGATTGTGTGAATTTAGAGAATATGACAGTAGTACTTGATAGGTTTAGTCCCTATGGCTCGACTCTAAGCAATAATACTCATATTATATTTGCAACGCCCGCTTAGTCTTTTGTGTGACTCAGTTGAGCGTGATCAAATTTTGGCGCCATTGCTGTGGACTTAACAGTGTTATCAATTACAATTGAAAGAAATACAAACATTCTAAGTGTAGTTAGTTTTCTCTATATCAATCTTTTTCATTGAAATTCTAATGTTTGGAATCTTGTAGAAAGCATGTGTATGCCTAGAAATTGTTCGAGGACTGGAGAACTAATAGAAGGACTCTCAGACCCCGAGAAAATATTCAGGGCATTGAACCGTGCCAACAAAGGATTTCAACAAACTCAACCAACACACCAACTAGAATTAGACCTGGGTGACGTGAACGAAGGCAACAAAAACATCAAGAATGAGCAAGCTGACTTAGATGTCAGAGGAGTGGCACCTCTTGTGCCCGAGGCCGCACTTTATGACTAGGCATAACCTACAACTAGCAATTTGGCCACTACCATAGCTGTGCCTGCAATTCTAGCGGAGACATTCTAGATCACCAACAACATATTGTATCTGATGCATAATAAAGGACTGTTCTCCGGGTCAAGCATTGAAGACCCACACACACTTGAAAAATTTTCTGTCAATTTGCATGATCGAGAGGCAGCCTAATGTGACCTCTGAAGTTATCAAACTGCCCATGTTCTCATTCTCAGTAACTGGGGCAACTCAGACTTGGTTAAATTTTCTCCCGATCAACTCTATTGCCACTTGGGAGGAATTAGTCAAGCAGTTCTTGAACAAGTTCTATCCGGCTATGAACACTGCACAGCAGATTGATGACATATTCCAGTATAGGCAGCATTCAACTGAGCCCTTGCAAGAAACTTGGGAGATATTTAAAGGGACGCTTGTGAAGTTTCCTCATCATGGCATTCCAGACCAAATGCTCGGCCAAAGATTCTACATGGGTTTAGTTGACAACTTGAAAGCGAATGTGGATGTATCAGCTAGAGGTACATTCTTAAGCAAAATATTCACCGAGTGCAAAATTCATGTCGATAAGATGTCACAAAATGCGGGGTGGATGACTAGAGGTGCAACACTGGCACCCATTGTGCATTTAGTTACACTTGATCCCAATAATTCGCAGGAAGAGAACATGGACACACTCCTGACCCATATGAGCTTACTGACAAAGAAGATTGATGATATGGGCACAGAACAGGTGCACATCATTAGTACGACGAATGGAGGACTATGTACACCGTGTATTAATTAGTCCTATATGTGCTCATGGAGTGGAGAGGTGAAAATCAAGGGGTCTGGGAAGATATGAATTATGTCAACAACCCTTGGGGTTAGAGACAAGGAGCACAACAGTGGAGAGTGCAGCAAAATCAGCAGTACAAGCCTAATATGCAGTAGCCTGGGGGTATGCACCCTCAAAACCAATTAGTGACGGTTCCTTATTAGAAACTACAGGGTTATTCACAGCTAAATCAGCAGCAATTAGTTTATCAACCACCCGCTCAGCAGCAAGATAAAAACATGGTGGAGATCAGGGGTATGCTTCAACAACTCATTGGGACAAATAATAAAGTGCAGGAAAAATTGGCAGTGCATGATTCAGCCATTAAGAATATTAAAACACAGGTGGGTCAGTTGTCCATGGCCTTGAACAACCGTCCTGCGGGAATTTTACCTGCAGACACAAACATAAACCCCAAGGAGCAAAACCCGAATCAGCTGATGACAGTCAGTCTCAGGAGTGGTAGAGATCTAGATAGAGAGCAGAAAATTCCACAAGCCAGCAAGAATACTACACCAGCTACTCCAGTTCAATTAAAGGTAGAAGAACCAACATAACTCACTGAAGTAGTGGTTGAGCAGAGTCAGGATGAAAAAGGAAAGTAAAGGAGACCGAGCAAGTTGCAGACCATGTGGCACCTCTTGTGCCAGAAAATCTTACCAGAGAAAAGCCAGCAAACAATACACAATGGGTAATACCTGCACCCTTCCCTCAAAGACTAGTCAAACGAAATAAGGCAGACCAATATAAAAAGTTCATAGAGATGTTGTGACAAATTCAGTTGAATATTCCTCTAATGGATGCCTTAAGGGAGATGCCCGGTTATGCTAAGATGATAAAAGATCTAATGTCACGAAAGTTTGATTTCCAGGATCTATCCACTATAACTCTGACACAGACATGCAGCGTAGTGGTGGCAAAACCGATGGCCCAAAAGATGTCCGATCCAGGTAGCTTTACTATTTTATGCACCATTGGGAGTTATGCCTTTGCAAAGGCGTTGTGTGATATAGAGGCCAGCATAAATCTGATGTCGCTGGTAGTGTACACCAAATTGGGCATCGGTAGAGCCATGCCAACTACTATGTTGCTACAGCTGGCTAATCACATTGTGAAAAGACCAACTGGTATTCTTGATGATGTGCTGGTGCAAGCAGGGAAATTCGTATTCCCAGCAAACTTTGTGACTCTGGATTGTCAGATGGATGAGGAGATACCCCTCATTTTGGGGAGAGCATTTTTAGCCACTGGAAGAACACTGATAGACTGTGAGACTAGGGAACTTAAAATGAGATTGAACGATGAAGAACAATGTTTAGCAATCAATGAGGAGAACCAGCGAATATACGAACTGCTCTCTAGTAGAGGTAATGGATGTAATTCTGTAAGAAGATGATAGGACCCTAACTGTGAGAGATCCATTAGAGGCATTCCTGACGAATTTAGAAGAAATGTATGGTGAGGGGTTAGCTGAATGGATGATGGCATTGGAAAGTCGAGGGTTTTGGTCAAGGGAACCTGAGTTTCAGTCCCTTGAGCTGGAGAAAAAGGTTACTCCTCCAGCCAAGCCATCAATTCAGGAACCACCCAAGCTAGAGCTGAAGCCACTCCAAGATCACCTCAGCTATGCATTCTGAGTCCCTTATTCAACCTTACCTTTTATTATATCATCTTATTTGATAGATGTGAAGGTAGAGAAGCTCTTACAGGTACCACAAGAAAACAAGACTGCCATTGGTTGGACCATAGCAGAAATAAAGGGTATCAGCCCAGCCTTCTGTATGCATAAGATTCTCCTGGAAGAGGGGCATAGACCTTCCAGGGAACATCAGCGAAGGCTGAACCCTAACATGAAAGAGGTTGTAAAGAAAGAGGCGATCAACAGGTTCGATACGTGAATAATTTTCCCCATCTCTAGTAGTTATTGGGTCAGCCCTGTCCAATGTATTCCGAAAAAGGGAGGAATGACTATTATGAAAAATGAAAACCATGAGTTGATCTCAACTCGTACACTCACAGGATGTCGAATCTACATGGATTTTCGGAAATTGAACACCGCCGCCCAAAAAGACCATTTTCCCTTGCCCTTCATTGACCAAATGTTGGACATGCTGGCTGGACGATTGCACTTTTGTTTCTTAGATGGATATTCGGGGTACAATCAGATATCAATAGCCCTCGAAGATAGAGAGAAGACATCTTTCACCTGTCCGTATGGCATTGTTGCCTTACGGAGAATGCCCTTTGGGCTTTGCACTGCACCAACGACTTTTCAACGGTGCATGCTATCCATCTTCACTAATATGGTGGAGGATATTATGGAGGTCTTTATGGATGATTTCTCTGTAGTGGGAGATTCATTTGAAGACTGTCTTCACAACTTAAGCAGAGTGCTCAAAAGACGTGTGGAGACAAACTTAGTGCTAAACTGGGAGAAGAGCCATTTGATAGTACAAAAAGGGACAGTCCTAGGACATCGAGTGTCCAAAGAAATTGAGGTCGACTATTCTAAGGTTTACGTGATTGAGAAGTTACCACCGCCCACTTTTGTCAAGGCGGTGAGAAGTTTCCTTGGTCACGCCAGGTTGTACCAGTCTTTCATAAAAGATTTTTCCAAAATTGCTAACCCATTATGCAAACTCCTTGAATAGGATCAACCCTTTGTGTTTTCTAATGATTGCAATTTGGCATTTGAGGAACTGAAGAAGAAGTTGAAAACTACACCCGTCATTGTTGCTCCCAATTGGGAGCAACATTTGAGCTCACGTGTGACGCCACCGACTATGCTATTGGAGCAGTCTTGAGGCAGTATATTTGCAAACTCATAAACTGCAACCCCTAGTTCGATATGCAGATTGTGGTAGACATAAGGTATTGAATATGAGGCTAAATTTCAAAATATATTCAATTTTAATTTAATCGTTTATTCTGACATTTTAAATTCGTTGTATTATGGGATAATTATCTTGAGCCTAGGGTCTTTCGGAAATATCCTCACTATGCCTCCGGGATATGGATAAGGTCTGCGTATATAGTACCCTTCCGAGACCTCAATTGTAGGATTTTATTGGGTTGTTGATGTTGTATTATGGGACAAAGGGGGCAAGTGCATAGTAGTCAATTACGGGAACCCATTTAAGTCATAGCCAAAGTTTATGAGTTTTTTTGTAAATTTAGCCACTTCACATTCAATTTCTGGTATAATATGGCCATCATCAACCTTGCAAAAATAATGTTTAACCCGGTGCCCATTGACTCTAAACACCTCATCGTTCTTGTTTAAAATTTAAAGCACCAAAGGCGGTTACATTCACTACTTCAAATGGACCACTCTAGTTACACTTCAACTTTCCTGGAAATACCCATAACCGGGAATTAAATAATAGCACAAGATAACCTTCTTTAAAATTCTTATTATTGATGTACTTGTCATGGAAATACTTCATTTCCTCCAGGTAAAGGGACGAACTTGTGTAGGCATGATACCCGAATTCATCAAGCTAATTCAATTGTACCACCCTTAAGTTTGCAGCAACATCCCACTCATGGTTCAACTTCTTCAAAGCCTACATGGCCTTATGCTTAAGTTCCACTGGAAGATGACACAACTTCCCAAATACCAATCGATGGAGACATCTGACTCGGTGTTTTGTAGGTCGTCCGATAATCCCAAAGAGCATCATCAATTTTTCTTGACCAGTCCATCTGATTGTCATTCACACTCTTTGATAAAATACTCTTGATCTCCCGTTTGGAGACTTTAACTTGTCCGTTTTCCTGAGGTTCGTAGGGGGTCAAGACTTTGTGAGTGACACCATACTTGGTAAGTAAGGTATTAAAATCCTTGTTGCAAAAATGCGAACTCCCATCACAATAATATCCCTAGGAGTACCGAATCTTGTAAAGATGTTCTTTTTTAGATATGCCACCACTTTGAGCTTCTTTTTTGGGTAAAGCCACGGCTTCAACCCATTTTGACACATAGTCCATAGCTACAAAAATGTAAATGTTCCCACAAGAGCTCGCGAATGGTCCCATGAAATATATACCCAAAAATCAAAGATATCAATTTCCAAGATGGTGGTGAGGGGCGTCTCATTCTTTTTATAAATTCCACTAGCCCTTTGACATTCATCACAATTCTTGACTAGATCACGAGCGTTCTTTTAGAGAGTAGGCCAAAAGAATCCACAACTCAACACTCTAGTAGCTATTCTCGTTCCACCATAGTGACCATCATACGGTAAAGAGTGTCAAGCCTCAAGAATTCCCATTTGTCATTGCTCCAACACACATTATCGGATCAAACCATCGGTACATATCCAAAAGATATGGCTCATCTAATAATAGTCAAGTAAATCATGTTCGGTAATATGTCGCTCACAAGAAAATTGGCTAAATCGGCAAACCACGGCATCCAGGTCATTGAAATGGCTAGAAATTGCTCATTGGGAAAAGAATCTTTGATCTCAAGGCCGTCATGTGGCCTCCCCTCCTCCAATCGGGACAAGTGGTCTACCAATTGGTTTTTACTACCCTTGCGGTCTTTAATCTTTAGATCAAACTCTTCCAATATAACCACCCACCGGATCAACCTTGCCTTAGAATCTTTCTTTCTTATCAAATATCGAAGCATCGCATGGTGGTAGTGAACAATCACTTTTGTACCCATCAAATAAGGGCAGAACTTCTCCATATAATAAACAATAGCAAGTATCTCTTTATTGGTTACTATGTAGTTTAATTGGGCATCATTCATGGTCTTGCTAACATAGTAGATCTGATGTAATATTTTGATGATACATTACCCAAAAACTGCTCCAACCGCCACATCACTAGCGTCACACGTAAGCTCAAAAGGTAAGCTCCAATCTAGTGCGGTAACAATAGGAGTTTGGATATCACCTCAATTTTTGCCTTGTCGGCCTCAATGCCATGCTTTGAAATTTTGTGGTCAAGGAATGACTTCCTCGACCATGAAGCATCCATTAAAGAAGAAATAAAAAGCAAGTCTGGCAAACCTATCAAGCATTTGATCATGAATGTAAATGGGAAATGATCTTTCCGAGTGACTTTGTTGAGCTTCATATGGTCCATGCACACTCTCCGCCCATTTGACGATTCTTGTGGGGATCAATTCATTCTTGTCATTTGTTACCACAGTCATGCCCCCTTTCTTTGGGACACATTGCACCAGAGAGGTCCACGAGCTATTGGAAATGGGTAAAAAACTCTGGTATCCAACCACTTGATTATCTCTTTCTTCACCACCTCTTGTATTGCTTCATTTATACTTATTTGATGTTCAATGGAGGTTTGGAACCCTCCTCCAAAATAATTTTATGCATGCAAAAATTAGGGCTTATACCTCGGATATCTGCCAATGTCCATATGATTGCTCTTTTCCTCCCTCCAATGTGGACTTTCCTGTATGTTAGTCAAATAAGATGAAAGAATAACTGGTAAATTAGAAGAAAGGCCGAGTAATTCATACATGAGATGTGGGGGCAATAGCTTTAACACCAAAGTGGGAGGCTCCTCGATTTAGGGCTTTGTTGGAGGAGTCTTCCGATTGTCACGATCCAAAGATAGCTTGTGGGCTCATAAGTGTACGACCCTATTCCTTGCAATGCCTTCACACACTCCACACAACCTTCTTTCTCTTCAACATAATCAAGGTTGAGTAAAACAGATTTCAAATTATACTCAACATTCATTGTGGCACTAGCATAATCAATAATAACGTCGATCACCAAATCCACAAATGAACAAACTTCATTGTATTTCAGTTGCCTCATAGATTTGCACGCATGGAAGACCTTCTTTTCATCACCCACCCGAAGAGTGAGCTCACCAGCTTTCACAATAACAAGAGCCTTCCATATAGCAAGGAAAGGTCTACCCAATATAATAGGAAACTCCTAATCCACTTCACAATCAAGAATCACAAAACTCTCCACGATGATGAACTTGTCAACACGAACTAACACATCATCAATAATACCCAAAGGACTCTTCATTGTGCGATCCGTCATTTGAAACCTCATGGATGTGGGTCTTCGTTTCCCAATCCCCAAAGTTTTAAGCACTAAGTAAGGCATCAAGTTTATACTCACCCCTAGATCACATATAGATTTGTCAAAGTCGGCACTCACAATAGTACAAGTGATTGTGAAAGCATCAGGATCTTCTAATTCAGATCCATTGAGTGCACAATAACACTCACTTGATGTGTCATATTGATAGTGATAAAATTCATCGATCCTTTCTTGGTCACCAAGTGTTTCATGAACATTTCATAACCCGGCATTTGCCCTAAAGCTTCAACCAATGGTACATTGATAGACAAACTCTTCATCCTGTCAATAAATGTTTTGAGTTGGTTCTCACTATTTTGCTTTGCAAGCCTTTGAGGTTATGGAGGAGGAAGTCTTGGCATTGGTACCTTAGCCTTTGGCACTCCCGGTTCCGGTATGTCAATCACGTGTTCCCTCGACGGGTTCACTTCTTCTTGCGTCTCCTCCATAGTTTCATCAATATCAATTCTCACTCCTTCAATAGCTTGAACCATATTGCTTGGAATTTCATCATCTTGAACCACAACATCATCATCCATAGTTCTTATTTGATTTGAGGTGGTTGCATCTCCACCTTATCCACTTCTTTTATTCACGGCCATAGCATATCCCGTATTATTTCCATCCATTGGGTTTACCACCGTATCATTTCATAGTACCCCCCTTAGGAAGAGTGTTGAAATCTTACGAGATTTGGCCCAATTGAACTTCCATATTGCGAATAAAAGTATTGTGAGAGGCTAGTTGAGCATCAAAGTCAGCATTCTTCTCCATCATCTGTTTAAACACATTCTCAACTATTACCATCTCATTATTAGAAGTGCTAGAATCTTGAGGAGGATAGGAAGGTTGATTGCTTGGTTGTTGGAAAGTCAGGGGCCTTTGAAAACCCGACCCTGATTGTTGTTGGTGTTCCACCCTCCTTGGTTGTTTCTTCCCCAATTGCTTTGATTGTTGCCACCCCAATTGACTTGATGATTACATCCCAATTGCCTTAGTTACCTAGATTATTCCAATTGCCTTGATTATTCTTACCACCATTCCAATTGCCTTTGTGTCCTTGGTTGTTCCAATTTTCTAGATTTCCATGTGACCACCATTATTGTTGACTTTGTCCTTGAGCATTGTATCTCTGGCCTTGATAATTGTTGACATATTGAACTTCTTCTTCTTGATGATTGAACGAATCACCTTGATCATATCCATTATCATATTGCATGAATTATTCCAGATGGCTTTGTATTTGTTGACTTTTTTGCTACCTCTTATTCACCATCATATTTACACCTTCCATGGCATTCACTTGTTTTGGACCTTGAACTTGTTGAAGCTGAGCTTTGGTCAATTGATTCATTGTAGTTGTCAACTCGGCAATAGCTTGCCCATGATCATGTAGTTCCTTATGAAGGTGAATGACATTTGGGTCACTTTGAAGAACATTTGCTTTAATTTGCCATGCCGATGAGGTATCTGTCATCTCATCTAAAATTTTACAAGCTTTGGCATAAGGTGTGTTCATGAAGTTCCCACCAGCGAGTTGATATACCACACTTCAAGTTGTTGCGTTTATCCCTTTGTAGAAGGTTTATGGGATAATGGCCTTGGTCATATCATTATTCGGGACTCTTTAACTATGGTATGATATCTTTCCTAAATCTCTTGCAATGGCTCATTAGATTCTTGCTTGAACACAAGAATCTTATCCTAAAGTGTAGCCATATGTCCCGGAGAGAAATTTGGCAATAAATTTCTTCACAAACTCATCCCGTGTATTGATGGAATGATTAGGAAATCTCTTTAACCAGTCCAATGCCTTTACCCGTAGATAAAAGAGAACTAGCCTCAACTGCAGCGCATCCTCGGAGACATTGCTTTGCTTGCTCCCCCGACAAGTATCAACAAAACCTTTGAGGTGCTTGTAAGAATTTTGCCTCGGAGCCTAGGTGAAGAATCCCCATTGCTCATGTAGTGTAAGCATCACATTAGTGATTTAGAATTTGCCCACCCAAATGCGGGGCGGGACTATAGCACTTGCATATCCCTTGTTTTGCAATACCCGGTATGTTGCCGCTCTTGGTGGATGCGGGGGAGGGACCGAGACATTATCATGTGGGGGTCGGCCTCACCTTTTTGCTTGAGGTTCAAGAGGAACCTCATCAACTTGATCATTATCACATCCTCCCCCATTGGCAAATTCTCGATGTGCTTGTTGTTGAGAGTCATTCTCGTACCTAAAATCAATTCAAAACAAAGTTAGTGACTCGGAAGGAAAAGAAGATAAATCACATATAAACCTAGATATATAGCTAAATTCGTTTAACTTCCCGGCAACGGCGCTAAAAATTATGTCGCCCAAACTCACACCACAAATATAGGTTGTGAGGCGGTCGAAGCAATAATAAAAACTCACTGCAAGTCGGAGTCGAATCCACAGGGAGTTAGTATAGGATCAGGTATATGTCTAGACTAGGTGTATGATGTGCCTCAATTTACACTTTCACATTTTCAATTGCTTTTTCTACTTCTACTATTAAGCGATTGATTGTAATTGTAAACTAAGAGACGATATTTTAGGTGTTGTTGTTTTTCAAGTTGATAAAAGTTCTAGGATCGTGAATTTTACCTAGGTGGTTACTTAATGGATTGTAAACACTAAGGCAATTTTGATTGGTTGGAGATGTAATCTAGCAATCACATGAAATTACCCAATCAATACATCTCGATAGTTAGATTGATTTTGCCCAATTTGTCTTTCTCAACTCCAAATAGGTATTGGACAAAACAAGTGATAAATGCTCAAGTCGGGTCTTACTATCTCTAGATTCGACCCTTTAATTGGTGCTATCAATTTCTTGAGTTCACCTCAATTTCTTGTTAGCCAAGTTTTCCTAGACATAGTCTCCCTTTCTCAAGTAGAGACTAAGTCAACTAGGCATGAATAAATATTTTCAACCATTAATTCTTGAATTAAATCAACAACTAGGCTAAATATCACTAACTCAATCACAAACAATCGCAAACTTCTAGTTCTGCTACTGTACAATTCTAGGTTGCGATAGCACTCCTTTAACTTCTACGGACCAGCAAATTTATGAGTGCGGGTGCACTCTTGCTTCTGCGGATGCACAATTATAGTGCGGTTCGCACTCATTGAACTTGGTCTTTGGCATTGTGGGACTTCCACGGACCGCACATGTTTTAGCACAGTCGCACTCTTACTCACGCAGCCGAACTAAAATGTTGCGGTCCTCATTTTCTCTTGACTCTAAAATCCCATCTCTCTGATCTTTGTCTTCTTTTGCCACACCAAAATTGTGAGGTCCGCATTTTGGGTAGCAATTCTTGTTAGAGGTTTTCTTCAGGATCTGCGACCTCACTCAATATTGTGTGGTCCACATTGTGCCATTTTAGCCTCCTTTTGGTCTTTGTTAAAAATTATTCCTTCTTGAGTTGATCTTCATCTCTTTAGCTTATATTCGAGCACGTGGGCCAGGGGATAAATTTTAGGGATCTTCCAGTTTGGGTTGGGTAATTTCTATGATGGCTAAATTATAAACTTGTAAGTGTGTATTGATTAATGTATATAATATTTGGCTAGTTCTGGATTAAGGCACCAACTTAAGGCTTTAGAGCGGATTGTGGACGGATCTGAGCTTGAGAACGGGGAAAGTCTCTTTCCTAAACTTGTGAGAGGGAACTCATCCTCTTAAGTGCATCTTGTTGTGTATTACTTGTGTGGGGAGTTACCTACATACTAGGTGACGAGAGTTCGTGCATACTTACATTCCATGAGTTGCCCGGGTAGACTTGGATCCACATCATGCCTTTAATTGTACAATAGTATTTATTATGCATATAATTGTCTTGGATAGAGCTGAGAGTAGGGAATCTAAAGTTGCAAACTCTCGATTTAGATTTCTTGTTTTTGGAAGATTTGAGGAATACATAATAACTCTGAGAAATCCATGTCCTCTCGCTTCACGAGTACTTCCGTGAGCAAGAAAAGCATCTCTACATTCATGGGAGCGGGTCACTTGCCTCGGCAGTATAATAGATGCATCTATGATTCGTGACGTTCGACCCTCGACAGTGCACACAGTATTTTAGATCAGGCCGTACGATCTCAACATAATTGTGCGTGATGATACTCAGAGCGCGATTACACTTGATATTATTTTATGGCTTGAGAGTTTATATTACATTTAATGACCGAAATTTTGTAAGCTAGTAGGTGACAATTGGAAACTTTTAAATTAGCTATCAGTTAAATAACCATTTATTTCTCGCTGTTTACTGTGTTATTATTATTATTCATGTATTCCATGCCTATTTATAATTTCTGTATTTTTATTATTGGCCTATAGTACGTGTCGATGTTGATCCCTCATCACTACTTCTTCTAGATTAGACTAGATTCCTACTGAGTACATGTTGTTTATGTACTCACAGTACACTTCTGCACCAATCGTACAGGATATGAGGCAGGTGTATCTGGCAGTCATACATGCGCGCACCCCCATTACCCCGATAGATGCATAGGGGTGAATTGCTTTTTGAGCCCATTCTGCACCACCTGCTATCCCACTTTCGTATTTACATTCTATCTATCTTTTTTTCAGACAATAGCATAGGTATTTGTATATTCTTCTAGTTGCTCGTACACTTGTGACATCAAATTTTGGGAACATGCTAGTGGACACTTTAGGGTTTTGAGTATTTTTTTCAACATAACTTTTCTTTCTTTAGCTTATACTTTACTTTAACATTATTTTTCACTTCTCACCTATTTAATAATAAATAAGAATCAACAACTTTGAAATTATAAAAAAGGAACATATACATGATTATTTTACCCTTAGCTTGTCAATCGACGATGTTGTGCATTATCACAATCTATAGGGGAAATTGGGCGGTGACATTTGTAGCGAGATTAGACTCTACTCCACGAAAGTTTCTAAAATTGTGAATTTAACCTTGAAAACATCGCTTTATTAATTTTTTTTTTTATAACCCAAGTTTTCTTAGACAAGACAGGACCTATTGAATTTTGCTAGATAATTTTGAAAGAATGGGAATAATATCACTTACATTATCGAGTGCATAATTTTACAAAAGATTGGGTTTTAAAGAAAACAAGCAAGTAATCAACTCTTAAGGTGAGTTCAGAAAAATTAGTCAACCGTTAAAGTGAATCTTGAAACAAATGAGATGCTTTAACAAATTAATATTTTTTCTTAAAGTATTTATATTAATTAGTAACTCATTTCTAAGCATTTAATCATGTTACTGCTTTAAATTTAGTAGCAAATCTTGGTTCATCAAATCCTTTTAGTAACATCCGCTACCATTAAAAGAAAAAAATTAAATCAATGCATTTATAAATACAAACTAAAGATATTGACTTAAATGAAACCATAAGGACTTCACCTTGATCTACTCGGAAATATACAAAAAAAAAAACAAAGGATTTCTTCTTTTTCTCATCTTTTGTTTTGTGAACCAATCTTATGGGGATCAAATAGATGATATTTGCAATAAGAATCTTGATCCCAATCTCTGTAAAAATTCTCTTAGAACAGATCCTAAGGGACCTACTGATGATTTTAAAGGGCTAGCAAATACTATTCTTCAATTATGTTTAAAAAAGGCCAGAGATAATTCAGATCAAATAGAGAAATTAGCTCCCACCAAATGCCAAGATAGTTGCTCAGACAACTATATTTCTTGTATTAATACATATATTCCTAATTCAATTCACCAAGTTGAATCTAGTCAATTTACACAAGCAACTGCATCTATTTTGCAGGCTGGAGATAGAGCTCTCACTTGTGAAGATTCATGCGGGCAATCACAGTTGAGTCAACTAAATAAAGACTTTGCGCACCTCGCACAAGTGTCTGCAGATATTCTCAAAACTAAATTGTAACGTCATTAAACATATTAAGTGCTAGTAGCTTTTATTCTTTTGGTTGTAACACAAATCTATATTACTTAATTTTCCCTCACATCAAACACATATTCTAGCTGTCTTAAAAATGTCATACTTGCGAACTCATAAACTTCAACCCCTAGTTCGATATGTCGATTGTGGTAGACATAAGGTATTGAATATGTGGCTAAATTTCAATATATATTCTATTTTAATTTAATAGTTTATTCTGATGTTTTAAATTCATGGTATTATGGGACAATTATCATGAGTCGAAGGTCTTTCGGAAACAGCATCTATATGCCTTCGGGATAGGTATAAGTTGTGCGTATATACTACTCTTCCCAGACCTCACTTGTGAAATTTTATTGGGTTATTATTGTTGTTATTTTATTATGGGACAAAGGGGGCAAGTGCATAGTAATCAATTACGAGACCCCATTTAAGTCATAGCCAAAGTTTATGAGTTTTTTTGTAAGTTTAGCCACTTCACATTCAATTTTTGATATATACAAAGGGGGCAAGTGCACAATAGCCAAAGTTGCAAAATTTGATGTCTGAATTTACAAAATTTGCCTGAAGTTTGGCATATTGCTTGTATAAACGAAGTTCAAATATTTTTATCTGGACTTCAAGCATAAATGACTGTACTTGGGGCATATATCACTAAACTTCAGATATTTATTAACTGAATATCAAACATATATGACTAAATTTCAGGCATATATGCATGAAATTATAGACATATATATGACAGAACTTCAAGTATTTTTTCTTGAATTTTAGGCATCCATGAATCAAGTTTATAATGTATAATATTTTTTACTGCCCTCATAGGATCTAGTAGCCTACCTTGACTGATGGCGTTATCTTTTTTTACTCAAAGCTCTACTTTAAGTAACTTTTTGCCTTTTTATCTTTATTACATAAAAAAAAAGTCCAAAAATTACGAGACTTCAAGAAAGTAAAGGTTGACCAAGGGGGCACGTCTAAGCACAATTTTCATTAAAGTAGTAATCGGAAATCAAATTCATATACTCCCTCTGGTCCAAAATAAGTGATTTTTTGATATTTTTCTTGAGGTCCAAAATAAATGATTTTTTCATATTTCAAGAATGAATTAATTATTTTTTTTCTATTTTATCCTTGGAGTAAATACTATTGGAACGTGTGTTAGGAGTGTTCATATGAGATAGTAAAGGTTAATATGGTCAATTCCATTTCTAATTAATGCTAAAAGATAAATTTCTTAATATGTGTGAAAATATCTAAAAAATTATTTATTTTGGACCGGAGGAAGTACTTAAAACATATTCAATCTAATGTAAAAAGAAGAAGAAGTAGATGCGGACAAATTTTTTCTGAAGTTTGCAATATTAACTATCAGTTAAATATTTTGAAAAACGTAAAAATAAGAGGAATTTTCATAAATCACTATAGTTTAGAGCCTAATAACTATAATTTGTTTAATTATTATTCATGTTAATGTTCAATTGTTACTAGCTTGTATCACTTGTCTTCAAACGCTCAATGAATATAGCCTATGTCAATTGTATTCACTCGTGCAACGATATACAACTTGTATCAATTGTATTTGTTCACGCAATGGTATTCATTTGTTCGATGAATACAACTTGTATCAACTGTAACCAAGGCAAAATACAAGTGCGCATATAAAAGAATACAACTTGTATCGACTGTATACAAGGGTGTATTAGGATACAACCCCTTTCGGCACTGTATTCATTTGAATACAACTAAGACGAAATAAGTAAATACATAAAAATAAAAGGCTCTTGTTGAGATTCAAACTCAAGACCTCCACTAATTAATCACACCATCCAACAATCTTAGCTATGAGAGCTTGTTACTCTCTTGTTTCAGTTCAAAATAACTAATCTCTTGTTTCACAGATTTATTATAAAATTCAAATATAGCTAAGAATAGTAAATTAGCTAAATGTATAGCTAAGAATTATAAATATTAAATGTATCGCATAGTTTTTCTAAATAAATAGCATGATCAAAACTGGCTACCGGCAAATCGCCAAAATTTTATGGCATAGCTAGTTTTCGGACTGGTCAATCAAAAATAGCCAGCATTTACCAAGTCAATAAAAAATAGCCACTATTTTACTGCAATACAGACCGGTCCAGCATAATATACTGGAGTTCGGTGTACTTGTGTATGAACTCTAGCAGATTACCAATCATTTGAAATGAAGAACCGTCATAATATGGCCATTGTCAACCTTGCCAAAATAATGTTTAACCCGGTGCCCGTTGACTCTAAACACCTCATCGCTCTTGTTTAAAATTCAAATCACTAAAGGGGGTTACGTTCACTACTTCAAATGGACCACTCCATTTACACTTCAACTTTCCCGGAAACACCCATAACCGGGAATTGAACGATAGTACAAGATCACCTTATTTAAACTCCTTATTATTGGTGTACTTGTCATGGAAGTACTTCATTGCCTCCAGGTAAAGGGATGAACTTGTGTATGCATGATACCGAAATTCATCAAGCTAATTCAATTGTACCACCCTTAAGTTTGCAGCGACATCCCACTCATGGTTCAACTTGTTCAAAGCCTACATAGCCTTATGCTCAAGTTCCATTGGAAGATGACATACATTCCCAAATACCAATCAATATGGAGACATCCGACTCGGTGTTTTGTAGGTCATCCTATAATCCCAAAGAGCATCATCAATTTTTCTTGACCAATCCATCCTATTGTCATTCACACTCTTCGATAAAATACTCTTGATATCCCGATTGGAGACTTTAACTTGTCCGATTGCTTGAGGTTCGTAGGGGGTCGAGACTTTGTGAGTGACACCATACTTGGTGAGTAAGGTATTAAAATCCTTGTTGCAAAAATGCGAACAACCATCACTAATAATATCCCTAGGAGTACCAAATCTTGTAAAGATGTTCTTCTTCAGATATGCCACCACTTTGAGCTTCTTTGTTGGGTAAAGCCATGGCTTCAACCCATTTTGACATAGTCCATAGCTACAAAAATGTAAATGTTCCAACAAGAGATCGCGAATGGTCCCATGAAATATATACCCAAAAATCAAAGATATCAATTTCCAATATGGCAGTGAGGGGCATCTCATTCTTCTTATAAATTCCACTAGCCCTTTGACATTCATCACAATGCTTGACCAGATTACTAGCATTCTAGTAGAGAGTAGGCCAAAAGAATCCACTACTCAACACTCTAGTAGTTGTTCTCGCTCCACCATAGTGACCATCATACGGTAAAGAGTGTCAAGACTCAAGAATTCCCATTTTTCATTCCTCCAGCACACATTATCGGATCATACCATCGGTACATATCCTAAAGATATGGCTCATCTAATAATAGTCAAGTAAAAATCTTGTTCGGTACAATGTCGCTCACAAGATAATTGGCTAAATCGGCAAACCAAGGCATCCCGGTCATTGAAATGGCTAGAAATTGCTCGTCGGGAAAAGAATCATTGATCTCAGGGCCGTCATGTGTCCTCTCCTCATCCTCTAATCGGGACAAGTGGTCTGCCACTTGATTTTCACTACCCTTGCGGTCTTTAATCTTTAGATCAAACTCTTCTAATAGAACCACCCACTAGATCAACCTTTCCTTGGAATCTTTCTTTCTTATCAAATATCGAAGCAACGCATGGTGGTAGTGAACAATCACCTTTGTACCCATCAAATAAGGGCGGAACTTCTCCATCTAAAAAACAATAGCAAATAGCTCTTTATTGGTTACAATGTAGTTGAATTGGGCATCATTCTTGGTCTTGATAACATAGTAGATCAGATGTAAGATTTTGCTGATACATTACCTCAAAACTGCTCCAGCTGCCACATCACTAGCGTCACACATAAGCTCAAAAGGTAAGCTCCAATCCGGTGCGGTAATGATAGGAGTAGTTGTCAGCTTGAACTAAAGCAATTCAAATCTTTTATAAAATCTTAGTTGAAATGGAACTTCGCATCATTCTCCAACAGTTTACACAAAGTGTTTACCACCTTAGAAGAGTCCTTGATCAATCGGCAATAGAAACCCGCATGACCCAAGAAGCTCCTCACTCCCTTCACGGATGTAGGGGGAGGGAGTTTGGAGATCACCTCAATTTTAGCCTTGTCGACCTCAATGCCATGCTTTGAACTTTCGTGGTCAAGGAAATGCCTTCCTCGACCATGATGCATCCATTAAAGAAGAAATAAAAATCAAGTCCGGCCAACCTATCAAGCATTTGATCAAGAATGTAAACGGGAAATGATCTTTCTGAGTGACTTCGTTGAGCTTCATATGGTCCATTCACACTCTCCACCCAGTGAAGGTTCTTGTGGGGATCAATTCATTCTTGTCATTTGTTACCACAGTCATGCCCTCTTTCTTTGGGACACATTGCACCAGAGAGGTCCACGAGATATTGGAAATGGGTAAAAAAAACTCGGTATCCAACCACTTGATTATCTCCTTCTTCACCACCCCTTGCATTGCTTCATTTATCCTTATTTGATGTTTAATGAAGGTTTGGAACCTTCCTCCAAAATAATCTTATGCATGCAAAAAGTAGGGCTTATACCCCGGATATCTACCAATGTCCATATGATTGCTCTTTTCCTCCCTTCAATGTGGACTCTACTTGTATGTTAGTCAAACAAGATGAAAGAATAACTGGTAAAGTAGAAGAAAGGCCAAAGAATTCATACTTGAGATGTGGGGGCAATGGCTTTAACACCAAAGTGGGAGGCTCCTCGATTTAGGGCTTCGTTGGAGGAGTCTTCCGCTTGTCAAGATCCAAAGATAGCTTGTGGGCTCATAAGTGTACGGCCCTATTCCTTGCAATGCAATCACACACTTCACATATCCTTCTTTCTCCTCAACATTATCAAAGTTGAGTAAAACGGCTTCCAAATAATACTCAACATTCATTGTGGCACTAGCATAATCATTAATCAAGTCGATCACCAAATCCACGAATGAACAAACTTCATTGTATTTCAGTTGCCTCACAGATTTTCACACATGGAAGACCACATTTTCATCACCCACCCGAAAAGTGAGCTCACCGGCTTCCACATTAACAAGAGCCTTCCATATAGCAAGGAAAGTCTACCTAATATAATAGGCAACTCATAGTCCACTTCACAATCAAGAATCACAAAACTCGCCAGAATGATGAACTTGTCAACACGAACTAACATATCATCAATAATAACCTAAGGCCTCTTCAGTGTACGATCCGCCATTTGAAACCTCGTGGATGTGGGTCTTGGTTTCCTAATCCCCAAAGTTTTAAGCACTGAGTAAGGCATAAAGTTGATACTCACCCCTAGATCACATAAAGCTTTAGCAAAGTCGGCACTCATAATAGTTCAAGGGATTGTGAAAGCATCAGGATCTTCTAATTCAAAGCCATTGAGTGCACAATAGCACTCACTTGATGTGTCGTATTGATAGTCTTACAATTCATCGATCCTTTCTTGGTCACCAGGTGTTTCATGAACATTTCATAACTCGGCATTTGCTCTAAAGCCTCAACCAATGGTACATTGATAGAAAAACTCTTCATCCTGTCAATAAACATTTTGAATAGGTTCTCACTATTTTTCTTTGCAAGCCTTTGAGGGTATGGAGGAGGAGGTCTTGGTATTGGTACCTTAGCCTTTAGCACTACCGGTTCTGGTATGTCAATCACGTGTTCCCTCGACAGGTTCACTTCTTGTTGTGTCTCCTCCACAGTTTCATCAATATCAATACCCACTCCTTCAATAGCTTGAACCACATTGCTTGGAATTTCATCATCTTGAACCAAAACATCATCATCCATGGTTCTTATTTGATTTGAGGTGGTTGCATCTCCACCTTTTCCACTTCTTTTATTCACGGCCATAGCATGTCTCGTATTATTCCCACCCTTTGGTTTACCATCGTATAATTTCACAGTACCCCCTTAGGACGAGTGTTGAAAGCTTACAAGATTTGGCTCAATTGAACTTCCAAATTGCGAATAAAAGTATTGTGAGAGGCAAGTTGAGCATTGGAGTCGGAATTCTTCTCCATCATCTGTTTAAACACATTCTCAACTCTACCCATCTCATTATTAGAAGAGCTTAAACCTTGAGGAGAATAGGAAGGTTGATTGCTTGGTTGTTGGAACATCAGGGGCCTTTGACCCTTATTGTTGTTGGTGTTCCACCCTCCTTGGTTCTTTCCTCCCCAATTGCTTTGATTTTTGCCACCCCAATTGCCTTGATGATTACCTCACAATTACCTTAGTTACCTAGATTATTCCAATTGCCTTGATTATTCTTACAACCATTCCAATTGCCTTTGTGGCCTTGGTTGTTCCAATTTTCTAGATTTCCATGTGACCACTATTATTGTTGATTTTGTCCTTGAGCATTGTGTCATTGGACTTGATAATTGTTGACACATTAAACTTTTTCTTCTTCATGATTGAACGAATCACCTTGATCATATCCATTATCATCTTGCATAAATTATTCTGGATGGCTTTGTATTTGTTGACTTTTTTGCTACCTCTTATTCATCATCATATTTACACCTTCCATTGCATTCACTTGTTTTGGGCCTTTAACTTGTTGAAGCTGAGCTTTGGTCAATTGATTCATTGTAGTTGTCAACTCGGCAATAGCTTTCCCATGATAATGTAGTTCCTTATGAAGGTGAATGAAATTTGGGTCACTTTGAAGAACTGGCTCTATTTTGCCATGCTGATGAGGTATCCGCCATCTCATCTAAAATTTTACAAGCTTTGGCATAAGGTGTGTTCATGAAGTTCCCACCTGCGAGTTGATATACCACACTTCTATTTGTTGCGTTTATCCATCTGTAGAAGGTTTATTGGATAATGACCTCGGTTATATCATTATTCGGGACAGTTTACCCATGGTATGATATCTTTCCTAAATCTCTTGCAATGGCTCATCAGATTCTTGCTTGAACGCACGAATCTCATGCCGAAGTGTAGCCATATGTCCCGGGGAGAAATTTGGTAATAAATTTCTTTGTCAACTCATTCTGTGTATTGATGGAATGATTAGGAAATCTCTCTAACCAGTTCAATGCCTTTACCCGTAGATAAAAGAGAAATAGCCTCAACTGCAGTGCATCCTCATAGATATTTCTTTGCTTGCTCCCACAACAAGTATCAAGAAAACCTTTGAGATGCTTGTAAGCATTTTGACTCGGAGCCTAGGTGAAGAATCCCCGTTTGTCATGTAGTGTAAGCATCACATTAGTGATTTATAAGTTGCGCACCCAAATGTGGGACAGGACTATAGCGCTTGTATATCCCTTGTTTGCCAATACCCGGTGTGTTGCCGCTCTTGGTGGAGGCGGGGGAGGGACCGGAGCATTACCATGAGGCGGTCGGTCTCACCTATTTGCTTGAGGTTCAAGAGGAACCTCATCAACTTGGTCATCATCCACATCCTCCCACATTTGCAAATTCTCGATGTGCTCGTTGTTGAGAGCCATTCTCGTACCTAAAATCAATTCAAAACAAAGTTAGTGACTCGGAAGGAAAAGAAGATAAATCACATATAAACCTAGATATATAGCTAAATTCGTTTAACTTCCCGGAAACGACGCTAAAAATTAATGTCTCCCAAACTCACACCACAAATATAGGTTGTGAGGCGGTCGAAGCAATAATAGAAACCCACTGTAAGTCGGGGTCGAATCTACAGGGAGTTAGTATAGGATCAGGTATATGTCTAGACTAGGTGTATGATGTCCCTTAATTTACACTTTCACATTTTTCAATTGTTTTTTCTACTTCTACTATTAAGCAATTGATTGTAATTGTAAAACTAAGAGATAATATTTTGGTGTTGTTGTGTTTCAAGTTGATAAAAGGTCTAGGGTCGTGAATTTTACCTAGGTGGTTACCTAATGGATTGTAAACACTAAGGCAAGTTTGATTTGTTGGAAATGTAATCTAGCAATCACATGCAATTACCCACTCAATACATCCCAATAGTTAGAGTGATTTTGCCCAATTTGTCTTTCTTAAGTCCAAATGGGTATTGCACAAAATAAGTGATAAATGCTCAAGTAGGGTCTTACTATCTCTAGATTCAACCCTCTAATTGGGGCTATCAATTTCTTGAGTTCACCTCAATTTCTTATTAGCCAAGTTTTCCTAGACATAGTGTACGTTTCTCAAGTAGAGACTAAGTCAACTAGGCATGAATAAATGTTTTCAACCATTAATTCTTGAATTAAAGCAAAAACTAGGCTAAATATCACTAACTCAATCACAAACAATCACTTACTTCTAATTCTGTTGTTGTACAATTCTGGGTTGCGACAACACTCCTTTAACTTCTACGGACTGCACATTTATGAGTGCGGGCGCACACTTGCTTCTGGGAACACACAATTATAGTGCGGTTCGCACTCCTTGAACTTGGTCTTAGACATTGTCGGACTTCCACGGACCACACATTTTTTAGTACAATCACGCTCTTAGTCATGCGGCCGCACTAAAATGTTGCGGTCCTCATTTTATCTTGACTCTAAAATCTCATCTCTCTGATCTTTGTCTTCTTTGCCACACTAAAATTGTGAGGTCCGCATTTTGGGTGGCGTTTCTTATCAGAGGTTTTCTTCGGGATCTGCAGCCTCCATCAATATTGTGTGGTCCATATTGTGCCATTTTAGCCTTTTTTTGGTCTTTGTTAAAAATTATTCCTTCTTGAGTTGATCTTCATCTCTTTAGCTCATATTCTAACACTCATGCAAGCAAGCACATTTCATTAGTTTTTGAAAATACATATATGCAATTTTGAGCAAAAATGAAAGTAAAAGAGTGCATTTATGTAGTCAAAATCCTTACTTAACAGTTCACAAAAGGCATTTTTCTGGGCTTGCCTTTTGTTGCTTCGTGACTGCGGATGCCCTATCGGGATCGCTTATAAAGACCACCGGACAGGAAAAAAATTAAGACGGGACTTCGACCTATTTTTTTCCCATTTCTCACTTGTGTGGTCCGAATTTGGAGCTTCTTGAGAGGGGTTTTCATCATGCGTTATAAGATGAGTAATTCTACCTAATATAGGTTAAATACATATGAGCTACTTTCATTTATAGCACACTACTAAAAATATAATACAAAAGATTAGCACTAATTAATAATAACAAATATGACAGTAAAATATTTATACATATAGCACAATTAATTTAAATCAAATCAGTAAGAATCAAGTTATTTAAAAAGGCAGTCCTACTATTTAATATCTTTCCCTATTGTTTCTCTCCACTCCATAGTAGAGTATGTTTTATGATTTCGTAGAAACCAAGCCATTCCGTAAGATTTTTTTCTTTCCATACATGGACCTTTTTATATAATGTAATCTAGCAAATTATACATCTTTATACCGATGAAATAAAATACATATATTTTATATAAAAATTATAATATATGTTTGTAATATACATACATTATAAATCATATATTTGTAGAAAAATTCATGTATATATGCTTATGTTGTTTATATAGGTCTTTATATTTAAATATGTATCAGTGATCCATTCCATAACAAATTTTTTCCTTATTCAACTTAATCCTAGCAAAATTATATATCTGTATATTCCAATGAAATAAAATACATATATTTCGTAAAAAAAAATATAATGTAAGTTTGTGGTATATTTTAAATCATGTATTTTTTTAGGAAAAATCATGTATATATGCATATGTTATTTATACACTTACTTATCTTTAAATAGATATTATCAATATGCCATTTATATTTTGCACAAATATAACATGCATATTTGTATAAGTTATCTGTGTACAAAAGGTATGGGTGACATATTTCTTCTATATACATATTAGTGGCATGTTAAATATTTTAGATTAAATTGTATGTAAGGTATATGCTAGCAATATACTTTGAATAATATTAATATAATAATGTATTATATATATATATATATATATATATATATATATATATATATATATATATATATATGAATATTGTGATAAGAAATTGTGAAAAAAGGGAAGACATATATTAAATGTATATTTTAAGTTAAAGTAAAATTATACAGAAAAATGTTTAAAACTCAAAAAAGAAAAAAAAATATTGAAATTCTCATTGTATAGAGGAAATTACTTTTGAGATATTCTGCTTGAACCTTTGATATATTGGGTAAGTGTTATATATGAAATAGAAAAAAAAATTATGAAAAAGTGAGCGAAAAGGAAATGTAGTAAAAAGTTAATGTAGAGGAATCCCTTAGTTAATGAAGTTATAAATGTGAAAGTGCTAGAAAAGTAAAAAATTGTGCTCTTTTTGAAATAAACAAAGCATACTATCATTTATGAAAATAGTTCTTAAAAAAAGACCAAGCATATAAAATTCTCTAGAAAAAACTACAGTATATAGGTCTTGGATTGAAATTTGGAAAATTATTTAGAAGAATTAACCTAAATAGTCGTACACCAAATAGTTTAAACTAAACATAATCGGTAAGTGTATAATATGTATATAATTCATGTATATTTTATATATAATCAACGTATAATTTATGTATAAACTAAATATAATCGATACATTTTATTTTCACATTATAGAGGCTATTTTTCAATTATGTTACAAATAATTATTCCTTTTTAATTATATATCCAAAAATTGGCCAATTCAAGCTATTTTGACTAAAACCTTGAGAAAATCTCACTGCATACCCATTAAGCCTAAACTATTTGCCTTGTAATACGTAAGTCCAAACTGTTTACTTTTCCTCCCTATGCGTCACGATTCAAAATCCATTTTAAAGATCGCGATGACGCCGGACACCACTGTCAGGCTATCCAACACTAAGAAGTTAGTTAAATTCTCATTTTAGTTTTTTTTTTTTTGAAATCGTAAAGTTTCCTTCATTTTCACTTGTAACAGATGAACTTTACAAATTAAATAATAGTTTTTCCAATTTCAACAGTGAATATCCCATAATCACCTCAGAATCCGGTTTCACAAGTGCATGAGCAATTTTTAGGAAATAAAATATAATATTATAACTGTCTGGAATACAAATTTGGACAGAAAAGAAAATACAATACTCTGAAGGAGACTTTGCAAGCTGCGGGTTGTCTCGAGAGATGCAACTCACCTAAGTCTCTGTATCAACCATGCCGATGTGCCCAACTTGGCCACTAGACATATATGTGCATGTGCAATAAATGCACAACAAGTGTAGTATGAGTATGAAAATAATGCGTACCCAGTAAGTATCCAGTCTAACATCAAAGAAGTAATAACGAGAGGTCGACTTCGACACTTACTAGTGCTCCAATAATATCAAATACAGTAAAGAAGTGAATAAATATGAAACAGAGTAAATATATGAAACCAGAAAGTATAAAATATGTGGTATAATTCCTCTCTACAATTTACTCAAGCTCAACTAGCAATTTTCTCCGTAACCGGACCATATATATATATATATATATATATATATATATATATATATATATATATAATATTTAAATCAGGAAAACACCCTCATTACGACTAGCTTAATGTCAATTATGTACTCGACGATTCCACGAGCGATATATATATATATATACTATATATATACATAATAGTATATATATATATATATATATCGATATATATATATATATATATCATAGGAAATACCGAGGCGTACAATCCAATACAACATAAAAGTAAATTATGCAATGCTAAGGGTCGAACGACGCGAACCATAGATATATCTGCTAACTTGCCGACACGAATAGCCTGCTCCCATGAGAATGTGGTACATAATTCCTGCCAAGGCAAACGGTCCGATCCCATAAGAGTAGTAGAAGGAAATACCTCGCTCGCGAATCATACACAAATATAAATTTAAGGAATCACCCCGCTCGCAGATCATACTTGCGACACGGTCAAATATAAGTTTAACATTTAAATTGTATCTCTTTCTTGATTCTTTCCAAAATAAAGGAAATTCAGCTGGTAGCTTTTTAAAGATGTTACCCCGCTCGCGAAACATACATGCAACCCGGTTACACATAGCTTTCTTAAACTATAATAATATTTTTCTATTCTTTTCAAAAATACGAAGTTAAAAGGAAACTTTTAAATCTTATATTCTTCAATTTCACTCCTTTCAAAATACGTAATAAGAAAACTTAATCTCGCTACCTCTCAAGGAAAGAAATAAATATAAATAAATAACAATATCAATAAGGCATGATGTAAGCCTAAAACTATCCGGACATAGGCATAGCTAGGAGCATACAGACTCTCGTCACCTCGTGCATGCGTAGCCCCCACACATAGAGCACATAATAATTTAGTTCACCTAAGGGGTTAATTCCTTCTTACGAGGTTAGAAAGGAGACTTACCTTACTCCAAAGTTTAATAACCGGCTTCCAAGCCCTTCCGATGACTGAACCCGATGCTCGATGCTCCAAAACTAGCCAATAATTATGCAAACCCATTAATATACGCTTTAATACTCATAACAATTCAATTTACAACAAATTTACAGATCCTCTCGAAAAATTGATAAAATCACCCTCGGACCCACGTGCCCAATTTCCGATGTTTTTCGAAGATAAACTTTACCCATATCCCCACGAACTCAAATATATAATTTATTTCCAATTACATGCCTAAATTCATGGCCAAAATCCAAAATACAAAATTTTTAGTTTTCTACGAAATCCCCACAACCTCCACTAATTTCCATGTTCAAATTCATATATAATCATGTATTTAACTCAAAACTAGTATAAACCACTTACCTCATGCTTGGTGATGAAAATGGCACTCCCAAGTTGCTCCAAAAATCGGGTCCTATGAAAGTTTTGGGATGAAATGAGCCAAAACCCGTCTTTAAACAAAAACACTGCCCAACAATTCTTCGCACCTGCAATCACTTGACCGCTTTTACGATTCCACATGTGCGAACAAAAAATTGCTTTTGTGCTTTTCCTTCTGCATGTACAATCTCGCTTATGTGGTCCCAGCACTCCCATCCAAAATCACTTCTGCGACTCATAGGGTCGCTTCTGTGGCCCCGCACTTCGGCCCAAGTCTCGCACGTGCGGTTACACCAGAAGGTAGCTACTCAATTCTTCTTCCAACTCCAAATTCAATCTGTTAATCACCTGAAATCCACCCGAGGCCCCGGTACCTCATCCAATTATACCATCACGTCCCAAAACATATTACGAACCTAGTTGAGCCTCCAAATTCCATCAAACAAAATTGAAATCACATATCACAACTCAATCCAAGCTTAATGAACTTTAGAACTTCAAACTTCAACATTCGATGCCGAAACCTATCAAATCTCATCCGATTGACCTCAAATTTTGCACACAAGTCATATTCGACATTACGGATCTACTCCAACTTTCAAAATCGAAATTCGACCCCGATATCAAAAAGTCTACTTCCGGTCAAACTTCTCAAAAACCTTTAAATTACTAACTTTAGCCAAATGACTCCAAAATGATCTATAGACCTCCGAATCCGCTTTCGGACGAGCTCCCAATTCCAGAATCACCGTACGAAGCTATTTCCAGACTAAAAAATAAATCCCAAATGGATATTGATAACCTTTAAATGTACTCCAACCCAAATTATGAAATTCTTCCAAAATACTAACTTCCACAATAGGCGCCGAAATGCTCCCAGGTCATCCAAATCCCGATCCGGACATACGCCCAAGTCCAAAATCATCATATGAACCTGTTGAAACCCTCAAATCCCGACTCCGAGGTCGTTTACTCAAAATCAACCTTTAGTCGGTTTCTTCCAACATAAAGCGTCCAAAATGAGAATTCTCTTTTCAAATCAACTCTTAACTTTTGAAATTCCAGTTCCGACCACGCATATAGGTCTTTTAAGTGGAGTTGCTCATGGCCTCAAACAGCCGAACGACACGCGAGAGCTCAAAACGACCAGTTGGGTCGTTACATATGCAGGCCAAACTATTTATCTCGCCCATCCATTAGTTATTTGCCTTCGCATTTGAAGATAGAATGTTAAAACATGCAGCTTTATTTTTGTAAGCTTAATTAGTAGCTATTAACTAAATAATTTGTCCTTTCTTTATTTTAAGTAGCACATCCAATTACTTAATATACTAGATTTACCAGATCTGATTTTTATGTGTATATGTAGACCAACCATTGTTGAACTTGAAGCTCATGAATTTGAAATTTTATTTTGAAGATTTATTGTTTGATTCGAAGTGGGTGCTATAAAATATTGCTTATAGCACCTTCAAATAAGCTTTTCGAATTTGAATTTTTATGTGTATTTGAATATCCACTACTCTTGGGCTTGAAGCTCTTGAATATGAAATTTTTATTTTGAAATTTTTTTATTTGATTCAACATGGGTGTTATTAAATATTACTGATAGTACATTTTGAAAATTTATACCAAAATTTGATCGTATTTGGAGCTGATTTGAGGTGATTGAGATCGAAATTTTCAGCTAAAAATTAAATAACACCGTTACTCTATAGTATATCACTATGGTATAAAATATACACTAGGAGTATATATATAGCTATACCGCAACAATATACTATAATAGTATACTGTAATGATATGGAATATACTACATTAGTATGCTGTAATAGTACACAATATATCATAATAGTATATTTCGACTACTATTTGTTGAGTCATCTAGGTGATACTGTGCAAAACTAAAGTCATGGTTATAGTAATATTATATTGTTATAGTGTACAACATAATATAAGTATGCCGCAATAAATAGGTCATTTTTAATTTTTCCAGCTAGCTCCTTGCAAATATTTTCTTAAATGAATGTTTTGATGAAGTTCCATGAAAATAATATCCATTGTGTAAGAAGTAGGCGTCGAAAGACATAAAATAGTAATAGACCTATTTGGTATATTCCTAGCAGTTTTGGTATACTATTGCGGTAAGTATTTTATAACAACATTAAATACTGATATGTCATTTTATTATACTAATATATTATTTTATTATAATGATATATAATTTTGGATCCTATGTGCCACGAATATTTACAGCAATATATATATTTTAAAAAAAGAAAAATAATGAAATATAAAAAGAAAAAGAAAAATAAGATATACTATATAGGTTATTTTTTTGATAATTGATATGGAGAAAAAAGAAAAAATATGAAAAAAAGAAGGAAAAAAATAATCTATCAATTATTTTTTTATTATATAATTAAGGGAGAAAAAAATAAAGAAAAGGATCAAAGAGTGCAAGAAAATAGCATACGGAGAAAAAAAAAATCTGAATAAAATTATAAAACAATTTTAGTGGTAATATTAGAACAACTCTTTCAAATCAAATATGTTAATAAACTCTAGAATTAAAGGATGAGAACAACTTAGCTAATAATGGAACAAGATAAATTTCTTTAGTAAAGTCCATTATTACCCCTTGCATGTGACAAGCTTAAGTGCGGAAAAAAAGATAACAATTAAAAAGTACAAAGCAAAATATGAACTCATAAATGTTGTTGATGATCAATAATAATTTTATGATCCATGGAATAAGTAGACCAAATAAATATTTTGGTTTAGATAGGACAGATAAATTAGTTGTGTTCAATAGGTATTTGTGAACTTATCCTTAGAAAACTTAGAAACTCGACCCTAGGAAACTTGGACTTGTTTAAGGCAAGTTTCCAGGGAGTTCACAAATAATCACTCTTCATCTCTTGTAATTGGGAAATAGCCATTGTCATGAAATTTCAAATTTCAGGATCGTAAAATTTAAATCTACGATAATGACTATTTTTCAATTATTTGACTAAAAAGTGGCTAGCCCGTGTTATTACTGCGATCTACATGCAAAATTTTGGAGGACTTGTATCTGTTGTCAGCATGGGGCAACTTGGTTTGATCTGAAAATCTACGTTCCACACCTCATAAAGTTTATCATGTGTAGGGATAGCAAATAAGTGGGTTGAACTGAATTTGGACGGATCAAGATATGTTAGGTCAATAATGGGTCATTGACCAACCTAGTCCAAAATATATTTGGGCTAAGAGGGTTGGGTCAAGATGGGCTAAACAATGGGTCAAAGCCCAACTAGCCCAACTTGACCCATGTTTTAGAAATCTTTTACCTCTTAACTCCTATGTATAAAAGATAAATAAATACTTTTAGTATTTTGTGATTCAAAATATATTTTCTTAAATAACAAATTTGTATTTAATATGTGTAAGTTGAAAAATAATTTGCGGGTTGGGGTGAGTGGTGCAAAAAAAAAAAACAAAAAAAAAACAAAAAAAAGTGAATTTTTTTTGAGGGGATCTGCGCCGCTGCATAAAAACAAAAAAATAGAAAATAGAAAATACAAAAAAAAAAAAAAATTTTGTTAGAGGGGGTTTGTAAGGGTGGGTGGTGGAGAAAAATAAAAAAAAAAATTTAAAAAAAAGGTAAAAAAGTCTTTTTGGGGGAGGGGAGGGGGAGGGGGAGGGTTGTGGGTGGTACAGAAAAATAAAAATAAAAAATTAAAAGTAAAAAAAAAGAAAGAAAAAAATAACAAAATTGGGGCAAATATGTAAATTTCTAAATAAGTTGGTTTGATATCCCTTTATTTTGGGTGAGTTTCATGGGTTTATTTGGGCTACTTCATGGGTTGTATTTGAGTTTATTTAATGGGTCAGAATAAGCTATAAAAAAATAATGGGTTAACTAGAACCCAAAGTTCCATGAGCTAAAATATTTGTAGCCTAGCACATTAATGTCTGGGCGAGTTGGATGAATCCGGGCTCAAAGTGCCACCCATAATTATGTTTTAGGAAATATTTCGTGGCACTACAATCAATTTTATTCTGTTATAATTTTTCATTTATAAAAGTGGTGTTTGAACTAACTTGAGCGTGTCTTGACTAACTCACAGAGCAGTTATCTATAATCACAAGGTAAGTGCACCAGGCCACGACTTGGATAAATAGGTTCTTACCAAGTGTTGTTACTAGAATTCAATTTTAAATCTTTAGATTGTTATTTCTTATTGGTGAAAATACAATTACAATTGAAAAAATAAAATAAAATAAATAAAATAAAATATCTTCAGACTGATGCGCGCGCAGATATCTCGCTCTCTTTAAAGAGATTCAAGACCACTGTAGCAAAGTTTTTTACTGGTCCAGCAGGGATCCTCTTGACCTGTCTCCCCTAGGATACAACAACCTGACAACGTCTTATGACTCGAACAAACTCTGGACAAATTGTTGAGTCCAAAGCTCCACCAAAATGAATACCTTCCTTCAACAAAAATAGTATTCTCTTTTGTAGTGTTGGAGACTTAGATTTTCTCCTTCTCATAACTCTCTTTTTCACTACACCGAGTTTACTTTTTTCATACACACTACCACATTTTTCCTACACCAAACACAAGGAAGAAACACCACTATTTATAGGTGTAGAGTTTCTTCTATGAAATAAATAAAAGATAGTAGGATAATAAAATAGTAGAACAAAGGTTGGTGGTTACAAAATATAATCTTTAGTGGGTAATTAGTGGTAGATCATGAACTACACCAAAATAATGACCACTTTCTTATCAATTCATAACCACTAAAATTAATGCACTTTAATATTTAATATTAAAATGCACTAACACCAATATTTCTAATATGTCAAACATTACACCATCCTCTTGGATATTATTCATTCTCATAAATACTTTGTATTTGAAACAGTACAGATGATAACAAGGAAAAGGCATGTCTTAAAATTCTAAACAGAGGTATCTATCAGGGGCGGACGTAGGGGGGCGCAAGGGTGTTCACCCGAACACCCTTCGCCGAAAAATTACACTGTGTATATAAGGAAAAATCTATTTTTTATCTCTATATATTAAGTTTTGAACACCCTTAACACAAAGCAAATGCTTGGCTCAGTGGTCAAGGGTGTTCAAAATTAGTATAGGATCATGGGTTCAATTCCCATGAGTTACATTTCAAATTTTTTGAACACCCTTACTATAAATCCTCCGTCCGCCACTGGTATCTATAACTATCTTATTGAAGATTGTGGTGTTTGGGCGCCCACGCACTGTGTATCTCAGTTATTCTATCGAGTCCTGTTATCTTTTACTGACATATATATCGGGGAATTCTGCTCATCAAAACTTAGAGAAATGGGAAAGTATCACCAAATGCTTTTCTTTTGCCTAAGTTGAAATTTGAACTTGAAAGCTCATAGTTTATCTCCCACTTCGACGACCACTTAGCCGCAATCTAGCCTTAATCCCCATAAAATTGACAAACTGTTTGGTTCAGTTGGCTAAATTAAGCTGATTTCAGCAAACACTGCTGACCACACAGGAATATGATATGAAAAGCTAAGAAATCTAATATCATTCCGTAATGGAGTGCATTGAAGCTCCCTATGTTTAATTTCTTGAAAAAAATCAAAGAAGATTTGCAACAATTTCAACTTATCAAGATGATGAAATTCAGAGACAAATCTTGTATAGATGGAAGAGGGTATTTCATATACTTCTTGAGCATCAACTTCATCGAAATAGGTCTCAATAAGAGAGAGCAAGTTGTTCATAATCTGTAGTCGACGTCAAATATAAGTGAGATACGTGTTATAAAAGCACAATAAAAATTTATATTTTGAGATAAGTGACAGTTTTGTCAAAATAGATACCCAAAATGTAAATTTGAAGATCAATTTGATACTTTTCCCACAGTCATATTGAGAATTCTATGACATATAGAACTATGTCACATATAAACTTAAAAGAAATACTAATAAAACTCTAAATTTATAGTACCGGCATTCATGTTCTAAGGAACACATTTTTTAAAGATTAACATTTGAATAACATCACTTAGTAAGTCTTAATTATGAGTAGGATTTTTAGCAAAAGATTGAATGAAGAAGTTAATTACGTACTATTCAATTTTTTTTCTTCTTATTTTCTAAAACGTATTGCTCAATTGAATAGTCATTTTATGAGAATCGATAAAGATAAATCTTGTACATTTCCTTATAGATTAATTAAAGAGGATACTTCATGTACTTCTTGAACCCTAACCTCATCCAAATATGTCTCAAAAAGAGAGAAAGTTGTTCGAAATCTTCTGTTGTCAACGTCAAATATAAGTGAGACACGTATTGTAAAAGCACATACAAATCTAAAATTTGAGATAATTTTGATAGTTCTATCAAAATGATACTGAAACTGAAAATCAATGAAGATTAACTCGATACTTTTCTAGCAATAGATATGGATAATTCATCACATATAAATTCTAAAAAAAATAATAAACTCTTAATTTTATAGTACCGACATTCATGAGTAAATTTCATGTTTTAAAGATCACATCGTTATATTTCCTTTTACTAGCTGAATCAAAATTAACAGTTCCTCGGTTTGTGAATCAATTTTCTGTAAGATTGCCAAGCAAAAAATAATTCCAAAATAAATTTAAAAAAGAATAAAAGAGAAAGAAATGTTCTCTATTTTTTCGTTTCCCAGTGACTGACTATAATTTCATGAACAATTTTTTTGTTTTTTTTTTTAAAAACAAGAGAACCAATAGAAGTTCGAATAGAAAATTAGAAGAGCGGAAAAGAAAAACAGAAAAAATAAAAGGACCTGAATAAGGAGGGCATCCTAATAAGCTCCGGGATCAGCAAACGGCGGCTCGACGGTGCCGATAATGGCTCGAATCCCAGCGGTAACCATAGGAAATTGGTCATGAATCTCCATTTTCTCAAGCTTTATATGAATACACCCTTAAAGTTATTCATGTATTTTTCTCCTCACTTATATTATATATTTTATATGCTTTTGTTACTGGGCAATTTTTTTGCAGCCATAAATGAATAATGAAGCAAGAAAGATGGAAAAGAGTAGTGCTGTTTCGCACAAGATTGGAAATAGATTTTTTACGGAAATTTCAACAGGATAGAAGTGAAGATTCAAGATAGAGGATGAGAAGATGAAGGTTTTGTGTTTTTGAGATGAATTAATGGACAAATTTTAAGAGACTGGGAGTGGTAAAGGACACAGAGGCAGTAAGGGAGTGTACAAACAATAATCAAAGTTAATTGTTTTAGCTCCTTCATCGTTAATCGGAGCTCATTCAAGTTCGTGATATGGAATCACCTTTATTAAAAAGCGCATTAATGTGAGACTTTCAGTCAGAAAGAATAGAAATTACGGAGCCCCAATATAAATATAAATACCAAATATTCAATTAAAAAAAACAAAAAGATAATACAAACAACACGTGCCGAGAGATAAGGACAAAAAATGGGAGTGGAGTTAAAAAAAGAGTTGAATTGACTGATTGCTGATTTAAGTCACGTGGTGGAATTCACTGGATAAGCATGTATATTGATAGATCAAATGGGCTTCCAATGTTCGTCTTTCTGTGGCTCGAAATGGCTTGGTCCGGAATTAGATTTGCCGGTAGCCAGTTTTGATCATGCTATTTATTTAGAAAAACTATGCGATATATTTACGTAATATTTATAATTCTTAGTTATTTTGACCTGAAATATGAGAGCAACAAGCTCTCATATCTCAGTTTGTTGAAGGGTACTATAAATTAGTGGAGATCTTGAGTTTGACTCTCAATAAGAGCATTTTATTTTTCTGTATTGATGTATTTCGTCTTAGTAGTATTCGAATGAATACAGTGCCGAAAAGGGTTATATCCTTTGTATACACCCCTGTATACAGTTGATACAAAATATATTCTTTTATATACGCACTTGTATTTCGCCTTGGTTACAGTTGATACAAATTTTTCGTTACGCGTGTGAATACAAGTGATACAAATTAGTAACAATTGAGCATTAACACGAATAATAATTAAGCAAATTATAGTTACTAAGCTCTAAGCTATAGTAATTTAGGAAAATTCCTCTTATTTTTATGTTTTTTCAAAAACGGGTAGTTAATATTACAAACTTCGGAAAAAATTTGTCCGCTTCTACTTCTTCTTCTTACATTAGATTGAATATGTTTTAAATACTTCTTCCGGTCTAAAATAAATAATTTTTTGGTGATTTCACATAGATTAAAAAATTCACCTTTTAGCATTAATTAGTAATGGAATTGACCATATTAACATTTACTATCTCACATGAATACTCCTAACACACATTCCAACACTATTTACTCTAAGGATAATGTAGAAAAATAATAATTAATTTATACTTAAAATCTAAAAAAATTACTTATTTTGGACCATAAGAAAAATACCAAAAATTCACTTATTTTGTACATGAGGAAGTATATGTATTTGATTTCCGATGACTATAATGAATTTTGTGCTTAGACGTGCTCCCTTGGTCAACCTTTACTTTCTTGAAGTCTCGTAATATTTGGACTTTTTTATGTAATAAAAATAAAAAGGAAAAAAGTTACTTAAAGAAGAGGCTTTGAGTAAAAAAAGATAACGCCATTAGTCAAGGTAGGCTACAAGATCCTACGAGGATAATAAAAAATATTATACATAATAAACTTGATGCACGGATGCCTAAAGTTCAAGCAAAAATACTTGAAGTTTTGTCGTATATATGTCTATAATTTCACGCATATTAACAGGGCGGATCTACCTTATGAGGTAGGGGTGCTACGTCACCCGCTCGTTTCCGTAAAAATTTAACTATGTGAGTAAGACAGCTGTGAGAAAATGATTATATCGCTGGAGTGGCACCCGAAAATCACAAAGTAGTCTCGGGTGCCGCTGGTTTAGCGTCCAGTCCAGAAGCTTCCGTGGCTTTACAGATTTCCTTATTTTTACCTTTTATTCTACCTATTAAAATTGCTTTATTCTTAGTTTATTTAGCTCTAGGCCCACCGCCTCTTCCTTTTTTGCTCGCTTTCTTGTCCTCCCTTTCTTCCTTTTTATTTGCTATTTGTCTTTTAATTTGAATTGATTTTAGTATTAGCAAATAACGATTCTCTTTGTTATAACATAATATAATTTTATATCTTGGAGTATAATTTGTATAGTATTTCTTACTGGCTTTTAAAAAAACACTAAATAACTTGATTAATAGTCGTTTTGGGTTGACTATAATAGGTTAAATGTTGAAGGTAACTCGACAATTAACATGAAAAAATTAACCCAAGAATGATAAATGTATTTTAAATATATATTTGAATTAAGTATAAAAATACTGAACCTAAATCGAACTTATTAGATTTTTCAAAAAAAATCTATTCCTGTTAATCCTAAACCATTTTTTATAAGTATTATTTAGGGACATACACATAATTTTAATAAGTGATGTCAATATTTGCAGAAGTGAACAAATAAATAATTACTATAACAACAAACAACGTTAAATTTGGTATTCATGTCCAACATTTTTTATTTTATTTATTATTTATATATACGTATCGAATAAAATATTTCGGCGATGTGGTGACCTGTAACATCGTTTGGTGTGATATATATCTGCCCTTGAATATATTGTATGCATAAAGTAATGGCACCCGCAACCTCCGGATCTTGCATCCGCCTCTATGCATATATGCCTGAAAGTTAGTCATATATGTTTGATGTTTAGTTAATAAATTTTTGAAGTTCATTCATATATGCCCGAAGTACAGTCATATATGCTTGAAGTCCAGATATGAACTTCTTTTATACAAGCACTATGCCAAACTCCAGGCAAATTTTGTAAATTCCGACATCAAATTTTGCAACTTCGATTGCGCATATATTAGAAATTAATTTTGAAGTGGCTAAACTTACAAAAACTCATAAACTTTGCTATGACTTAAATGGGGTCCCGTAATTGACTATTGTGCACTTGCTGCCTTTGTCCCATAATACAACAATAACAACAAGAACCCACTAAAATCCTACAAGTAGGTTCTTTGGAGGATAGTATGTATGTAGACCTTACCCCTACTTCGAAGGCATAAAAAAGCTGTTTCCGAAAGACCCTCAGCTCAAGATAAATGTCCCATAATATAATAAATTTAAAACGTCAGAATAAACGATTAAATTAAAATTGCATATATATATATTGAGATTTAGCCACGTATTCAATACCTTATGTCTACCACAATCTGCATATCGAACTAGGGGTTGAAATTTATAAGTTGGCAAGTATGATATTTTTAAGACAGCTAGGATATGTTTTTGATGTGAGGGAAAATTAAGTAATATAGGTTTGTGTTACAACCGAAAGAATAAAAGCTACTAGCACTTAATATCATTAATGACATTAGAGTTTAGTTTTGAGAATATCTGCAGACACTTGTGCGAGGTGCGCAAAGTCTTTATTTAGTTGACTCAACTGTGATTGCCCGCATGAATCTTCACAAGTGAGAGCTCTATCTCCAGCCTGCAAAATAGATGCAGTTGCTTGTGTAAATTGACTAGATTCCACTTGGTGAATTGAATTAGGAATATATGTATTGATACAAGAAATATAGTTGTCTGAGCAACTATCTTGGCATTTGGTGGGAGCTAATTTCTCTATTTGATCTGAATTATCTCTGGCCTTTTTTAAACATAATTGAAGAATAGTATTTGCTAGCCCTTTAAAATCATCAGTAGGTCCCTTAGGATCTGTTCTAAGAGAATTTTTACAGAGATTGGGATCAAGATTCTTATTGCAAATATCATCTATTTGATCCCCATAAGATTGGTTCACAAAACAAAAGATAAGAAAAAGAAGAAATCCTTTGTTTTCCATTTTTTGCTGTATATTTTCGAGTAGATCAAGGTGAAATCCTTATGGTTTCATTTAAGTCAATCTCTTTAGTTTGTATTTATAAATGCATTGATTTAATTTTTTTCCTTTTAATGGTAGTGGATGTTACTAAAAGGATTTGATGAACCAAGATTTGCTACTAAATTTAAAGCAGTAACATGATTAAATGCTTTGAAATGAGTTACTAATTAATATAAATACTTTTAAGAAAAAATATTAATTTGTTAAGGAATCTCATTTATTTCAAGATTCACTTTAACGATTGACTAATTTTTGTCTTCTCACCTTAAGAGTTGATTACTTGATTGTTTCCTTTAAAACCCAATCTTTTGTAAAATTGTGCACCCGATAATTTAAGTGATATTATTCCCATTCTTTCAAAATTATCTAGGACCAAAATTCAATAGGCCTGTCTGTCTTCTCTAAGAAAACTTGGGTGATAAAAAAAAAAGAAAATAAAATATATTAATAAAGCGACGTCTTCAAGGTTAAATTTACAATTTTAGAAAATTTCGTGAAGTAGAATCTAATCTCGCTACAAATGTCACTACCCGATTTCCCCTATAGATTGTGATAATGCACAACGTCATAGATTGTCAAGCCAAGGGTAAACTAATCATGTATTAATTCCTTTTTTAATAATTTCAAAGTTGTTGATTCTTATTTATTATTAAACAGGTGATAAGTGAAAAATAATGGTAAAGTATAGCATAAGCTAAAGAACGTGTAATTATGTTGAAATAAATACTCAACATCATAAAGTGTCCACTAGCATGTTACCAGAATTTGATGTCACAAGTGTACGAGCAACTAGGAGAATATACAAATACATATGCTACTTTCTGAAAAAAAGATAGACAGAAAGTAAATACGAAAGAGGGATAGCAGGTGGTGCAGAAGGGGCTCAGAAAGCAGCTCAGCACTATGCATTGATCGGGGTAATGGGGGTGCGTGCCTGTATAATGATAGCCAGATGCACTTGCCTCAGATCCTGTATGATTGGTGCAGAAGTGTAGTGTGAGTACATAACCAACATGTACTCAGTAAGTATCTAGTCTAATCTAGAAGAAGTAGTGACGAGGGAGCGACATCGACACTTACTATGGGCTAATAATAAAAATATAGAAATTATAAATAGACATGGAATACATGAATAATAATAATAACACAGTAAACAGCAAGAAATAAATGGTTATTTAATTGATAGCTAATTTAAAAGTTTCCAATTGTCAACTACTAGCTTTCAAAATTTCGGTCATTAAATGAAATATAAACTCTCAAGCCATAAAATAATATCAAGTGTAATCGCGCTCTGAGTATCATCACGCACAATTATGTCGAGATCGTACGGCCTGATCTAAAATACTGTGTGCACTACCGAGTGTCGAACGACACGAACCATATGTGCATCTATTATACTGCCGAGGCAAGTGACCCGCTCCCATGAGAGTAGAGATTTTTTTCTTGCTCACGGAAGTACTCGTGATGCGAGAGTACATGAATTTCTCAGAGTTATTATGTATTCCTCAATTATTCCAAAAACAAGAAACCTAAATCGAGAGTTTGCAACTTTAGATTTCCTACTCTCAACTCTATTCAAAACAATTAATATGCATAATAAAGACTATTGTACAATTAAAGGCATGATGTGGATCCATGGCTATTCGGACAACTCATGGAATGTAACTATGCACATACTCTCATCACCTAGTGTGTACGTAGCTCCCACACAAGTAATATACAACAAGATACACTTAAGAGGATGAGTTCCCTATCACAAATTTAGGCAAGAGACTTTCCTCGTTCTCAAGCACAGATCCGATCAACAAATCCACTCTAAAGCCTCATGTTGGTGCCTTAATCCAGAACTAGCCAAATATTATATAAATTAATCAATACACACTTACAAGTTCATAATTTAGTCATCAGAGAAATTACCCAACCCAAATTGGAAGATCCCTAAAACTTATCCCCTGGCCCACGTGCTCGGATTTCAAAAGTTTTCAAAGATAAATGTTACCCACAACCTCGCGAATTCAAATATGTAATTTCTACTCAATTCCATAATCATTTTCGTGGCTAAATCACATTTTTATCAAAACCAATATTTTTCAACATTTTCCTAATTTTTTTTAAACATTTTACATGTTTAAATCTACCCAAAATATTTAACATGCCACTAATATGTATATAGAAGAAATATGTCACCCATACCTTTTGTACACAGATAACTTATACAAATATGCATGTTATATTTGTGCAAAATATAAATGGCATATTGATAATATCTATTTAAAGATAAGTAAGTGTATAAATAACATATGCATATATACATGATTTTTCCTAAAAAAATACATGATTTAAAATATACCACAAACTTACATTATATTTTTTTTTACGAAATATATGTATTTTATTTCATTGGAATATACAGATATATAATTTTGCTAGGATTAAGTTGAATAAGGAAAAAATTTGTTATGGAATGGATCACTGATACATATTTAAATATAAAGACCTATATAAACAACATAAGCATATATACATGAATTTTTCTACAAATATATGATTTATAATGTATGTATATTACAAACATATATTATAATTTTTATATAAAATATATGTATTTTATTTCATCGGTATAAAGATGTATAATTTGCTAGATTACATTATATAAAAAGGTCCATGTATGGAAAGAAAAAAATCTTACGGAATGGCTTGGTTTCTACGAAATCATAAAACATACTCTACTATGGAGTGGAGAGAAACAATAGGGAAAGATATTAAATAGTAGGACTGCCTTTTTAAATAACTTGATTCTTACTGATTTGATTTAAATTAATTGTGCTATATGTATAAATATTTTACTGTCATATTTGTTATTATTAATTAGTGCTAATCTTTTGTATTATATTTTTAGTAGTGTGCTATAAATGAAAGTAGCTCTAGTTTCTAAGGCCCTATAGATTGCAAAAGCCCATTATTATTCTTTAGGGATAAAATCAGAAGTGACCTTTTTTTGGTATATATACGAGATTTTAAACTTATTTATCTTATTTTATCTAAATTTTCCTATTTATGAAAAGTAACTAAAGATTTTTATAAAATATATACAAATTTCGTTAAAATTTACATTGTATCTACCACTTAAATAGGAGTATAAATTTTGTTGTTACATATAAATTTTGTTGTTACAAAATCCGGTCAAAAACTACTGTTTGCATATATTTTATATACAATTTGTTTACAATTATGTTAGTTGTGTATATTTTCTATGCCGTTTCTACACCCGATATACATAATATATACAATTTGTTTATGTCTTTTTCTTTGAATTTCAAACTGAAATTCTATCAAAACCACCTCGATTCTATAAATTCTCTCAAAATTGAGAGATAAACTCCAAAGGATATTCTCTATTATTTGCACCAACACCAAATCCAAACAAATAATAAATTTGCCAAATTTGATTTATGAGTTTAAAACTTCAAAACTTTTTAATGAATGTCAATAGAGTATAACTCTTAACTAATCACATGAATTTTGTTATATATATATATATATATATATATATATATATATATATATATATATATATTGTCTAGGCTGAATTTCCCACCATCGGGATCGTGATCGCGCCTACTCGTGGTAGCTAGGGAAAGCCAACTTACTTATCCATTTCATTAGTAAAACTATTATGTTATCAACTTATAGCGTTAGTAATAATAATAACAATAAATGCGGAAGTCTAATTAATAGGTCTCAATAAATACGAAATACTCAATAATATCCTCTACCTAAGATTTGGTGTCACATACTCACAAACCACTAAGAATAAATATAATACAAAGTTCTGAAAGAAATATAACAGCTGTCTGTCTTGAAATATAACCCCATCATCACCTAAGGTTACCTCCATGGCACCTCTACATTGCACTGTGTCTCTCAGACACACAAATGGGGATCATCAATTTGCTGTTCACGGATGCGCTCAAATAGATAAGAACAAGCGGCCGTGCAAGACAACACTTTGCTAGGCTCAGAAATATCTAATCTCACAAGTCGATTGACCAAAGCCTGAACATCTAAAACAAGCGGTCTCTGGCTGACCGGAATATAAGCAAGACTACCCATGCTAACAGACTTTCTACTCAACGCATCGGCTACCACATTAGCCTTACCTGGGTGATACAAGATAGTAACATCATAATCTTTCAACAACTCTAGCCATCTCCTCTGCTGCACATTCAACTCCTTTTGCTTGAACAAGTACTCTAGGCTCTTATGATCCGTGTATACCTCACACGCCACACCATATAGATAATGCCTCCTAATTGGCAACGCATGAACAACTGCTGCCATTGTAGGTCATGAACTAGATTAATCTTCTCATGGATTTTCAACTGTCTCGAAGCATAGGCAATAAATTCGTCATCCTGCATCAATACCGCTCCAAGCCTAGTAAGGGAAGCATCACAATAGACTGTGTAAGGCCCTGAACCCGTGGGCAAAACCAACACTGGTGTCGTAGTTAGAGCTATCTTGAGCTTCTGAAAGCACACACTCATTTGACCACCTGAACTGGGCACCCTTCTGGATCAACCTGGTCATCGGGGCTGCAATAGAAGAAAACCACTCTACGAACCGACGTTAGTAACCTACTAACCCCAAGAAACTCCGGATCACGGTCACTAAAGCTGGTCAAGACCAATTTTTGACTGCCTCAATCTTCTTCGAGTCTACCTGAATACCTTCTGCTAATACAATATGACCCAGAAATGCGACCGAACTCAACTAGAACTCGCACTTTAAAAACTTAGCATATAGCTGACTATCCTTTAGAGTCTAAAGAACCACTCTAAGGTGATGCTAGTGCTCTTCCTGGCTGCGGGAGTACACCAGGATATGATCTATAAAGACTATCACGAACAAGTCTAGATAAGGCCTGAACACTCGGTTCATCAACTCCATAAATATTGCTAGGGCATTGGACAATCGAAATGACATGACTAAGAACTCGTAGTGCCCACACCGAGTGCGGAATGCTGTCTTAGGGACATCAGCCCATACCAAGTGCGGAATGCTGTCTTAGGGACATCAGATGCCCTAATCTTCAGCTGATGGTAGCCAGATCTCAAGTCTATCTTTGAGAACACCCTTGCTCCATGGAGCTGGTCAAACAAATCATCAATCCTCGGTAGTTGATACTTATTCTTTATCATCACTTTGTTCAATTGCTAGTAATCAATACAAATCCGCATCGAACCATCTTTCTTCTTCACAAATAACATTGGCGCACTCCAAGGAGAAACACTAGGACTGATAAAGCCCTTCTCTAGTAAATCCTGCAACTGGTCCTTTAACTTTGGTGGGGCCATGCAATACGACAGAATAAAAATGGGTTGTGTGCCCGGAGCCAGATCAATATAGAAATCAATATACCTGTCGTGCGGCATACCCGACAGGTCTGAAAGGAAAACCTCGGGAAACTCCCGTATAATAGGAACAGAGTCAATAGAAGGAACCTCTGCACTGGAGTTGAGAACATACGCCAGATAAGCTAAACACCCCTTCTCGACCATGCATCGAGCCTTAAAGTATGAAATAACATTGCAAGTGGCGTGACCTGGGGTCCTTTTCCACTCTAGTCGAGGTAATTCTGGCAAAGCCAGTTCACGTTCTTGGCGTGATAATGTAGGATAGGATGATATGGGGACAACAAATCCATCTCCAATATAACATCAAAGTCCACCATATTTAATAGTAATAAATCTGCACGGGTCTTAAGACCCTCAAACACAACCACGCAGGAATGATGCACCCGGTCGACTACTATGGAGTCACCCACCTGTGTAGACACATAGATAGGAATATCCAAGGCATAGCTAGACATAGCTAGGCATGGTGCAAAATAGGATGACACATATAAATATGTATACCCAGGGTCAAATAGTACTGAAGCATCTCTATCGCAAACCAGAATGGTACCTGTAATCACAGCATCTGACGGCTCCGCCTCTAGCCTGGCTGGAAAAGAATAAAATCGGGGCTCAGCCCCAACTCCCTGAACCATGTCTTTGGGACGGTCATCTACCGGCTGACCTCTACCTCTACGGTCTCGACCTCTACCTCTAAGATCCACACACCCGCCCCTGGCTGGCTGGGCAAGCTATGGGTCAGTTGGTGCTTGAATCATGGGGCGAGGACCCTGCTGCTGTGACTGTGTACCCCTCAATCTCGGGCAAGCTCTCCTGATGTGATTGTATTCTCCACACTCGTAACATCCCTCGAAATAATGAGTCTTGCCTTGATGGCCCGAATAACCTCTAAGAACACTCCGAAGAGGCTGTGCACTGATGGGCTGCTTATCTAAATACTGCTCACGAAAGCCACGATCACCTGAACCACCCTGTGAAGCCTGGACGTTTGACTAAAAAGGCCTGGAAGACTGGCCCCTATCATAAAATCCCTGCTTCCAAATGTGGCACCACTGAATCAACCTGAGTGATGGGGTTTCTTGTCTACCCTATAACTGCCCCCTGTGGTAAAACCATCTCGATCATGCGAGCCACATTGGTCGCCTCCTGAAAAGTAATATCACTTCCCGCCTCTCTGGCCATCTGAAGACGAATAGGCTGGATCAACCCATCAATAAATCTCCTCACTCTCTCCCTATTAGTGGGAAGTATGACGAGGGCATATCGAGCCAGATCGATAAACCGGGTCTCGTACTGTGTGATCGTCAAAGATCCCTGCTGGAGGCGCTTAAACTGCATCCAATAAGCGTCCCTCTGAGTAACCGGAAGGAACTTCTCTAAGAACAACTCTAAGAACTGATCCCAAGTCAAAGGCGGCGACCCTGCTGGTCTGGCTGAACAGTAATCCCTCCACCAAGTCTTGGCAGATCCAGATAAATGAAAAGCCTCAAAATCAACTCCGTTGGATTCCACAATGCCCATGTTCCGAAGAACCTCGTGGCAGCTGTATAAGAAATCCTGGGGGTCCTCAGAAGAAACTCCGTTGAATGTAGTAGTGAAGAGCTTGGTGAATCTGTCCAATCTCCATAAAGCATCTGCGGACATAGCCGCTCCATTACCGGTCTGTGTAACTACCCCCGTCTGGACGGCCGCAGCTGTCTGAACCAGTGGAACCTGAGTCTAGGGAGATACCAGCTCCAGAATTCATAAAGCAGGAGTCTGGGCTCCTCCTCCAGCCTTGGCAATGGCTGGTGTTGCAGGAAGTAATCTTGCTCGGGTGACACTCTCCATAATGCCAACCAACCGGACCAAGGCGTCTTGAAGAACAAGGGTAGCAATAAACCCCTATGGGACCTGAGCTGAGCCCACCGGAACTGTCTGAGCTGGGGCCGGAACCTCCTTGCCAAGGTTAACCTGAGTACCTGTCACTAGTGTTGCTGCTGGTGGCTGGGTTCTGCCCCTACCTCGACCCTTAGCCTGGCCACATCCTCTGCCCCTAGCGGGAGCTGCCTGGGGCTCGAACTTCTGATCAACGAATGAGGAAGCACGTGTTCTCGCCATCTGCAAAAGAATATAGTAGAAATTCAATTAGCATTTGAGGAACCAAATCGCACGACAAGAAAAAATAAATGAGAGATTTTTTCTAACTCAATAGACTCAGGGAACAAGTACAGACGTCTCCGTACATACCCCTCAGACTCTACTACGTTTGTTCGTGAGTTGTGAGACCTATGTAAACTAGTGCTCTCATACAAACTTATCACGACTCAGATTTTCTACCATTGGGATTGTGATGGCGCCTACTCGTGGTAGCTAGGCAATCCAACTTACTTACCATTTTCATTAGTAAAATCATTCTATTAGCAATTTATAGCGTTAGTAATAATAACGATAATAAATGCAGAAGTCTAATTTATAGGTCTAAATAAATACGAAATACTCAAGAATATCCTCTATCCAAGATTTGGTGTCACATACTCACGAACCACTAAGAATAAACTATATACAAAGGTCTGAAAGAAATATAATAGTTGTCTGTCTTGAAACAATGAGGCAGCAGTGAAAATGAAATCATAAGAAGAGACGTCGGGCCTGCGGACACCTGCAAGGCTATCTCAGTCTCGTGATAAAAAATCTGCTCCCGAACTACTGCTGCTCAAAACCTGGACCTGTTAAAAAATGCACAAAAGTGTAGTATCAGCACAACCGATCCCATGTGCTGGTAAGTGTCTAGCCTAACCCCGGCGAAGTAGTGACGAGGCTAAACTGGACACCACATAAACCTGTGCAGTTATAAATATATAGCAAAAAATTGAATACGAAGTAATTAACAACATAGGAGGGGGAACATGCTATGGGGAAATAAAATTAACAATAGTCTAGAGTAACAACCAAACAGCTTAAAGTCCACAATGAAACAAGAAATCAATATTGAGACATAACCACAAGATATCAACAACTGTTGCGGCGTGTAACCCGCTCCATAATTACTATTATTGCGGCGTGCAACTCGCTCCATAATACTACTGTTGCGGCGTGCAACCCGACACACATTATTTATCATTTATTATTGTTGTGGGCCGCAACCCGCTCCTCAGTATCATTTGTTGCGGCGTGCAACCGACTCCTCAATATCATTTAACAGACTGAGTCCCCAAGCAACAGTCACAATGAAAGGACACACAACAAACAAATACATGGCAAACATCCCGGCAAGGGAGTACAATTAACAGTTCAATCATCCCAGAAAGTGAGAATACAATAAATACATACGTCCCGGCAAGGGAATAATTAATAACGCTTTCTTACTTTCCTTATTTCATAATTCTCTTTTCTATTTTTGAGCCAATGCTCCAATTAACCAAGGCATCTCGTGTACCTTCAATATTCGTATCACAATTCGAGCAAATGCTCCCAATAATTAATTAATCATTTTATCGTTCACATGTTATTCACAATATTAAAAAATCCTCCAATAAATACGGAGTTCACAACCACGTCATGATAATCACATTATACGGACTCACGGTCATGCTAGACACCAATGTATAGATACTCGTCACCATGCCTATACATCATACTTGATCACATAGCAATTAGCAACAAGATTCAACTCCTATTCCCTCAAGCTAGGGTTAGACCAAATACTTACCTCAAACCCTTGAAATCAGCTTAATCCTCAACTATTGCTTTACCTCGTGATTCAACCTCCAATTCAGTAATATCTAGGCATAATCAATTTAATAATATCAATAAAGACTCAATGGTAACATTCCATAGCCTAGATATAATTTTCCTAGCATTATTCCAAAAATCCCAAAATTAGACACCGGTACCACATGGTCCAAACTCGAGGCTCGGACAAAAACTCAATCACCCATAACCCCACGAATCCAAAGATATAATTTGTTAGATTCGACCCCAAATTGGGGTTGAATTACCCAAAATTCTCAAAACCCTAACTTTGCTTAAAACTCATAATTTCTACCTTAAACTTCATGATTTAGGGCTAGGATTTCAGTAATTAATGAAGAAAATTGAAAGAAATAAGTGGAACAATGCTTGCCCGAAATGTTTTGATGAATGGGAGCTTCAATGGACGCCTAAGTGCTTGGAGAAGAAAGAGTTTCGTGTAAACTTATGAAAATCCCGTCACTAGTTCTGTTTTTAACTTAAAAATTCGTTGGGCAAAAATATTCATTGCGTTCGCGATGAAGGAAGATGGGTAAGCATCGCGTTCGCGTAAAAGAGGATGCGAACGCGAAGAGGAAAAGACTGGGGTTCCAGAACTTGGTCTACGCGAACACGAGGAAGGGAGGGACTATAACTACGTAGCGCGTGAATTAGTACACGAACGCAAAGAAGGCGGAACTGAAGTTACGCGAACACAGGAATAGGTTTGCGAACGCGTAGAAGGGGACCAAGCCAGCATCGCGATCGCGTAAGGGCGACCGCGAACGCGAAGAACAACCTGGCCTGCAACAGCTGAAGGAAAACCTGCTATGTTTTGAAGTGGAAAACCACCCCGACACACCTCTGAAATACCCACGAGCCCTCGGGGCTCCCAACCAATCACACACATTAACTCAAAAACATCCCACAAACTTACACGAGTGATCAAATCACCAATATAGCATCAAAATCATTAAATCGAGCCTCAAGATCATCATGTTCATTTCAAAATTCATAAACTTCCAACTTTAGACTTTTAGGTCCGAAACACGTCAAACGACATTCCGATTTTGACCAAACTTTACAGGAAGCGCTTAAACAATATATAAGACTTGTACCGGGCGTCGAAACCAAAATACGAGCCCGATACCATAGTCTTTTAATCAATTATCATTTTTATTTTCCTTAATGATTTCAGAAAAACAATTTAACAGAAAAATTCTTTTACTCAGGTTCTAGACCTCGGATTTCAACTCCAGGCACATGCTCGAGTCCCATATTTTTCTACGAACCTTTCGGGATCGTCCAATCTCGGTTCTGGATCCGTTTACCAAAAATATTGACTAAAATCATATTAATATCAAAATTCTTCAAATTTTTCACAGAATTCGCATATTTCAGCATAAAAAATTTTCGGCTACGCACCCAGACTGCGCATGCAAATCGAGACAATATAAAATGAGGTTTTCAAGGCCTCGGAAGCACGAAACAGATGAGGAAAATAGGTAAATGACCATTTAGGTCGTCATATATATATATATACACTCAAAATGATATAGAATATTGGATACTCCACTGCTTTCACATCATGATTTGTGACTTTCTCAATTTTCTTAATATCCAATACGTCGTCCATGCTAAATTACTAGTCAAGTTTTGCAGAAAAGACTGATCTCCTTCAGAGAAGCATGGAACTTCAGTGATTTGAGGGATTTGGGAAAGCTTCAACAACCATTAACTTTTTTTTTGCCCGATTATATCCGAATTCGTGCCTTAATGTCAAATTTTCATTTTCCTGTTTCCCACCAACGTGGTAAGAAACAACAGAGCGAACAACTAGAATATATAATTATTTGTATAAAATATTTTTTTTTACCTTTTTGTTCTAATCCCATTGGAAGATTAGGTTCCAATACATTATTTGTAACTATGGTAACTTGTATCAAATCAACTCATATCAAATCAAGCTAAGCCAAGCTAAACTTTCGGTTTTTAAGGATGAATGGGGCAAGTAATTATTTTATGTTAAATAGGTATTTTATACTATAATTTTTCCTATTCTTATACTACCTTGAGCCAATTCTTTGATGGTCTTAACTGAAACGAATAATATAAACCATTAAGTACAAGGACAGCGTTCTGTTACCTTTTCAACGCCAATTTAGAAGTTCTTGTATTTTTTTTTTTTTTTTTGGTTCAACTGTAACCAGAATTTGCTCTAGCCAAGAGGAAAAGTTGTGAGGGTGTGTTGTCCTTTACCTTAAAGTTTACGAGGCAAATTAGGGAGAAATTAAATAATAACCAGATTTACAAGTGGTCATTCAAAAATAGCCACAGTTTTAAAAATAATTGAAATTTAGACATTTTTTATGTAAAGATAAATTTGAACGGAAACATTATTCAAAATTCGAAAAATACTCCAACATAATGTAATAGAGTTCCAGCATAAGTATACTGGAACTCCAGCATATTATAATAGAGTTTCAGCATAAGTATACTGGAACTCCAACATATTATAATGGAGTTCCAGCATAAGTGTATTGGAGTTCTAGTATAATATACTGGTCCAATATAATATGCTAGAAGTTCATACGCATATGCTCCATTATTCAGTATATTATGCTGCAACTTTCTATGTGTTGGAGTTCCAACATAATATGCTAGAAGTTCATACACAGGGACACTGATCTCTAGTATATTATGCTGGACCGGTCCTTGTTGCAGCAAAATAGTGGCTATTTTTCAATGATTTTGCAAACGCTGACAATCTTGAATGACCGATCTAAAAACTGACTAGCCCATGCTATTTTAATGGCAAATTAAAGTGAGAACTCTTGTGGGCTAGCCATGTGTTGGATAGTTTTTTAAAAATAGCTACTTTTAATGTAAAAATACAATGATTCATTATAGTGTTATAGATTTTGAACCTAAGAAAATATGAAATTACATGACAATGTGGATTTTATCCGTGATACTGTCATGAAATTTTACCTTTTTAAGTTTGAAATCCGTAACGCTCATGGAGTTAAAAAATTCGCTATTTTTAATTTGTGGCTATTTCTTAATTAAAAGATCAAAAAATAATTATTTTTGAATTAAGTGAAATTTAGGCGTATTTTTTCTAACAATAGAGAGTTTATTTAACTACTTTCTGACAGTGGCAAAAGTAATGTTTCTCTTAATACTAGGTAAAAATTCCAAATAACTAATACATTAATAGCCCATTTGGTCAAGCTGCAAAAATTAGCTTATTTTGGGAAGTACTTTTTTTTAAAAGTGCTTTTTTCAAAAGTATTTTGGTGAGAAGCAGTTTTTGTTTGGCTAATAAGTTTGAAAAGCACTTCTGAGTAGCAATTAGTGTTATGCCAAGCTTTAAAAAACTGCTTCTAATTATATTTTTCTCAAAAATGCTTCTCAAAAAAGTATTTTTGGGGAGAGACTACTTTTTTCTGCTTCTCCAAAACTGTTTTTGCTTCTCCTCAAAAGCACTTTTTTCCCCTCTTCAAAATTGTTTTTGCTTCTCCTCAAAAGTATTTTTGGGGAGAGACTACTTTTTTCTGCTTCTCCAAAACTGTTTTTGCTTCTCCTCAAAAGCACTTTTTTCCCCTCTTCAAAATTGTTTTTGCTTCTCCTCAAAAGTATTTTTTTCCCTATACTCAATTTTTGGCTAAAAATACTTTTAGCCAAAAATAAACTATTGGCCAAAAATAAGCTTAGCCAAACCGACTATAAAGAGGACGTAAACCTTACCCTCCATAGAATGATAGTTTCATTCTTATAGGAGTATATGTTAAAATATCGTAGTTTCCAGCTCAATTTGCTAACAACTGGATTTGTCCATTATGTAGAGGAATATAATAATCTATGACCTAACAACTGGATTTAGTTGGTTAACAGCTCAGGAAAATAAATTAGTGTGTCATTTAGCTTGATTTGGATTTGGATAATCTCAAAAGGGATGCCCTTAAGCAAGTTGTACTAGTTTATTATCACTTGTGCTCTGTGCAATGAAATAGTATATTAAATTCTTACGACTACATTATCGTTGCTCCTTCCCATCAATCAATAAGTTAAATATTTAACCAAAACAATTAATTATATTTTATGACCTGTTTCGCCCTAACACTAATATGACTGTGATTTGGTTTTGTTGATATATATATATATATATATATATATATATATATATATATATATATATATATATATATATATATATATAAAACATGGGCGGACCTACCCTAAAGCAGGTAAAGCAATTGTTTTAGGCCTTATATTTGTTGGAGACCCATTTTTTATTACACCTAATATATTATATACTCCATATATTTTAATTTAGATGAAGTTGTTTGACTTGTCATAAAATTTAAGAAAAAAAATACTTTTAAAACTTTTAATTTTAAAAGCTTAAAGGGTACAAGGATTTGCAACTAGTATGATTTCTGCCAAGGAAATTGCATCTGAAATGAAAATCAAACCCGAACTTCGTAAAAAATGTGTGATATAAAAAAAAATTGATGAGACTATTGTTATTGAAATCTCAAAATCCCTCGAATAGACGTTTAGAGTTAATTACTTTTATATATAGTAGACAAGACTATTTTTTTACACTTCAAAATAGATTTGAGCGATTTGAAGCATATGAAATATTTTTTGTTTTCTATTCAGCGTAAAAAGCTGACCACTAGACGATAGAAATCTAGAAAAATACTGCCTTAATCTTGAGTGTTCCTTGAAGCATATTAATCAATCTGATACTGATGGTTTAGAATTATTTCTAAATTAAAAGTATTAATGAAAATAGTACAATTATAAGATATCAGTTTAATTGATATACACAATCAAATAAAAAGATTTGATTCTTTCCAAATGTCTATATTGCTTATAGAATAATGTTAATAACTTCTTTTATCGTTACTTGAGCAAAAAGAAGTTTTTTAAAAATTAAAATTGATAAAATATTAACTAAGCTCAATAATGTATGAAGAGAGGATAAATGGATTAACTATATTGTCAATTGAGAAAGAATTATTCGAAAAAAAAATTGATTATAAAAAATTATTAATAAATTTGCGTCTAAAAAAAGTAGAAAATGGACTTCAAAATTAAAAAAAAATAAACTAAGATCCCTCGTAAAATTTGTCTTTAGGCCACAAAATTCGTTGGGCCGCCCCCGGTATATAACTAGATCTCCAACTACTTTAATAGTGCATGATTAGCAAAAAAGATGAGAAAACTACCCTCTATAGCCCCTCAAAATTTTAATAGCCCAAGTTTTGTCCTACTTATAAAAAATGGCCCTTCGGCCCAAAAGTATTTGATATAGTGACCGAAAGGAAAGAGTCATATAAGCGCCTGTAGCTCAGTGGATAGAGTGCTTGTCTCCTATGGTAAAGGTCGCAGGTTTGACCCCTGCTTGGCGCGATAAAACAATCTTTTTTTTTTGCAATGTATAAATATTGTATCCTAAGTTCGATAGTGTATCATTGATGTATATTGAGCGAGTGTATCATGTATTTTTGTATAGTGACAGTTTTTTGTATATATTTATATAGTTACATCTATTTTGTATATATTTTGAATAGTTACATCTATTTTGTATATTGTTTATATAGTGACAGTTTATATTGTATATTTTTTATATAGTGACGGTCTATTTTGTATATATTTTGTATAGTGACAGTCTATTTTGTATATTTTTTGTATAGTGACAGTCTATTTTGTATAGTGACGGTCTATTTAGTACGTATATATTTTGTATAGTGAAAATCTATTTTGTATAGTGACAGTCTATTGTATATAAATTGTATAGTCATAGTCTATTTTTGTTTCAATACTACTAATTCACTACTAAACCAAGTCTATATTTTGTATAATGATAGTCTTAGTCTATTTAGTTTCTTTTTTTTTTTTTATAATGACAATCTATTTTTGTATATATTCACTATACAACTTTTTTGGATTTTTTTTTTTGGTAAGAAACTTTTTTTTCCCTCCCCAAACTCCACTAAGTGGGATTATATTGGGTTATTGTTGTTATTGCATTAAACTTTGACACAATTATTCGTTATGTTTTTATCAGAAAAAGATCAATAAGAAATATCAGGTTCGAGATGAATGATTAGCACTTCATTAGATCTACTGCATTTATTTTGCATCGAGTTTGTACTTTGAATGAAGCTCGTTTAAGGTTTGTTCACTGTTTTACATAACTCTCTTTAACTTTGCATCTACATGTGGCTGAAAGGGCTTTGTTCCTATGAAACAATGATCATGTTGAGAGCCTAATCAAACAGAATCGTAAAGTTATACTGCCGATATAACTTACAAAAGAAATATTTAGTTTCTTTAATTAGTATTTTTGATAAATAAGCTATGGTATTTTTTCTATTATTTAAATTATATGTAAATATTTAGTTTTATTATATATATTTTTCTTGGCGTAAAAGTAGTCTATCAATATTATTATTTTTATAATTTACTTTATCATTAAAAAAAAGACAAAAAAAAAGAAGAAAATATAATGAAGTTAAAATATGTCAAAAATAGGTAAAGTTTGATTTACAAACTTCCCCACTAATCACGTCCCCAACCTCATTTTTCCCATACCTCCTGATTTACAAGTTTCTTATTTATTAACTTTACAACAAATATCAGCAGAATTCCCTTCCTTGGAGAAGAATGCAAGAGGCCACTGGAATCAGAAAACTGTGCGGTGGTCTTGGTCTAGCTTTTTAATTAGTTTTGGGCTATTAAATGTATGATTTATTTTATGGCTAGTTTTTGTCATTAGTTTTTTCCACAAATGAAGTTTGCTCAAATAAGATCTCAACGTACAAGGCTATATATCGCTGTAAAATTAAAGTAACAGTTGTGGTGGAGGGTTCAATGTATCGAATTAGTTTAATCGTATAGCAATTAATTCCACCAGTTCATTACTACTATTAAATTCTAGCTTTTGTACTATTTTGTTTTTTTTAATTTATTAACAAATGGAGAATTATTTATTTAATTGTTCAAGCATGGCTTCAAGTCGACAAGTTTTCTACATATGTTATATGCGATTTCTTTACCCTTGACAGAAAATTGCATAGTTGGATTGTCTACTCGTGAACTTATTAATTAAAGAGAAATGACGTGGATTAGAAACAATTTGTTTAGTTAAACTAACACTTCTTATCACTATAAAAGGAATGAGAGTTTATCACGTCCAATTATATTGAGTATTGACCAACCTTATATTATGATATGTTTATTATAAAAGAAAGAAGAGATTAGGCATATCAATAATGTCAATTAGTTTACATTGAACCTCTTGTATCATCCATGAGTCAAATATTATAATATTATTATTTAATTAGTTATGCTCTCATATGGTTGGCGAATAAATCCTAATTTTTTTTTTACGTCTTTTGGTTAATCCTTGGGGGAAAATGGCTTAATGGATCGTCACCGTGGAGATTTTCAGAATTAAAATACGAGCTGACTTTAGTTGAGGGATAACTGTTTGACTTTGATTTTTCAATACAAAGCACAATAGAACTCGCTAAGATTATCTTCAGCAGCGGATGTAGTGTATATTGCACAGATTCAATTCAACTACATAACTTATGACGCATAGTAAATTTTTATATATAAAATTCATTAAAATTATAACTTTAAAAACATAATGGGTTTAATGTCAAATTTTTAAAAATTGAACTCATAAGATTTACCTCTAATTATCTTCTCGTAAATTTAAAACATAATCGTATTATAACTTATAAATACTTTTGGTTATGATAATAGTATGTTCCCTACTCAAAAGCAAATATGTCTATCTTGTGGTTTTCTTGAAAATAATATTGTACGGGTCATAATTCGATTTTATGACAATCAACAAAACTAATTGTTCCGCTTGACTAATATAAGCGTAATAGGTGCCATGATCACTTCTGAATCCTACAGCCAACCTCTTGATTAGTCGAACCTGCTTCAAAATCTATATGGGAAGTGCAAAGTGCAATATCAGTACAAATGACCCCATATACTGCAAAGTGCCGAGCCTAACTTCGACGAAGGAGTGACAAGGCTACGACGAGGAAATCGCAATATAACTTGCATACAGTGTATAATAAAAGCAGAAAAAGAGACAAGATAAACTAGAGTAGTAACTTGCAAGAAATGAATACAGTTCTCGAAGCATATCATCAGTGTTTAGCTACTACCAATCCTTAAGTACAACGTAAGACTACCGTACAACTAACGGAGTCAAGGAAACATATAGGTTATTATGGCGTGCAACCCGATCCCACCGTAAATCTCATATTCCTCCGTTATTTCCCTTTATTAACATGAATAATAGAGTATAATTAAAGGTGCTGCGGCGTGAAACTAGATCAACCATATCACAATAATCACAATCACAGTTCAACTTATATTACTACAATCCACCGTTATTACACATATTACAACATACAATCCGATCACACCTTACGTATATTTCACCTTTGTTCCTTTTCAATTTATCACCCTTACTCCACTTGTTGTGGTGCGCAAATCGATCCCACTGTTTCAATATCAGTTATTCAACTAGTACAGAAATTAACAATTCAAATCATATGACCCTTCACAAGGCTTAACTTCAAACCCAAACAATTAGGAAGCTTATACACTATGAGACTTTACAAAAGTAATACTACTAAGCGAGACCAATTCAGAATATATGATAAAAGTACCGGTAACAAGCCTAAGAAAATAATATTAGACAACAAAGCTATGAAATAACTAATACCTTCAGCAAAGAGAAACAATATATACCAAGTAGCCGTTAAACAAGAAAATCCAAGTAGAGCATGTAGTAGTTATGACAAGGAAAGAGACAATATGAGAAGAACGGGAAAGAAACAGGCAAAACCAGATAAATGGGCGGCACATAAGTACTCGTCACCTCACCTATACGCCGCTCATATGGATTTCATATAGCAAATAAGTCAAGGGTTCCTAATCTCTCGAGTCAAAGGTAGACATGAAGCTTATCTTGCTCTACGGGCCACTCAATACTCAATTACCGCGTTTCCTCTAGTATCCACCTCCAAAGCATTCGTATGTAGTCACCATTAGCTCAATAACATCAATTATTGCTAAAGGAATTAACTACAATGCATTAATTTTGTTTTCTCAAACTTTTCCCCAAAAAGTAAAAAACTGACCTCGGGCTCACTTGGTCAAAACCCGAAATTCAGACCAAAATCCCTTTTCCCATTCACCTCTAAGCCCGGATATATAATTGGCTTTGGAATCTAACCTCATTTCGAAGTCTAAATTCAAATTTTACAAAAATCCCTAATGCTAGACAAATCCCCAATTATTACCATGAAAACACTAGATTTTATGTTGAAAATTCAATGGGTAATTGAAAAAAAAAATGGCTTAGAATAACTTACCAACACTTTGGGGAAGAAACTAGCTTGGGGGAATTTCCTCAAGGTCGTCTAGCTTTTGAATATTTGAAAGAATGGCTTAAGTCCTGTAATGGGAGTGTTTAATAGTTGGGCGACAGTGTTTATCGCATTCGTGAGGACACTGTCGCATTCACGAAGAGTAGAGCTTGCCAAACTTTCGCAATTATGAGTCCCAAATCGTGTTCACAAAGGCTACTCCCTCTATCCTTTGCATTCGCGAGCCCTTGATCGCATTCGCGATGAAGGAACGACTAAATCCTCCTCCAGGTCCCATATGTTTCGCGTTCGTGCAAGGTAGAGCCACCATTGCTCCGTATTTGCGACCAAGCCTTCGCGTTTGTGAAGAGGAAAAACTTACCCTGGCCAACCTTTCGCGTTCGTGAGAGTGCCTTCACGAATGCGAAATAGATCACACCAGAACAGCTGCTGCAGCAAAACTACCAGATTTTCTAAGTTCAAAACATCCTATAGCCTATCAGAAACACACGCGGGCCCTCGAGGCTCCAAACCAAACATGCACACAAGTCCTAAAATATCATACGAACTTGCTTGCACGATCAAATCGCCAAAATAACACCTAGAACTATGAATTGAATACCAAGTCGAATGAATTTTTCAAGAAAGCTTTAAAATTTCAAACTTCGCAATCGAACGTCCAAATCACGTCAAACCAATTCTATTTCTCACCAAATTTCACTGAAAAGTTATAAAAATTATATTGGACCTATACCGGGTGCCCAAATAAAAATACGGACCTGGTATCAACAAGGATAAACGTCAATCAATTCTTTAAAACTATTAGATTTTCAGACTTTCAATTTTTAACAAAAATTCACATCTCGAGCTAGGACCTTCGAATTTGATTCCGGGCACACACCTAGGTCCAATATTTTATTATGCATCCTCCGGGGATCATCAGAACCTTCCCAATTTGAGCACACAAATAAGAAAGTTAAAAATGAGATTTTAAGGCTTAAGAGGACAAAATCGAGTTCGAAAACATAAGATGACTCGTTGGGTCATCACATTCACCACCTCTAAAACAATCATTCGCCCTCAAACGGACATAGAAAAACACCTGAGCTGGAGAAAAGGTAGGGGTATCTACTCTACAATAAGGACTCAAACACCCAGGTAGCTGCCTCAACAAGACTGCCCTCGAACTAAAGGATAACTCTTCAACCTCAACTGACGAACCTTTCAATCTAGAATAGTTACTGGCTCCTTTTTGTATGTTATGTCCTTGACAACTGAACTGTACTAAAATCTAACACGTGGGATGGATTGTCGTGATACTTCCGGAGCATGGACACATAGAACACTGGATGGACTGCTGATAAAACAAGTGGGAATGCAAAATTTATGGGCCACGTCTCTCATTCGCTCAAGTATCTCAAAAGGCTCGATGTATCTAGGGTTCGACTTTCCCTTCTTTCCAAACATCATTACACCCTTCAAGGGTGATACCCAAAGTGATACCTTCCCTCCAACCATAAATGCCACATCACAAACCCTACGATCGGTGTAACTCTTCTGCCTAGACTGAGCAGTGTGAAGTCTATCCTGAATTATCTTACCCTTATCCAAGGCATCATGTACCAAATTTGTACCTAGTAACCGAGCCTCTCCGGCTCAAACCATCCAACCGAAGATCGATACCATCCACAATATAATGTCTGATAGGGAGCCAACTGGATTCTCTACTAGTAGTTGTTGTTGTAGGAGAATTCTCTTAGGGGTAAGAATGGTTCCTACTATCCTCAAAAGTCAATAACACGCGCGAAGCATATCTTCCAAGATCTAAATAGTACACTCGGACTGTCCATCCATATGAGGATGAAATGTTGTGCTCAACTCAACCCGCATACCCAATTCATGATGTTTTGCCCTACAGAAGTGCGAGTTGAACTGCGTACCTCGATTAGAAATGATAGACATGGGCACACCATGAAGACAAACGATCTCATAGATAAATATCTATGTCAAGCGCTCTGAAGAATCGGTAACTGCCACAGGGATGAAATGCACTGACTTGGTCAATCTATCCATAATAACCCAAATGGCATCAAACTTCCTCTAAGTCTGTAGAAGTCAAACAAAGAAATCCATAGTAATACGCTCCCACTTCTACTCAGGAATCTCTATCTTCTGAAGTAAACCACCAGGTCTCTGATGCTCGTGCTTTACTTGCTGACAATTTAGACATCGAGCTATATATGCAACTATATCCTTCTTCATCCTCAAAACTCCATCAACTCCAATCGTAACTAGCCTGGCATCACCGTTCCGCACTGTGTCCTGAAGGAAAAGTAAATAAGGGCCATCATATTGCCGCTCCCTGATGCGCTCAAAGAAAGAAGATTGAGCGGCTGTGTAAGCTAATACACGAATGGGTTCAGAAACATCCAACCTCACGAACTGGTTGGCTAAGCCCTAAACATCTAATGCAAGTGGTCTCTCACCAAGCAGAATGTACCCAAGGCTGCCAATACTAGATGACTTCCTACTCAAAGCACCGGCCACCATATTGGCCTTCCCGGGATGATACAAGATAGTGATATCATAGTCTTTCAATAGTTCCAACCACCATCTCTGCCTCAAATTGAGCTCCTTTTGCTTGAACAAATACTGCAAACTTCGATGATTTGTGACACAACACTCTATAAAGTTAGTGCCGCCAAATCTTTAGCGCATGAGCAATGGCTGCTAGCTCCAAGTCATGAACAGGATAATTCTTCTTGTGAATCATCAGTTTCCATGAAGCATATGCAATAACCTTTCCACCCTACATCAATACCACCTCGATCCCAATAAGAGACACGTCATAATATACTGTATAAGGCCCTGAACTTGTGGGACTATTTAATAGTTGGGAGATAGTGTTCATTGTGGTCACGAGGATACTATCGGTTCGCGAAGAGTAGAGCTAGCCAAGCTTTTGATACCGCAAGTCCAAAATTGCGTTCGCGAAGGCTACTCCCCTAATGCTTCGCATTAGCGAGCCTTTGCTCGGATGAATGAATGACCAACCCCTCCCCCAGGTCCCATATGCTTTGCGTTTGGGATGAGCCGGTCGCATTCACGAAGGGTAAAGCCCCCAATACTCTATGTTCGCAGCCATGCCTTCACGTTCGCAAAGAGGAAAAAACTCACCCTGACTAGCTAACCCTTCGTGTTCGCGAGAGTGTCTACCCAAACGCGAAATAGATCACACCAGAACAGCTGCTACAGCAAAAATACCAAATTTTCGAAGTCCAAAACTTCCTATAGCCAATTCGAAACACACCCGAGCCCTCAGGGATCCAAACCAAACATGCACACGAGTGTTAAAAAATCATACAAACTTGCTCGCGCAATCAATCACCAAAATAACACCTAGAACTACGAGTTGAACACCAAATCAAATGAAATTTTCAAGAAAGCTTTAAAACTTCTAACTTCACAACCGGATGTCTGAATCACGTCAAAATAATTCTGTTTCTCACAAAATTTCACAGATAAGTTATAAATGTTATATTGGACATGTACCGCACTCCAGAACCAAAATATGGACCCAGTATCAACAAGGCCAGACATCAATCAATTCTTAAAAACCATAAGATTTTCAGACTTTCAATTTTCAACAAAAATCTATATCTTGAGCTAGGGACCTCAGAATTCGATTCCGGGCATACGCCCCTGTCCCATATTTTATTACAGACCCTTCGGGACCGTCCGAACACGGGTCCAGGTCCCTTTACTAAAAATATTGGTTGAACTCAACTAAAATCAACTTTTAAGGCAAAAGTTCTTATTTTCATCAACTTTCAACATAAAAGCTTTCCAAAAACATGCATGGACTCCACACGCAAATTAAGAAGGTTAAAAATGAGAAATTTAAGGCTTTAGAGAGTAGAATCAAGTTCTACAACATAAGATGACCCTTTGGGTCATCACATCTCCATCTCTAAAACAATCGGTTGTCCTCAAACGGACATAGAAAAGTACCTGAGCTGGAGAAATAGTGGGGGTATTTACTCTGCATATCGGATTCGCACTCCTATGTAGCTGCCTCAACAGGCTGACCTCTCTACTCCACTTGAACTGAAGGATAAATCTTCAATATCAACTGACGAACCTGCCGATCTAGAATAGCTACCGGCTCCACTTCACACGTCAAGTCCTTGTCCAACTGAACAGTGCTAAAATCTAACCTGTGGGATGCATCATCGTGATACTTCCGGAGCATGGACACATGGAAAACTGAATGGACTACTGCTAAACCAGGTGGCAACACAAGTCTGTAGGCTACCTCTCCCACTCGCTCAAGTATCTCAAAAGGACCGATGTATCTAGGACTTAGCTTGCCCTTCTTTCCAAAGCTCATTACACCTTTCGGAGGTGATATCTGATGCAAAACTCTCTCTCCGACCATGAATGCCACATCACAAAACCTAAGGTTGGCATAACTCTTCTGCCTATAATGAAGTGTGCAAGTCTATCTTGAATGATCTTAACCTTATCCAAGGCATCATGTACCAAATTTGTACCTAGTTTTTGAGTCTCACCTAGCTCAAACCATCCAACCGGTGATCGACACCGTCTACCATATATTGCCTTATAGGGAGCCATCTGGATGCTCAACTTGTAGCTGTTATTGTAGGAAAATTTTTCGAGGAGCAAGAACTAATCCCATGATCCTCCAAAGTCTATAACACACCTGCAGAGCATATCCTCCAAAATTTGAATAAGTACACTCGGACTGTCTATCTGTTTAAGGATGAAATGTTATGCCCAACTCAACCTGTGTACCCAATTCATATTGTACTTCCCTACAGAAGTGTGAGGTAAACTACGTACCTGAATCAGAAAGGATAGACACGGGCAAACCGTGAAGACTAACGATCTCATAAATATAAATCTTTGCCAACCACTCTGAAGAATAGGTAACTGCCACAAGAATGAAATGTGCTGACTTGGTCAGTTTATCCGTAATAACCCAAACAGTATCAAACTTCCTCTGAGTAAGTGGGAGTCGAACAACGAAATCCATAGTAATATGTTCCCACTTCCACTCAGGAATCTCTATCTCCTGAAGAAAACCACAAGGTCTCTAATAGTCGTACTTTACTTGCTGACAATTTAAAAACCAAGCTACATATGCAACTATAACCTTCTTCATCCTCCACTAACAATGCTGCCACAAGTCCTGATACATCTTGGCGGCTGGATGAATAGATTACAAAGAACTATGGACCTCCTCTAGAATCAACTCATGGAGTCCATCCATATTAGGCACACAAACACGACCTTGCATCCTCAATACTCTATCATCTCCAATTGTAACTTTCTTGATATCACCGTACTGCACTGTGTCCCTAAGGACAAGCAAATAAGGGTCATCATATTGTCTCTCATTGATACGCTCAAACAAAGAAGACCCAGCGACTATGTAAGGTAAGACACGATTGGGGCTAAGAAACAGCTAACCTCATGAACTAATTGGCTAAGGCCTGAACATCTAATGCAGACGGTCTCTCACCAAGTGGAATGTACGTAAGGCTGCCCATACTAGCTGACTTCCTACTCAAAGCATTATCCACTATATTGGCGTTCCCGGGATGACACAAGATGGTGATATTATAGTATTTTAATAGTTCCAACCACCTCCTCTACCTCTAATTGATCCGCTCTTGCTTGAAAAAATATAGCACTCTGATTATCCATAAACACCTCACACGACACGCCAAAAATATAGTGCCTACAAATCTTCAACGTGTTAACAATGGCTGCCAGCTCCAAGTCATGAACATGCTAATTCTTCTCGTGAATCTTTAGCTGCTGTGAAGCATACTTAATAACCTTGCCACCTCGCGTCAATACCGAAAAAAGCCTAATACGAGATGTGTCACAATATACTAAATAAGGCCCTGAACCTGTGGGAAACACCAACACCGGTGCCGTAGTCAAAGTTGTCTTGAGCTTCTAGAAGCTTGCCTAGCACTCGTTTGACTATCTGAGCGGGGTACCCTTTTGGGTCAACTTGGTCAACGGGGCATCTATAGATGAAAACTCCTCCATAAATCAAAGGTAATATCCAGCCAATCCCAAGAAATTATGGATCACAATAGTTGAAGCAGGCCTAGGCTAATCCTAAACGGCCTCAATCTTCTTAGGATCCACCCGAATACCCTATATTGATACAACATGCCCAAAGAAAGTGATTGAGTCCAACCAAAACTCGCATTTTGAGAACTTAGGTTGTGGGTAGAGGTGTCCAAAACCGATCTGAAACCAAAAAGCGAACTGAACTGAATCTTAATGGCTTACTGGTAACGTCTTAACGGGCAGGGAACAAATTGATTTTTTTTTTATTAACGACTTAGCGGTTTGGCGGCAGATTATTCAATTTTCTTAATGGATAATCCGTTAACCCGTTAAGAATATACATATATATATATATATATATATATATATATATATATATATATATATATATATATATAACTAGTTGAGTATAAGCTAAATATTGGTTTAACTTTTTTAATGAAAGGCCAACTGTTACTTAGCTTTCTTTTTTCTTGTTCCACTTTTGAAGGTCTTTCATCGACATTAACAAATGTAAGAAATAGTGTTCTCAATTGCTTTTATGGTGTTAAACATACCTATGCATTGCTTCCGATTCATGTTCTATAATCAGTTCAGCTATTTCATGTCCAACAACGAAAGAAAAACTTTGTAAATATGTATGTCACGCCGATAAAACGCCTGATAAGAGCTAAACCGATACCAATTCGCCTGATATCTTATTGGGTGGCTAACGGATTAATACATTTAAAAGATGATAACCGTTAAGCCAAACCATTTAAGAATAAAAAAACCGCCCAATCTTCTCGGTAAGCAGCCCTAGTTGCGGGATTTAATCAAGATATCAACAGTAAGTACAATCACAAAGGGTTTCAGGTAACGCTTGAACACCCGGTTCTTCAGATCCATAAATGTTGCAGGGGAATTTGTCATGCCAAATGACATCACTAGAAACTCATAAAGTCCATATCGAGTCCGAAAAGTTTTCTTAGGGACATTAGATGCCCTAATCCTCAACTGATGGTAGCCAGACCTCATATCAATCTTTAAAAACAATTTGGTACCCTGAAACTGATCAAATAGGTCATCAATCCTTGGCAATGGATAGTTGTTCTTGAAAGTGACTTTCAACTGCCTGTAATCAATGCACATCCTCATTGACCTATCTTTCTTCTTCATAAATAACACGGGTGAACTCCAGGGCGAGAAACTCGGTGTAATGAAACCCTTATCAAGCAAATCTTGGAACTGCTCATTCAACTCTTTCAACTCTAGCGGGGCCATACGATATGACGGAATATTAATGGGTTGAGTGCATGGAACAAAATCAATACAGGAGTCAACATCCCTTTTGGGTGGCATCCTCGGTAGGTCTTCAGGAAATACCTTTGGAAACTCCCGAACAACTGGTATAGAATCCATGGAAGGAACATCCGCACAAGATACATACAGAGGCCAAATAAGCTAGATACCCCTTCTCGACCATACGTCGAGCCATCGTATAAGAGATAACCCTGCTAGTAGAAGGACCAAGAGTCCCTCTCCACTCTAATCGAGGAAACCCCGGCAATGCTAAAGTCATTGTCTTGGCGTGATAGTCCAATATAACAAGATAAGGTGACAACCAATCCATTTCCAAAATGATATCAAAATCGACCATATCGAGAAGTAGAAGATCTACACTAGTCTGAAGACCCCTAATAATAACCACACACGAATGATAGACACGATCTACAACAATACAATCTGCCATAGTTGTGGACACATATACGGGAACACTCAAGGAATCACGGGGCACAAGCAAATATGAAGCAAACTAAGATGACACATAGAAGTAGGTAGACCTTGGAATAAATAGTAATGAAGCATCTCTACTACAAACTGAAATGGTAAGTCTGATAACACCATCGAATGACTAAGCCTCTGGCCAGGGTAGGAAAGTATAACATCGGGGCTAGGGCCCACCACTCTAAACCATATCCCTAGGACTGCCCCCTGCTAGCTAGCCTCCACCTCTAGCGGCCTGACCTCTACCTCTAATGGCCTGATCTCTACCTCTAGCGGCCTGATCTCTACCTCTAACTGCCTAACCCCTAACTCTGGCTAGCTGAGTGGGCAATGGTGCACCCAATGCCAAAATCATGGCACGAGAACATTACTGCTATAGCAGAACGCCTAATAATCTCGGATTGGTCCTCTTGATAATGCCCACTGCCACCACACTTGACACAGCCATCCTGATAATGTGGCCATAGAAACTCAGACTAACCCAAATGGGCCGGTTGGCCATGGTAATAACTCTGAACAGAAGGTGCACTAATAGGAGCTAGTGATATACTATAGGCTAGTTGATCTGAATAATGCATATGAGGACAACGACCACCTGAAGCACTATGGGATGCCTAGAGCGTTGAATCAAATAGCCTAGGAGAATGTCCTCTACCAAAAGTACCTCGACCTCTGGATAAGGCCCCACAGAATCCACCAAAGTGATGCGGCCTATTATCAGGCCCGTGACCACTCCCTTCGGCTAAAACCATCTCGACTCGCCTGGTAACATTGGCTGCGACATGAAAAGAAATCTCCCTCCCAGTCTCCTTAGCCATCTACAATCTAATAAGCTGAGTAAGTCCCTCAATAAACCTCATCCCCCTCTCTCTTAATAAGAAGTGGAAAAATAACGCCAGATCTACAAATCGATTCTCGTATTGAGTAGTAGTCAAAGAACCATGTTGCAGACGCTCGAACTGCCTCCGATAGTCCTCTCTTTGAGTGATAGGAAGAAATTTTTCAAGAAATAGATGAGAGAACTAGCCCCAAGTAAGAGTTGGCGACCCAGCAGGTCTGGACAACATACAATCCCTCTACCATTTCTTGGTGGAACCCGACAAATGAAATACAGTAAAGTCGGCCCCATTAGTCTCCACTATCGCAGTGTTCTGCAAAACCTCATGACAGTTATCCAAATAGTCCTGGGGATCCCTGTAGATGCACCGCTAAAGTGAACTAGGAAAATCTTGGTAAGCCTATCCAATCTCCACAAAGCCTCGGAAGACATAGCCAACCCCTCACTGGTCAGTGCTGCAACACTCGGTTGGACCACCCATTCAAGTTGAGCTGCTAGAATCTGAAACTGAGGAGCCATTCCTCCGAAGCGGGTAGAGGGAGTTTGTGCTCCTTCCCCAGCCTGAGAGACGGCTGGTACTACAGGAAATGTGTCGGCCTGCACCACACTCTCCTTAAGGCCCACTAGACGGACCAAAGCATCCTAAAGTACCGGGGTGGCTATAAACCCCTCTAGAACATGAACTGGCTCTACCGGAAAGGTTTAAGCTGGAGCCTTCTTATCAAACTCTACCAGAGGCTTCATCGTTGGTGCTACTACTCGAGCTCTCGGTTGAGCCCTGCACCTGCCTCGGCCTCTCGCACTACCTCGGGCTCATCATTTACCCCTTGTAGGAGCTCCATTTAGGGGCTTTGGCTGCTGTACAACTGAAAATGCGGTGCGTGTTCTCACCATCTGCGAAAGAACAAGCCTAGAAGAGTTCAATTAGCAAGGAGAGAACAAAATTGCATGATAGAAAAGAATAGACGTGAAATTGTTCCTAAACTCTGTAGCCTCTAGGAGATAAATACAGACGTCTTCGTACCAATCCTTCAGACTCTACTAAGTATGTTCGTGAATCATGAGACCTAGGAAACCTAGTGATTTGATACCAACTTGTCACGATCCAGAATCCCACAATCGGAACGTGATGTCGCCTAACATCAAACTTGCTAGGCAAGCCAAAGTTAGAGATTTATTAGCCAATTCCTTTATATTTCAGTGATTTACAATAAGCAAGCTAAACAAGTCGAAATGAATACGGAAGTAAATAAATAACGACTCTGATTATATACTATTACTACCCATAATCTAGAGTCATAATTCACGAACATTCTAAGATTATACAAGTATTTGTCCGAAAGAAAATATAATTGTTTGCGAAATAAGAAAACTAGTAAAGTATAGGGTATAGAAGGGGACGTCAGGGCCTGCAGACACCCAACAGAACTACCTTGCGTCTTCAAGCAAGTGAATCGTATAACCAAACTCTCGATCAGCCCTAACCTGCTCCAAAATCTGCACAGGAAGTTCAGAGTGCAAAATCAATACAACCAACCTCATGTACTAGTAAGTGCCGAGCCTAACCTCGACGAACAAGTTACGAGGCTAGGGTAGGGAAATCACAATATAACCTACACACAGTATATAATAAAAACAAAAAGAGAGACATGATAAAATAGAGCGGTAACTTGCAAGAAACACATAGAGTTCTTGAAGCATATCATCAGTGTTCAGCTACTACCAATCCTTAAGTGCAACTTAAGACTACCATACATCTAACATAGACAAGGAAAAGTATAAATATATAAGTTTAATATATAAGTTGTTGCAGTGTGAAACTCGATCCCACCGTAGATCTCATATTCTTCACTTATTTCCTCTTTAACATGAATAACAGATTATAAGTAAAAGTGTTGCGGCGTTCAACCCGATTCCACCATAGCACAATAATAATAATCACAGTTCAACCTTATTTTACCATAATCCACCCTTAATACAATTGTTGCAGCGTGCAATCCGATCCCAATGTACGTATTATTTCACCCTTATTCCCCTTCAATATATCATCCTTACTCCACATGTTGCAGCGCGCAACCCGATCCAGCATATCAATATCAATTATTCAGCAAGTATAGAAATTTCACAATTCAAATCACATGACCCTTACCAAGCCTTAATTTCAAATCCAAACAATTAGGAAGCTTATACACTATGAGACTTTACACAAATAATACTACTCGGCAAGACCTATCCAAAATATATCATGAAAGTACCGGTAACTAGCCTAAGCAAATAATATGAGAAAACAAAGCTACAAAATAACTAATACCTTCAACAAAGAGAAACAATATCTACCAAGTAGAATTTGAGCATGGAAATGCAAGTAGAGCATATAGCAGTTATGAGAAAGAAATAAACAATATGAGAAGAACGAGAAAGAAACAGGTAAAAATAGATAAATTGGCGGCGCATAGGTACTTGTCACCTCACCTATACGCCGCTCACATGGATTTCATATAGCAAATAAGTCAAGAGTTCCTAATCCCTTGAGTCAAAGTTAGACACGACGCATACCTCACTCCACGGGCCACTTAATGCTTAATTACCATCATTCCTCTCGTATCGACTTCCAAACCACTTGTATCTAGTCACAATTAGCTCAATAGCATCACTTATTGCTAAAGGAATCAACTACAATGCATAAATTTAGATTCCCAAAACTTTCTCCCAAAAAGTCAAAAATCGACCCTGGACCCACTTAGTCAAAACCCAAGGTTCAGACAAAAATCCATTTACATATTCACCCCAAGCCGGAATATATAATTAGTTTTGGAATCCGCCCTCAATTCGAGGTCTGAATTCCAATTTTACAACAATCACTAATTCTATCCAAACCCCAAGTTTTCACCGTGAAAACCCTAGATTTTAGGTTGAAAATTCAAGAAATGTAATGGGTAATTGAAAGAAAGTTGTTTAGAACCACAGACCAACACTTTGGTGAAGAAATTAGCTTGGGAGAATCGCCTCTACGTCGTCTACCTTTTGAAAATTTGAGGAATGGCTTAAGTCCCGTAACAGGATTGTTTAATAGCTGGGCAACATTGTTCATCACGTTCGCGGGGACACTGTTGCGTTCACGAACAGCAGAGCTTGCCAAGCTTTCGCGATCGCAAGTCCCAAATCGTATTTGTGAAGGCTACTCCCCTTGACCTTCACGTTTGTGAGCCCTTACTCGCGTTCGCTATGAAGGAACTACTAACCCCTCCCTCATGTCCCATATGCTTCGCGTTCGCGATGAGCTTGTAGCGTTCGCGAAGGGTAAAGCCCCCACCACTCCGCTCTCGCGACCAAGCCTTCGCGTTCTCGAAGAGGAAAAACTCACCCTGACCAGTTTACTCTTCGCGTTCACAAAAGTGCCTTCACAAATGGGAAGGAGACCACAGCAGAATAGCTGTTGCAGGTAAAATACCATTTTTTCTATGTTCAAAGCATCTCGTAGCCTATCTTAAATGCACCCGAGCCCTCGGGGCTCAAACTGAATATGCACACGAGTCCTAAAAATCATATGAACTTGCTCGCGCTATCAAATCGCTAAAATAACCCCTAGAACTACGAATTGAACACCAAATCGAATAAAATTTTCAAGAAAGCTTTAAAACTTTTAACTTCATAACCGGACGTCCGAATCACATCAAACCAATTTCATTTCTTACCAAATTTTACAAATAAGTTATAAATTTTATATTGGACCTGTACCGGGCTCCGGAACTAAAATACGAACTTGGCATCAACAAGGCCAAACATCAATCAATTCTTAAAAACCATTAGATATTCACACTTTCAATTTTCAACAAAAATTCATATCTCAAGCTAGGGACCTTGGAATTCGATTCCGAGCATACGCTCAGGTCCCATATTTTATTGCGGACCCTCCTGGACCGTCAGAATACGGATCCGGATCCGTTTACTCTAAACGTTGCCCGCAGTCAACTAAAATCAACTCTTAAGGCAAAAATTCTTATTTTAATCAACTTTCAACATAAGAGCTTTCCAAAAACGCACCTGTACTACGCACACAAATCGAGGAAGGTTAAATGAGTTTCTTAAAAACACAAAATTAAGTTCTAAAATATAATATTACCCTTTGGGTTATCACATAATAAAACCAATCTAAGTAGTAAAATGTAATTACTACAAGATAGAACTTCAGCTCCTGATAGGTGAAGTGAAGGAGGTCCTCGCATTTGACTTTAGGGTCCCAAGATTTTCAAATTCTAAAATGGGACCGATCAGAAAAAGAAGAGAAGAAAACTTAAAATGGAAGCAACACAATCTGATCAATCCAGAAGGGGACCAAGTTAAAAAGCCAACAAAAAAATTCCGCACTGGCAAATCTATATATGTGATTATTATGCATTATCACTTAATCAGTTAATCTTATATTTCTTTAAGAAGATACCAACATTTTAACAAAAGTAACGAGTAAATGGATAAAATATAATAATGGTATTCTAATAAGTATGTCTTCTCTATTAATTATAAATAATTATGTCATTAATTAGTTTAATGACACTTAAGGTGATTTGGTACGAAGAAAAATACTTTTCTATTTTTTATGTTTGGTTGACTTAAATGTTTTGGAAAATATTTTTCTTATGAATTCATTTTCCTTCAATTGGAGGAAAATATTTTCCTTACTAAAAAAAAGGAAATTTTTTTCCAACGCCCCGTCTCAACCTTCCCCATCCTCACCAACCCACCCCACAACCCCACATCAACCCACCCCACCCCACCCTCTCTCTCCAAAAGAGTATTTTCTTAAAAAAAAGTTCCTTTTTTCTCCAGCCCCACCCAACCTGCTACCCCTCTCCCTTCAGAAATAAAATATACTTTTTTTTTTTTTTGTAATTTTAAATTTCTATTTTTTTAGTTTTATTGCATTATCCTTCTCCCCCATCCCCACCCAACTCCCCCCCCCCCTCCCCACACAAATTTTTTTTAACTTTTATTTTGTAATTTTAAATTTCTATTTTTTTATATATTCTACCCCTTCCCCCTCCCCCCACCACTTAAAAAAATATATTCTTTTATAAATTTTTAGTTTTTTATCTTTAGGTTTGCAGATTTGAAATTTTACAAGTTCCAAAGTTATGAGTTTGGAGGTTTATGTGTTTGAAAGTTTACGGGTTTCGAAATTATAAAGTTTAAGGGTTTGAAAGTTCGCGGTTTCAAACGTTTAGCGATTCGAAAGTTTATGAAATTTGTGGGTTCGGAAGGTTGTTGCTTCGAAACTTTATGGCTTCATGTTTATTTTATCTTAATTATTTATGAATACTCTTGAGAAGTTATTTTCCTTAATTTGCGTACCAAACACCTAAAAATGAGTAAAATTACTACTTATTTTCCAAAAAAATATTTTCTTATAAATAATTTTCACGAAAAATATTTTTCGTTATACCAATACACTCTTAATAAGATTGATCATGCAAATGTGATTTCTACTTCTTCTATTCTCATTTGTGGCCTTATTCCTTATTAGTTTGTTTTAAGGTGAATTTTTTTCTTTCTATAACTTTTAATTTTTCATTCCAATTATTGTTATTGATATATTTTTATAGTCACAAAAATATCATACTATTTTGTTCTCAATTTATGTCTTATAATTTTTTTTAGTAAATCCAAAAAGAATGTTATATATTTTTATTTGAAAATAATTTAACTTTAAACTTTCAATTTTAACCTTAATAGAATGATTTATAGCCAAACAAAGTCTATGACCCATTTTAAATCACAAGTTTTTAAAATTAATGAATATAAGACAAGAGATCTACATATGTATTTTTAACATTAACCATATAGTTCATTAATATGTATTTTAACATTAATTTACTGGTTTTTAATGTTAACTAGTACGCCCTCCGGCTCACAATAAGTGACCAATTTACTTTTTTATTTTGATTCAAAATAAGTGTCCAGTTATGTAATCAACAAAGAATTTAATTTATTTTTACAAAATAACCCCTATGTACATATCCTTAAAAAGTTTTCTTACTCCTCACATTAAATTTTTAATTAGGGGTAGTTTAGTCATAGTAGGTATTTTTGTATAAAATTTAGTATTTTCTTGATGAGCGTACTAAAAGTAAATTGGTCACTAATTATGAACGGGAGAGAATATTGTATAAACACCCGATATTACCTGCCTAGCAAGTTCTATTCCTCCCCTTGCGCACCAACCCACCAATGACCAATCTAAACTATAAAGAAAAGGAGTAAAGAACTAGCGAGTTACAACCTTTACTGCATGTCTGTTTCATCCTTAAGTTTTTGGAAAATGACCTGTTGATTGGCTTGACTAGTAAAGGTTTTATTTTCTTTTCTTTTCCTTTTTTACCCTTTGGATTTGTGAAAGAAGAAATTATTATATCATAGTGCAAAGTAGTTGGGTGGTCCTATATATGATCACAATGTTCTTGAAACTTTGACGTTGTTTTCACATATCTTTGCGAATAAAGGGTAAGTGATGAGAGCTAGGGATTCGGCCTTCTCATGTTGTGCGAATAAGGTCTTATTCTTTATGAATATTCTGGGCGGAAAAAGGTTTGATATATCCTTTTATTTTATTTTAATGTTTAATTTTATTTCTCGTTATACTTTCCGTCCAAGTTTATCTCTATCGTCCATTAAAGTTCTATATTTGTTCCTATTTTAACGGTCGGGACACGTGGCATTCTGAATACGGAAAAATGTCTGATATATCCATATACTTTATTTTATTGTTCAATCATATCCCTCGTTATACTTTCCGTCCAAGTTTACCCCTGTCGTATATAAAAGTTCTATACTTGTTTATAATTTAACGATCGGGACTCGTGGCATATTTTAGGAGAAAGAACCAGTACAAAAACAAAACAAAAAACTCCAAACTGCCCTAGAATCTATGACCTGCGTGCTCGTTTTTCTTCTCTTAATTTTTTTCTAAACTTCTCTTAAATAAAAACTTTTAATCCGTGTAAAAGATTATCTTAGTCTGACAAAGAGATGATTCAAAGACATTAGGTTATGTCATCTCTTTGCTTGTTGCCACCATTAATTTCTTACGTCTATTTTCTTACTCCTTGCATATGTATTTTCTTTCAATCTCATTGATTTAAGAAAAAAACGAAATAGGTGTGGCAGAAAATTTGAAACTTCAGACGGGCTTGATGGAATTCTTTCTCCCGCGATCTCAAAACAACGATAGGAGGTTGGGTCCAATTTCGAATAGTTCAATGAAGTTGGGGAAGTAATTTCTATGGCTAAAATAAATATAGTAAGATTTCATAAATGTCCAAGTACTCAAGATCATTCACGAAGTCACGCCGGCGCCGGAATCTCATTTTTTTGTCAGACTAAGATAATCTCTTACACGGATTAAAAGTTCTAATTTAAGAGAAGTTTGGAAAAAAATTAAGAGAGAAAAAACGAGCATGCGGGTCATGGGTTCTAGGACGTTTTGGAGTTTTTTTTTGTTTTTGTAGTGGCTCTTTCTTCTAAAATATGCCACATGTTCCGGCCGTTAAAATATGTGCAAATATAAAACTTTGATGGACGACAGAGGTAAACATGGACGGAAAGTATAATGAGGGATAGGATTTAACAATAAATTAAAGTATAGGGATATATCGGGCCCTTTCCATATTCAGAATGTGCCACGTGTGTTAAAATAGGGGTAAATATAGAACTTTGATGGACGACAGGGGTAAACTTGGACGAAATGTATAACGGGCGACATGATTGAACAATAAAACAAAATAGAGGGATATATCATGCCCTTTTCTGTATTCTGGGCCTATTGCAACAGAAGGAAAAGCAACAAACAAGTTCATTTAGGTTGTTTCTTCTGATGTCGCTAGGAGACATCTCTCGTATAAAATGTTATCAAAAACCAAAATCTACTAGTCATGATTGCACCTAACTCGATTCATCAGGTAAGCCAATTAACAATCAATACAATTCGAATGAGATTTATAGGAAAATATTGAAGAATTATCTGAACATTTATATATTAACCCAGGACTGGTAGTACGAATCATCATGAGCTTCTAAGACTTGAAATTTACAAAGGCTGGTACAAATAATTACACGATCTGTTTGAAAGTTACATAAATATATTAGCAAAATCTAAAGCTACCAAGGACAAGTAGCAGTTATAGTCGGAATGCAAGAACATCTTTAGAGTCAGCTACCGACATCACCAGCAGCTCCGCTCCAAAATCTACACGCAAGGTGCAGAAGTGTATTATGAGTACAACTGATCCCATATACCCAGTAAGTATCTTCTCTAACCTCATGAAAATAGTAACGAGACTTAGTTAAAAGATACTCACTGATAAAACATGTACCATAAACTAGCAACAGAACTATACTACAATATAATAAAAACGAGTACACAAAATGAATATGCAAAGCAATAACTGCGTACTAGAAGAAATCACAATTTAACATTTTCCAATAACTCGACCAATCATTTCCTTAGAGAGAAAACAAATAAACTGCGATAGTCACTCCATAACTTTCATAGCAGGAGGAATGTACTCAGATATCAAGTCAATTGCACGATAACACCCTTCGTGCATTTATCTCATCCTCACCAAATATGTGTATAATAGTACCACCCGGATGGCAGAAATGCCGATAACAGTAATGACAAAATAGGAAATACGCAAATAGCAATAATGAACGAGGATATACATATGGTCAACAGTAATAGACTAGGCGGAAGGCATAGGAGTAATGACAGCAATTATGAAAAAAGAATATAAACTTCAACTAACTAGCATGGTGAAGGCCTATATATATATATATATATATATATATATATATATATATATATATATATATATATATATATATATATATATATATATATAACAAATAAGAAGGGAACGCATGATCTTTATAAGTCAACAAGTAGAGGCATGAATGTGTTAGGTTTTTGTTTTAATGATGAAAAAAATATAATCACTTTCGATGTAGGGACTTTAGGAAATCAACCAAGATCGAAGTGCGGAAATAAAAACTGAACGAAGAAATCAATCAGATATTGATTGAAGTATTCAAAAGGATCGGAGTGCAAAAAGAGAAGCAATCAAAGCTGAAGGAAAAAATCAATCAGTGATTGATTGAAGCATTCAAAGGGTTTGCGGAAGAAGTCAAAGGAAAAGAATCAGCATTAAAAAGGAAAAGAAATACTGGAGATCCAGCAAAGATAATCAATCAGAAGCTATTATTGGAAGGACCAAGATTTAAGGAGAAAATCCGGCATATATCAAGGCTTAAAGATGGAAAGATGTTAAAGTCCACACATCATGGAAGAGTAACAGGAATTAACCTTATTCTTGAAAAGAATCAATTTCTTCCAAGGATAAAATCTCTTGGGTTGGCAAACCTCTCCAGTTTCTATGGCCTCTTGAAAAGTATTTATATGCAACCTAAGACTTGGAGATGTATACTTTGATCGAACCAGCTATCCTCTTTTTGTTCTACTCCAAACAAGCATTGTAGTTTCATTAGATTTGTTGTGTAACTAAGTGAGAGAAGAAAAAGATATAAATACTAGCGATACATTGTATCAAGACAAGAGATGAGAGATATAGAGACTAAGTTATTGGTGTAAATCTACTACGTTCAATCTGTAATCACAAAATAATGATCACTGAAAGAGAACACCCTTGCAACCCAAGGGGACTGGACTAGGATTCACATTTTACCTGAATCGGTATAAAAATCTCGGCGCCCTTACTTCCAACATTTAAATTCTGCTTTCATTATTATTATATTATTCTTACCTCAAGCCGAGTTAATTGTTGATCTAGTCAAAAATTGCTAAAAGTTGATAAAAATAAGCAATTCACTCCCCCCCTATAATTTCAATTGGTATCTGAGCAACTCTCACATTTTTTTTTGCTTAACAGTTTGTGAAAAAAGATCATGAAAAATTAAATTAGTGTTGGAGCACTCTTCCAAGAAGGAAGAGCGCAAGTAAGGCCACCGTATTTCAATGGCCAACATTTTTATCACTGGAAAGTGCTTATGCAAATATACGCAATGTCTTGTGATGTTAAGGTCTGGTGAGTTATCAAAAGGGGAACTACCCTGTAACAACCCAGCTGATCGTTTCATGATTTACAGCTTTATTTTTCTCGTTCATATATTCTTCTGTGTGCTTCAGCTGTATTTTTATCATATCATGTTGGTTTATTTGGGTCCTGAGTGGTTTTGGAGTGGAATAAGGCACTTAGCCTCCTATTTAGAAGCTTAAGTTGGGAAAAAGTCTACCGGATGTTGAATTATGTATAGACAACCTCAGAATAGAATTTTGAGAGTCAGAGTAGCTCATAGTGTTAATTTTGACTTGTGGGCAATATTTTAGGTCATTCAGAGGTGATTTGGTAAGTTTCAACATCTTTTGTGGATTTTGGAGACTTAGAAGTCCTTACGCTTGAATCTGAGTGTGAATTGGTGTGTTGACATTGTTTTGAGTGATTCAAGGATTCGATTAAGTTTGAATGATGTTACCGGATGTGTTGGTATATTTGGCTGAGGTCCCGAGGACCATGGCTAAGTATCGGGTGGTTATCTAATCACTATTTGGCTTTGGGAGTTTGAAAACACATGACATCTACTGTTCTGAAAGTTGCAAGGCTCTGATCATTGGAAGTGCAGCCGCGGTAGGAGTTCACGGACCGCAGTTGAAGAGTGTGGCCGGTGTAAGAGTCCGCAAACCGAGGAAAGGAGAGGTATTAGGTTAGCAGCCGCAGTGGATTTTACGCAGTCCACGGCATGTGAGGTGTGAGGTTCATGATGAGGTTGCACGTCCGTGGTGAGGAATACGTGGACAGCGGGCTGGAAGTTCAGAGAGCTATATAAGCGGGAGTTAGGGTTTTTATTTTACATTTTAAACTTTGGGAGCTCGGTTGGAGACGATTTTTCATGAGTTTTTCAAGAAAATCATTAGGGTAAGTGATTCTAACACGATTTTGGCTAATAATCATAAATATATCAAAGATTTCATCTTTTGATTAGTAATTTGGGATGAAATTTTGGAAAATTTGTGGAACTTCATAAAATGAACTTTTGGGATTTGAAAGCCGATTCGAAGTCAGAATTGGGTGAAACTAGTACGGTTAGTATCGTAATTGAATGGGTTGTAGAATTTTGTGACTTTGATTGGATTTCAAGACGTAAACCCAGGACCCGACTATTGAGTTGACTTTTTGACTTTTGACCATAGAATTAGAATTTTCTTATGGGATTGGTTCCTTTAGCTTGTGTTGATTATATCGAATTGTTATGGTTAGATTCGGAGCACCCAGAGGTCAATTCGAGGGGCAAAGGCACAGCGAAGTAGGATTTTGGATTGGTTGAGGTATGTAATGCTTTCAAATATTATTTTGGCTTAGATGTAGTAGAGTTATATTTCTTTACCATATTCATATTTACTTTGTTTACACTGTTGAGCTTAATAGTTAACTGAAAGCATGCCTATATTTTTGTACTTTATTTCTATCATCCCATATGAGGTTGAGTTCGTCACTATCTTTCAGTCCATAGTTTGGACTTGCTACTTACTGAGTTGGTGTACTCAGGTTACCCCCTACACCTTGTGTGCAGATCTAGATGCTTTTGGTCCTGGTGGCAGTCATTGATCGAGGTTGCATGTGTTGAAGATTGTTGAGGTATCTGCATGGTGTTCGTAGATCATAACCCTCCTTCTCTATTCTAGTTGTGTTTTAGTTGTATTCAGTAAACATCGTAGTAGACTATGTTATTTCCCTAGACACTCATATACTCCATGAAACCCTGGTTTTGGGCTGGTTGTTTCGTATTACGAATTATGACTTATGTTTTTAAATAATGTACTTAAATTATAAATGTGTTTTTCTACAAATGTCTGTATTGTGGTTTGGATTACATTGAGTTGAGGCTGGCCTAGTTCCATGGTAGGTTCCATTATGACGGGTTGAATTTGGGTCATGACAAGTAGGTACAGAAGCCTAGGTTACATAGGTCTTACGAGTCATGAGCTAGTTTAGTATAGTCTTGCGGATTGATAAGGATGCATCTGTACTAATCTTTGAGAGGCTGCAGAACCTTTAGGAAACCTTCACATTCTTGAATTCTTGTCCTACGAATCTATTGATATTGGCAACTAAACTTATGATATTTAATTCTCTCATAGATGGTAAGAACACGTATTACCGGTCAGGACAGACAACCACTAGAGCCACCTGTTGGGGCCATAAGAGGCCAAGGTCGTGATAGAGGCCATGATAGAGGTAGAGGTGTTGCTAACACCACAGCAAGGGCAGCACCACCAGATCCACCAGCTGCCCCAGGTTAGAATCATGTCCCGAGTGTAGATGCCCCAGCGGGACCATCTCAGGCACCAACTGCGCCTATGGTTATTCTGAGTCTGCAGGAGACCTTAACTTAGATTCTGACCATGTGTACCAGTCTTGCTCAAGCGGTTGTTGTCTTTAAACAGTAGCTACTTTCTAGGCTGGGGGAGGCACTCAAACTCTCACCGCTCGCACACTAGAACAGGTCATTCAGGGACTTCAGAAACCGGAGGCACCACCAGCCCAGCCAGTTGCACTTGCTCAAGACTTTGTGGTTCCAGTCATGCTTGATGACAAGAATCAGAGATTAGAGAGGTTTGGTAGACGTTAGCCTCCAACTTTGAGTGGTAGAGAGAAAGAGAATTGCCTGGATTTCTTGGATAAGTGTTAGAGGATTCTCCGTACAGTGGGTATTCTGGAGACTAGTAGGGTCTCGTTCAGTACATTTCAGTTCTCTGGAGTTGGGTTTACTTTGTGGGAGAGGTATGCGAGGCGTAGGCCATTGATGCAGCGCCCTTTACTTGGAATTATTTCTCCATTCTATTCTTAGAGAAGTATGTACCGCATCCCCGTAGAGAGGAGCTACGTAGGCAATTCGAGCAGATGTTTTAGGAGGATATGAATGTGACACAATTTGAGATGAGATTCTCTGAGTTGGCCTGTCATGCTATCTGGCTAGTTCCCACGAATAGGAAGAGGATCAAGATATTTTTTGATGGCCTTACTTATTAGCTACGGATTTTTCTGACCAGAAAAAGGGTATCTGGTGCTTTGTTTGAGGAGGTAGTTGATATTACCTAAGAGATAGAGTCAGTACACCATTAGGAACGGGTTGAAAGAGAGGCCAAGAGGCCCCAGAGATCTCCTAGTTTTGGTGGTGTTCCTTCTAGAGGTCATTTCCAGCACGATAGAGGCTGCCCTTTCAGACATGCTCAGTCAGCTCACTCTGATCACCATGGTAGATCATCTGGCTAGGGATCCCATAGTTCAAATCAAGGTCACTCATCTCTTAGTTCCATTCAAGCTTAGAGTTCAACTCATGCACCATCAGTTCAGAGCTCATTTGTGCCTAGTTCTTCTAGTGGTTATCCCGGTGTTCAGGTCTCCCTTCAGTCCCCACCGCCATTTGCTGGTAGAGGTTGGTTTGGGTGTGGAGATTTGGGTCATATCAACAGATTTTGTCCCCGCCTTATGGGAGGTTCATCCCAGCTGAAGAGTCAGCCTTCGGCTTCAGCACCACTTACTTCTGCACTCGTCTAGCCAGCCCGATGTGCAGGTCAGTCAGCTAAGGGTCTCCCTAGAGAGGGAGGTCGATCAAGTAGTTGTCAGGCACATTTATATGCACTCCCTGCCTGACCTGATGATATTGCCTCACATGTTGTGATTACAGGTATTATCTAAGTTTGCCATAGGGATGCCTTTGTACTTTTTGATCCCGATTCCACTTTTTGATATGTTTTATCATATTTTTCTTATTATCTAGATATACCTTGCGAGTCTCTTGATTTATTTGTCCGTGTATCCACTACTGTGGGCGATATTATTATTATGAACTGCATATAGTGGTCTTGTATGGTGGCTATTGGGGATTTGGAGACCCAAGTAGACCTTTTGTTGCTTAGTATGGTCGATTTTGACGTGATATTGGGCATGGATTGGTTGTCTTCACTCCATGCTATTCTGGACTATCACGCTAAGATGGTGACGTTGGCTATGCTACGTGTTCCACAGACTAAGTCGCAAGGTTCGATGGATTATGTTGCCAGAAGGGTGAATTCATTCCTGAAGGCCCATCGGATGGTCGAGAAGGGTTGTCTTTCTTATTTGGCTTTTATAAGGGATGTCAACGTAGAGACCCTTAGTATTGATTCGGTTCCGATGATGACAGATATCCCAGATGTATTTCTAGTAAACTTGTCTTGCATGCCGCCGGATAGGGATATTGACTTCGGTATTGATTTGGTGTTAAGCACATAGTCCATTTCTATTCCACTATATCGTATGGCACCGGCCTAGTTAAAGAAATTGAAGGAGCAGCTCCAAGAACTCCCCGATAAGGGGTTTATTTGACCTAGTGTGTCACCTTGGGTTGCACCTGATCTATTTGTGAAGAAAAAGGATGGAACGATAAGGATGTGCATTGATTATAGGCATTTGAACAAAATCACAATCAAGAACAAGTATCATTTGCCTCGTATTGATGATTTATTTGACCAACATCAAGGAGCAACGGTGTTCTCCAAGATTGATCTCAGGTCAGGGTATCACTAGTTGAAGATCAGGAACTCGGACATTTTTAAGACAACGTTCAGGACTTGATACGGTCATTATGAGTTCCTTGTTATGTCTCTTGGGCTGACCAATGCCCTAGCAGCAATCATGCATTTGATGAACAGCATGTTTCGGCCTTATCTTAACTCGTTTGTTATTATATTCACTGATGATATTCTGGTGTACTCGCGTAGTCAGGAAGATCATGCTGAGCATTTGAGAGTTGTATTGCAGCGGTTGATGGAGGAGAAACTTTATGCAAAGTTCTCCAAGTATCAGTTTTGGCTCAGTTTAATGGCATTCTTAGGGCACGTGGTATCCAGTGAGGGTATTCCGATTGATTTGAAGAAGATAAAGGTGGTCCAAAGTTTGCCTACACTGTCCTCAACCATAGAGATTTGGAGCTTTCTGGGTTTTGTGGGTTATTACCGCCGGTTCATTCAGTGATTTTCGTCTATTGCATCACCTTTGACGAAATTGACCCAAAAAGGTGCTCCTTTCAGGTGATCAAATTAGTGCGAGGCAGGATTTTAGAAGTTCAAGACCGCCTTGACCACAACACTAATGTTAGTTGTATCATCAGCATCAGGTTCTTATGCAGTATATTGTGATGCTTCTCGGGTCGATATCAGATGTGTGTTGATGCATGAGGGTTGAGTGATTGCTTATTCTTCTCTACAGTTGAAACCCCATGAGAAGAACTACCCTATATATGATTTGGAGTTGGCTGCCATTGTTCATACATTGAAGATTTGGAGGCATTATCTCTATGGTGTGTCTTGCAAGGTGTTTACTGATCATCGTAGCCTCCAGCACTTTCTCAAATAGAGGGATCTCAATTTGAGGCAGTGGAGATAGTTGGAGCTGCTATAGGACTATGATATTACTATTTTGTATCATCCAGGGAAAGTTAATATGGTGGTCGATGTCTTGAGTAGAAAGGCAATAAGTATGGGTAGTCTTGCTTTCATTTCTGTTGGTGAGAGAACTCTTATGGTTTATGTTCAGACTTTGGCCAATCGGTTGGTAAAGTTGGATATTTCAAAGCCCATTCAGATCCTAGCTTGTGTGGTTTCTTGGTCTTCATTGTTTGATTGTATTAGAGAGCGCCAGTATGATGATCCTCGTTTATTGGTCCTCAAGGATAGATTTCAGCATGGCGGTACTAGATATGTGACTATTAGTGATGACGGAGTATTGAGGAGGAAAGGCGTATGTGTGCCCAATATAGATGGGCTTTGGGGCTTGATCCTATAGGAGGCCTATATCTCATAATATTCCATTCATCCGGGTTCCACGAAGATGTATCAGGATTTGAGGCAGCACTATTGGTGGAGGAGAATGAAGAAGGATATAGTTGGGTTTGTTGCTCGGTGTCTCAATTGTCAGCAGGTGAAATATGAGCATCAGAGGTCAGGTGGCTTGCTTCAGTAGATAGAGATTACAGAGTGGAAGTGGGAGTGGATAACCATGTATTTTGTAGTTAGACTCCCACGGACATTGAGGAAGTTTGATTCTATCTGGGTGATTGTGGATCGGCTGACCAAGTCTGCGCACTACATCCTGTGTGTACTACCTATTCAGTAGAGCGATTGGCGGAGATTTATATCCGAGGGATTGTTTTCCTAAATGGTGTTCCAATGTCCATCATTTCAGATAGAGGTACTAAGTTTACATCACAGTTTTGGAGGGTCGTGTAACGAGAGTTGGGTACTCCGGTTGAATTGAGCACAACCTTTTACCCTCATGGGACCAGTTTGGAGAACATGTACATATGTGTGTGTTATTGATTTTGGTGGTTCATGGGACCATTTTCTATCGCTCATAGAGTTTGCTTACAACAAAAATTATCAGTCGAGTATTCAGATGGCTCCATATAAGGCTTTGTATGGGAGACAATGTAGATCTCCTGTGGGTTGGTTTGAGCTGGGCGAGACTAGGCTTTTGGGTACAGACTTGATATAGGATGCATTAGACAAGGTGAAAGTAATTCAGGAGCGACTTTGTACTACGCAGTCAAGACAAAAGAGTTATGCTAACAAAAAGGTTCGAAATGTGTCTTACATGGTTGGGTGAAGGTTTTACTAATGGTTTCACCCATGACGGGTGTTATGAGATTTTGGAAGAGGGATAAGTTGAGCCTTCAGTTTATTGGACCTTTTGAGGTACTTCGTAGGATTGGAGATGTGGCTTATGAGCTTGTTTTGCCGCCTAGCTAGTCAGGGGTGCATTCGATATTTCATGTTTCTATGCTCCGAAAGTATATCGGTGATCCATCTCATGTTTTGGATTTCAGTATGGTGTAGTTCGATGGTGATTTGACTTACGATGTGGAGCCAACGGCTATTTTGGAGCAGCAGGATTGCAAATTGAGATCATAGGATATTACTTTAGGAAAAGTGCAGTGGAGCGGTCGGCCTGTGGAGAAGGCTACTTGGGAGACCGAATGGGAGATGCGCAGCACATAACCATACCTATTTGAGGCTTCATATATGTTTTTAGACTCGTTCGAGGATGAACGTTTGTTTAAGAGGGGGAGGATGTAATGACCCGGATGGTCATTTCATGAGTTACAACTCTGTTTTCCCCGTTCCTGTTTCCTTCAGTGTTCTTCAGCTGTATTTTATAATATCATGTTGGTTGATCTGGGTCCAGAGTGGTTTTGGAGTGGAATGAGGCACTTAGCCTCCTATTTAGAAGATTAAGTTGGGAAAAAGTCAATCGGTTGTTAACTTATGTGTACACAACCTCAGAATGGAATTCTAGAGTTGGTGTAGCCTCGTAATGTTAATTGTGACTTATGGGCAAAATTTTATGTCATTCGGAGGTGATTTGGTAAGTTTCGACATCGTTTATGGATTTTGGAGACTTAGAAGTCCTTAGGCTTGTATCTGAGTATGAATTGGTGTGTTGACATTATTTTGAGTGATTCGATGGTTCGACTAAGTTTGAATGATGTTACGGGATGTTTTGGTATGTTTGGTTGAGGTCCCGAGGGCCTCGGGTGAGTTTCATGTGGTTATCGGATCACTATTAGCTTTGGGAGTTGGAAAGTACTTCATATCTGGTGTTTTGAAAATTGCGGGTCTCAGATCATTGGAAGTGCGGCGCTGGTAGGATTTCACAGACTGCAGTTGAAGAGTGCGTCTGAGGTAAGAGTTCGTGGACCACAGAAAGGAGAGGCGATTAGGTTGGCGACCGTGGTGGATTTTACGTGGACCATGGAAGGTGAGGGGTGAGGCTCGCGGCCACGATGGAAATTCTACGAACCACGGTGATGGTTGCGCGACACTGTGAGGAATATATGGACTGCGGGCTAATGTTCAGAGGGTTATATAAGAGGGATTTAGGGTTTTTATTTCATATTATATACTTTGGGAGCTTGGTTGAAGACGAATTTTTGGGAGTTCTTCAAGAATATCCTTGGGGTAAGTGATTATAACACAGTTTTGGCTAATAATCATGAATATATCATTGATTTCATCTTTTAATTAGTAATTTGGGACGAAACTTCGGGAAAATTTGTGGAACATCATAAAGTGAACTTTAGGATTTGAAAGCTGATACAAAGTCAGAATTGGGTGAAACTAGTATGGTTAGTCTCGTGTTGAATGGGTTGTCGGATTTTGTAACTTTGGTTGGATTTCGAGACATGGGCCCGACTATTGAGTTGACTTTTTGACTTTTAAGCTTATGATTAGCATTTTCTTATAGGATTGATTCCTTTAGCTCGTGTTGATTATATCAAATTGTTATGGCTAGATTCGAGCATCCGGGGGTTGACTCTCGAGGCAAAGGCATCGCGGAGTAAGATTTTGGCTTGGTTGAGGTAAGTAACGCTTTCTAACTTAGTTCTGAGGGTTCAAAGCCCTGAGATATGTGTTATGTGATCGGTACTAAGCTACGCAAATGCCATGTGACGGGCGTGTGGGCGTGCACCGTGAGAGTTGTGGCCTAGTTCATTCCATTACACTGTGTAGTGACCCATTTCTTGTTGATATCCGTGTTTCTACTATGTGACTAAGTAAATGAGAAGTAAATCATTCTAATTGCCGTGTTAGGGCTTAACTTCGATAATGTTGAGACCTGAGTGGTTGTTTCTTGCTGTTATCTCATTAGTTTGATTGATATTTTATACTCGGTCTTATTCATGCATATCATATCATGTCTCAGTCTCACTTGTTATTATGTTGGCGCATCATATCAATGTTTTGGGATAGGTTCATGCCAGTGTGAGCCCGTGTGCCTGAAACTGGAGAGTTATGAATCAGAGAGGCCGAGAGCCTGATTATGAGTGACAGTAATGGGTCGGGCTGCCTGCCGCAACAGATTATTGATTTTGCCTTCATTGGCTTATTATAGCCCTTGGGACGTAGGATCTCCTCCGGAATCTGCACACCCTCAATGAGCGCAGTTGATTATATTCATGGATGGATCTTCCCTTGGTATGGAGATGTCTTTTCTCCATGAGGCTGGATTGGCCTGTCTTTCCTCTGTAGTGGAGAATGATAGTTAGTGATGTGTATGTTTCGAGATGGATCTTCCATAGGCCATGTGAGCCATATATTGTACCGAGTGGTTGTGAGGTTATTGTCATTATCTGGAGATGGATCTTCTCCATAGGGCTGGATTTCCCTTTCTTAGTACTGAGTGACTGCTATCAGAGATGTATATATTTTGATATGGATCTTCCCTGAGCGGTATGAGCCATATATAGTGCTGAGTGGACGAGCATTTAGGATTACGTGCACATGAGGCACTCGGAATAATGCATCACATACAGCATTTGCATTGGCATGTATATGTAGCAGAGTTATATTTCTTTACCATGTTCATATTTACTCTGTTTGACTATTGAGTTTAACAGTTAACTGAAAGCATGCCTATGTTTCTGTACTTTATTTCTATCATCCCTGATGAGGTTGAGTTCGTCACTATCTCTCAGTCCATAGTTTGGACTTGTTACTTACTGAGTTGGTATACTCACGTTACCCACTACACCTTGTGTGTAGATCCAGATGCTTTTTGCCCGGTGGCAGTCATTTATCAAGGTTGCATGTGTTGGAGATTGTTGAGGTATTTGCATGGAGTTTGTAGATCTTAACCCTCCTTCTGTATTCTGGTTGTGTTTCAGTTGTATTCTATAAACATCGTAGCAGACTATGTTATTTCCCTAGAAGCTCATGTACTCCGTGATACCCTGATTTTGGGATGGTTGTTTCGTATTACGAATTATTCCATATGTGTTTTAAACAGTTTACTTAAATATTAAATGTGTTTTTCCACAAAGGTTCTAAATTTTAGTATTGTTGTTTGGATTACGTTAAGTTGAGGTTGGCCTAGTTCCACGATAGGATACATCCCAACAGGTTGAGTTTGGGTTATGACATACCCTTTCCCGGCTACTGCTCAACCACCTACTGATCATATAGATGAATACATAGATTATCAAATGATAGTTGTACAAGTTAATTCCAAAGCAAGGAATCTACTTTATAATGCAATAAACGGAGAAGAATATGAGAAAATATCCAATTGTGATACAGCCAAAGAGATGTGGGATAAACTTGAAGTTACATATGAAGGAACTAGTAAAGGGAAAGAAACCCATATCAACAGGTTGGTTCATGACTACGAACTTTTTCAGATGAAAGAAGGAGAATCCATTGAAGAAATGTTTGCCAGATTCAGTAAAATCCTTAGCGATCTAAAAGCTTTTGGTAAGCCATACTCAAGTGGTGATCAAGTTAGAAAAATTCTGAGAAGTCTACCCACTACTTGGCATACAAAGGTGGTTACACTTGAATTACAAGACCTGTACAAGTTACCGTACGATGAACTTCAAGGAGAACTTATAGCTTTCGAGAAAACATATCTGAAGAAAACCAGCTAAGAAGAAAATAAGAAAATAGCTGCTTTCAAGGCTACAACTGAAAGGGCAAGCAATGATATTGATAACAACCCTGAAGCTCTTCAAGAAGAAATTTCCATGGTATCAAGAAACATGGATAGTTTAATAAGGATATACGGGAATGAAAGAAGAGGCATGATACTACCCAAGCGAACTAGGCAATATAACGAACAAGAGAAAATGATGGTAAATGCTATGAGTGTAGAAGATTTAGGCATGTTCAAGTTGAATGCCCTGATCTTAAAATAAAGGTTTCTATAGGTTTTAACAAAAACAAATCATTTCGAAGCTGGAGTTGAAGACAGTTCAGAACATGAAGAGATTGCAAATCTATGCTTCATGACAATTCTAGAAAACAACATGAACAATCTCTCGGGGTGCTGGATATAAGGACACTTCAGATGACAAGTGCAAAGATGACAATGATAATTTCTTCATGGCACCATGTGAAACAAGCAAGGCAAGATCTTATAATTTTAAAAGATTTAATGAATTGCTAGATATTCATTACTTTACTTTGAAAGAGTCTCAAAAATGATGAACGAACTAAAGGGACTTAATAGAGAAAAGAAAGACTAGAAACTCAAGCTTGATGTCACGACCCAAACCCGATCGTGATGGCGCCCAACCCTAAAGTTAGGCAAGCTAGACCAATAATTGTTCCCACAGTTAAAGACCAGTCCCAAAAGGGTAAATTAAAGAAGAATATATGAGTCAATAAATACTCCAATAATAATAGTATGAATAAATACTAAGAAGTACGAATATCAAAATAACACTCTCAAAAGATCTCGGGTTATGAGTCAGAGCCTCTAAACAAAACTGAATAGTAATAGAATATTGAATAAAATACTCAAGTCTCGAACATAAAGTAATAACTGAAATGAAGAGGGAAGCTATGTTCTGCGAACGCCGGCAGCTACCTCAGCAACTTGAATAGACCCTGATATAGGCTGGAGTGCTCGTCTAACCCTCATGTGTACCTGAATTTGCACACAAAGGTGCAGGGAGTAGGGGTGAGTACTAAGTACTCAGTGAGTAAAAAGTATATAATAATAGCTGAAAGCAGGAAATCCACAGAATACCACAGAGCAAAGCTAAACTACAGTCTGATACCTACTACGAACTAATAACAATAGTAAATCACAATTAGCACAGGTAATTTACAGATAAAAATGCAATGCAATGCACATGACCGCTACGGCGTGTAGCCCGATCCGTTTAACATCGACGGTGCTCACTGGGGTGTGAACAGACTCCGGAGGGGCTCCTTCAGCCCAAGCGCAATATTCATATCATCCGCTGCGGCGTGCAGCCCGATCCATACTCAGTCCACAACATGCATATGAGTCACACAACAATTCAATTTATTTATTTCTAGGTTCCAGTTCATTAACAATGAAAAATACTTTAATTTTATTTATTTTTGCAAGAACATGTGACTTAGCATTTCATAACAGTGATTTCAAACTAGGACTGAGATCAGTGATTATGCAAACCAAGCTATCACATAAATATCTATCCCCTAGGGATACTATAGGTCGGCACAAGGCCGCAAACATGGCTTACAACCCACAAATATATCTAACACACTGTTCGTTTCAAATGCCAATATAATATTATTCATATTCGGGATGGACCAAGTCTCAATCCCCAGTCATAACCAATCCCGCACCGGCCATGGGGTGCGAGACACGCCCTAATAGCGTCACAATGTGCTAAGTCAGGGTTTCGAACCCTCAAGCTACCATATACACTAACTACTCACCTCTAGCCGGCCGCGGACTCGTCAACGATATCTTTTCCCTTCAAATTTGCTGCCTCATGCATCGAATCTAGTCAAAACCACAACAATTACATCAATATGGGTCAAAGAAACATAACCCAATCAAAATTACTTGAAAAACGCAAGAATACACGAAGTTGGTAAAACCCAAGCCCCGGGCCCATTTCTCAAAAAATTCCAAAATTCATACCAACGGATTCCTCGTCTTGCCACGAGTTCGTGCATATAAAATTTATCGAAATCGGAGTTCGAATGGCCTTTCAAAACTCAAAAACTCATTTTCAAAATTTAGGCCCTAGTTCTTCACAATTTCTACCCAATATCATGATTTTTGGTGTTGATTCTAGCATAAAATCGTATTTTTGAGTCAAGAAACTTACCTCCAGCGATTACCCTTGATTTCTCTCTTCAAAGCTCTCAAAACCCTCTCCAGACAGGTAATTTATGTTGTGTAATTAGCCTATATGGGATATGGTGATATGGGATCAGGCCCGGGTATGAGCATGGTAAGGTTACATGGCTGTTAGATGGTTTTAGAACAACTCTTGTCACATTCGTGGATGAACATATGTTTAAGTGGGGGGAGGATATAACTACCCGACCGGTCGTTTTGAGCTTTTTCATCATGTTCAGCAATTTGAAGTCTTGAGTAGAATCATTTATGTGTATTATGACTTGTGTGAATCGTCGGTATTGGCTTTCAAGTTATTTGAAATTGACTTGCAAGAATGATTCTCAAGTAGGAAGCTTTAAATTGGAAGAGTTGACCAAGCTTAACTTTTTGAAATTTGACCTCGGATTGGAGTTTTGATGGTTCTATTAGCTATGTTGGGTGATTTTGGACTTAGGAGCGTGTCCGTATTGTGATTAGGAGGTCCGTAGTTGAATTTTGGCTTGAAATGGCGAAAGTTGGATTTTTGGAAAGTTTGACCGAGAGTGGACTTTTTTCAATTGGATTTGGATTATGATTCAGGGAACTGGAATATCTTCAATTTGTCATTTGGGACTTGTGTACAAAATTTAGGTTCATTCCGGGTTGATTTGCTATGTTTCGGCACGATTTATTAAAGTTGAAAAGTTCAAAGTTCATTAAGTTTAAGTTTAGGTGCGATTTCGTCATTCCGATGTTGTTATATGTATTTTAAGGCCTCGTGTAGGTCCGTGTTATGTTATGGGACTTATTGGTATACTTGGACAGGGTCCCGAGGGGCTCGGGCATGTTTCACATTGATTTCGGATCATTTTTATTCTTGTTTTCATTGTTGATTGTTGTTGATTCTCGTATGCTCCACCTGCGGCTAGTTTACGTAGGTGTGATGGTCACAGAAGTGGCAAGGAGTCGCAAAAGCAGAAGAGTTTCTGAGAGAAGAAGTCCGTCGAAGTGGAGGTTCATTCGCATATTCGAAGGCGCAGATACGGTGCGAAAGGGCATAGAAATGAACACCAGCGCAGGAGCGCAATTTGGACTCGCACCTGCGTGTGCACAGCAGTGGAGTTTAAACAAAAGGTGCAAAGCCATACCTCCTGTGCTTCTCTGCTTAAGCGCATTTTTGGTCGTAAGAGCGATGTTGCAGAAGCGGCTAATGTGCTGCAAGTGCGAAAATGCTGGGAATGCTATAAATCGAGGCTCTGGTTCTTTTATCATATTTTGAGATGTGGGACTCGGATTGAGGCGATTATTGAAAAAAAATTCATCACAAAGATTAGGATAAGTGTTCTACACTTGGTTTTGATTTTATTCTATGAATCTATCTTCATTTTTGGCAATTGGTTAATGAATTTTAAAGAGAAGGGGGTTTTAACCTAAAGTTTCATAATGTGAATTTTTGAGTTTTCAACATCGATTCGGAATCGGATTTGAGTGAAACTAGTATGGTGGGACTCGTAATTGAATGGGTTGTCAGATTTTGTAAGTGTTACCTTTTGCCGATTTTGGGTTTTGATTAAGGATTCAATCTTTATCATTTGGAATTATTTCTTTGGGCTTTGTTTGATGTATTTGAGTTATTTTTGGCTTGTTTTGAGCTAATCGAGCTATGTACATGCGGAATGAAATTCTTGGAGCATCACTTGGCTTGTTAGGTATTGGAATTTGCTTGTCTGAGGTAAGTATCATTTCTAAACGAGTGCTGAAGGTATGAAACCCCGAATTACGTATTAAGTGAATGGTACTGAGGTGACGCACATGCTAGGTGACGGGCGTGTAGGCGTGCACCGTATAAATAGTGACTCTGTTATTTTGTGGTAATGTATAGTTACTTGATCTTATCTGTAACCAAGAAATTTCTACGTACTTGAGCTATTGAGCTGTGATCTATGCTATAATCCATGTCTAGGATACATGCTTATCTTGTTGGGACCCATTTGAGGTTATTTCTACTATTGAGCTATCTGATTTCATTACATTACATACTAAATCATACGCATTTATATGCATATCATATATCAGGCTCTGTTATTATTTATTGATACATCACATCATTAGTTTTTGGATGATGACATTGAGAGCTCGAGAGAATAGGGAGACTGATGACTTAGTGAGGCCGAGGACCTGATTGTGAGACATTTATGAGATCGGGTTGCACACCGCAACATGTTTCATTGATTTATGTCACGATTAGCTTGATATAGTGTTTGGGCTGAAGGAGCCACTCCGGAGTCTGTACTCATCCTCCAGTGAGCGCAGCTACCTGCTGAGTGTCGAGTGCCAAGTGATTGGGAGGATGGAGTAATTGTGAGGACTGAGTGACTAGGAGGACTGAGTGTATTAATACTCTGAGAGTATGCATATGATTTTATCACTTAGTCGCATTGATTTGACATGCACATGACATACATGCATAGATTTCTCACATATATTGACATATGGGCATCAAGAGGTATTTTACACATGCTATCTGGAGAGAAAATGAAACATCATATTTACTATTGAAAGAATTTTTGGGGAAAGTCACACTTTTCAAACTTACTCATATTTCCGGGCACCTTGGTAAGAGATTTGAAAATTTCACTGATATACTTGAGAAGCAAAACTATTTTTTCGGAAATCATAATTAAGCTGAGCATGTTAGCTTTGAGTTACTTCCTTTATTGCTTGTTACGGTGTTATGAACTGTTGTTGGCTATTGGGTGTTGGACCTGACCTAAGTTCCATTCTAGCTCGTCACTACTTTCAAACTAAGGTTAGGTTTGTTACTTATTGAGTACATGTGGCCGGTTGTACTCACTCTACATTTCTGTACTTTGCGTAAAGATGTTGACTGATGTTGTTGTTGTGTTCGACATGAGTTGGACTTGAAGACGTACTTGCGTTCTGGTTGTAGCTACCTCTTGTTCGTGGTAACCTTAGATTCATAAAACTCTATTTTTGTGCTTTTCAGACAGATGATGTAATTATTTCATACCAGCTTTGTAATTCTATACTTAGAAACTTATGATTTGTACTATCAGTCCTTGAAAAATATATAGAATTAAGATATTTTTTTTCCTTTATTGTTTCATTAAATTCTATTGAAATTGGATAGAGGCTAAATGACTTACCTAGCATATTAGATTAGGTATTATCATAAATAGTTAGATTTTGGATCGTCACACAAACGTTGACACCTAACTCATCAGTAAAGAAAAAGCTCAATACAATGGACCTATTACTATTCCCACACACTAACATCCCAAACCACCGAACCCTGAAATATTTTTCTTAGAGAATATGGAAGGGAAAATGAAAATAACATAGTTGTAAGTATGAATTAAGGTTCCCTTCGTTAATCTTAATAGAGTAGAAAGACGATTTGACATATTTCTGCTGTTAGATCCACTCCCCTCCACCCACTCACCCACCCACCCAGCCCCTTTCCCCCACACATACACACACGATTCATTTTTATAATATTTGGAGTATGGATTAAGTGCGACAGGTTGTACTAAATATTATGTGTCGGAAACTCGGAATCTTTCTTCTATGAACAATGCCTTCACAAATATTACTCCTCTCTTTGAACAAAAAAAAACAAATTAAAATTAAATTAATTTGATCCGGATACCATAATTATTAGTATTAGTATATAAAAAAAAGTAGAGAATAGTCTATAACCACCTTCAAATTTCTCTAGTCTTTATTTTATATAGTTTTCAAAAGAAGAAATAAGCAACGGTTTCGTATTGACAAGTTATAAAATAAATTATTTTTTGTCTCACACAATTAACACTAGTTATGTGAGGTCTTTTTTTTATCTCACAACAATATAGTCTTAGAATTTTGTGGACTCAAATATATTAGATATGAGTCCGTAAATGTATGAAATAAAAGAAAATTCTCACACAACTAATATCAGTTGTGTGAGATACACCATAAAATTACTCACAGTTATGGAACTACTTATTTGATAGAATCTTTGTGGGGTCCTAATTGATGTTTTTTCTCTCGTTTTTTCCTTTCTTGAAAATCTTTTTGCACAAGCATATTCTATTGTTTGTAAAGGTCAAGAAAACTGTCCTCTCATCTTCTCTATCCAATTACTACAAGTTGAATAAAGTGAAAATGGAGCCATAGACCCTATTTGACCATGAATTTATTTAAAATAAATTTGGAATTTATTTTTAAAATTTATGTTTGGCGATAAATTTTACTTATATTTTGGCAAAATTCTAATTCTCAAACACCAAAATCAAAAATCACCCAATTGATGATTTTGAGCCAAAATCCTAAAATTTGGGAAATATATACGTATTTTCCAAAATAAAGTTGGAAAATATATTTTGAAAACGTATGGCCAAATACAACAACAACAACAACAACAACTACTACCCAGTGTAGTCCCACATGATGAGGTCTGAAGAGAGTAATATGTACGCAGACCTTACCCCTACCCGCAAGGGCAGAGATGTTGTTTCCAATAGACCATCGGCTTATGGGAAGGAGGGAAAAAATAAAAACAAAAGAAAATTAGTAACTCCAGCACGAATCAATACATAATTATGTAAACATAAACCATAAATAACAAGACATGCCAAAGGAAAGGTAAACAAAAAACAGAAGCAAAAGGGCATCCACAAATATTTATTTAGTCACATCCCGTAAATAAAATGACATGCAATAACAATGACCACTAACTATCAAAAGGGCGCACTACAATACACAAATCATCTATGGAGAGCCCCACCAAACCCCGACCAGCCCCGGGAGAGAATTGCAAAAAATTCTCACAGCCTATCCTACAACCCTGATACTAGACCTCCAGACTTTCCTATCAAGGGTCATGTCCTCGGAAATCCGCATCCTGGCCATGTCCTGCCTAATTACCTCTCCCCGGTATCTCTTAGGCCTCCCTCTGCCTCGCCTCGCACCGACCACCGCTAACTGCTCACAACTCCCCACTGGGGCATCGGGGCTTCTCCTCCGCACATGTCCGAACCACCGGAGTCTCGCCTGCCGCAGCTTCTCATCCACTGGGGCCTCCCCCACCTTCTCCCGAATAACGTCATTCTTAATCTTATCTAACCTAGTGAGCCCGCACATCCACCCGAGCATTCTCATCTCCGCAACCTTCATTCTCTGAACATGAGAGTTCTTTACCAGCCAGCACTCCGCCCCATCCAACATGGCAGGTCTAACCAAAGCTCTATAAAACTTCCCATTGAGTTTCTGTGGCACTTTCTTGTCATACAGGACTCCTGACGTAAGCCTCCATTTCGTCCACCCTGACCCTATACAGTGGGTGACTCTCTTTTATATATCGCGCCCTCGCGGGTAAGCGTAAAAAAGAGGTGTGACAGCGATGACCTGAGATCCAAGCTTCACGACCCCGCCTACTTCTTCGCTCGACTATGCGCTAAATTTACACTCCAGGTACTCTGTCTTAGACCTACTTAGTTTGAAACCCTTAGACTCGAGAGTCTCTCTCCAGACCTCCAACCTCCAACCTCCCGTTGACACCGACCCTCGTCTCGTCTATCCAGACTATGTCATCAGCAAATAGCATATACCATGGTTCATACCCTTGAATATGGCGAGTTAGAACATCCATAGCCAAAGCAAATAAGAGAGGCCTAAGCGTAGATCCTTGATGGAGCCCCATAACCACCGGGAAATGGTCTGAGTCGCACCCACCGTCCTAACCCTAGTCTTAGCTCCATCGTACATGTCCTTGATCACTCTGTTGTATGTCTAAATACATTTTTATCTTTAAATCAAACTTCACCCAAATTAAAATTTTCCAAATAAATTTGGATTTTATGGCCAAGCGCTAGCATAGATTCACACACATCCACATAACTTATGCTTTCTTACTATGCTCTTTCATTTCTAGAAATGCAAATATTTATTTTGGATTTAAAAAGAAACTATGTCATTAAAAATACAGAACAATATATAGCTATCTCTTAATTCTATATAAATTACGGTCGACTGTATAAATTCTTATTCTCCATGTTGTTTCAGTTAAGCTCGTCTCAGTTCCATTGGTTTAAAAATTATTTTCTTTACACTAGAAGTCCTCCACATTTTCTATCAGCATATAAATCTCTAACAATTCTAATAGATTCTCTAAAAAAACATTGCCCCTTTAGTAAACGTACTAATTATATATGTTTAAAACTTAATCCCTATACACTTTTGATTCTTTCACTTTGCTATCCTGAAAAAAATATAAGTACGTGATTTAGTTCTAATGTATGTTTTGTCACGGTTTTAATGTATGTTTATTATATACTATGATTTTAGCTTAATATGGAAATCATTTCAATATTGGTAAATAACTGCACCTGTTTTAGTAGCTCGAATGCTGAATGGATATATTACTAGAAATTCGATAAATACCGACCAACTTGATCGATTATGACCAATTACCGATTAAAAATATGATCAAATATGCTTGGACGATATTTTAATGGTCGTTTTAATATACCGACCAAAGTTGGCTGGAAATGACCGACCAACAATGGTAGGTCAATTAAATTCAAGAAAAAAATTCAAAAAAAAAACTGACCAAAGTTAGTCGAGACCAATGTTGGTTGGTATTTAATTATGTAATCAAAAGATTCACCATCTGGGAATTTCAAAAAAAAATTGACCAAAGTTGATCGGTATTTTAATTATGTAATCAAAAGATTCACCATCTGGGAATCGAACCGGGGTGTATACTGTGGCAGAATACTATTCTACCACTGTATTTTATTTTAAGATTATACTCTTCAATTGTATTTTCGCACGAAAATAACGGGCCAAAGTTGGTCAGTTTTTAAAATAACCGGCCGAATTTACCGATCAAAGTTGGTCAGTTCTTTTAATATTAATTTTATTTATTTTAATTGCAAAAATCGATCAAAGTTGGTCGATTTCTTGAAAAATAAATTTTACGGTACTCAAAGAAAGTTTCCTGTATTTTTGCGTCAAACAAAACCGACTAAAATTGATCGGTTTCATTAAAAAATTTAAATATTTTGAAAAACCGACCAACTTTGATCGATTTTTTGACCGACCAAAGTTGATCGATTTTTCTTAATCGATTTTTGATGAATTTCTAGTAGTGATTTAGGATTTCCGAGGACATGACCATTGATAGGAAAGTCTGGAGGTCTAGTATCAAGGTTGTAGGATAGGGGCTTCTAGGTTTTTCGTACCCCTTTCCCGGGGTTGGGTGTGGCAGTAGGGCTATCCATAGATGATTCGTCTATTGGTTTGTGTCCTCTTATGGTAGTCATTTCTGGTAGTTACTGTTTTAATATTATTGCATGTTGTTTATTTATGGTACTTATAACTCTTATGTTTAGATAATTATTTATGTGATTTATGCTGGAGTAACTAATGTTGTTTGTGTTTTTATTTTTGTTTTCCTTCTCTTCCCTGCGCTGAGGTTCGATTGGAAACAGCCTCTCTGCCCTTTCGGATTGGGGTAAAACATGTCTATATATTGCCCTCTCCATATCCCACTTTATGGGAATATATTGGGTTGTTATTGTTGTTCTAATAGTAATTTACGCAAGAGGTTATTTGTCTCGTGATTTTTCTCTATGTGGTGACTATTGTATTATCACAAAAATGAAGAAATAAAAGATATAACGTGACGAATAATAAAATAACGTAGTAATTTTATTCTCTTTTAAGTCAAATTGTTGGAAGATTCCTTGATCTGCTGGTCATGTGACTTAAGTCATTACAACAAATAACAGCATCCTCATAAATAAAGCACAATGAAATATTAAATTTTGAATAGTTAAATGAATTTGAGTTCTTCAATATTTGAAATAGTCTTCTTTTTTAATCAGTTAGTGTCTAATATGATTCTAATATTTTTTATTTCTTAAAAATGGAATATACAAATCGATCGATTTAGCATATCAAATTTTATGGGTAATTAAATGATGCAAAATACGATAGATGCATGAATAATAACAGGTCACACTAATAAAGATTAGGGTGGAATTGTAACCATATTTTTTTTATTTTTAATCAAAGTCTCTAATTCAAGCCATTTGGAACTTATCGAGGTAATTTAAATTTAATGGAATTTCAATGTGACATCGAATAAATAAATAAAAAACAAATGGATCACAGGAAACATATATGTATGGAGCACACAATGAATGGCCATGGGAAACAAATCTCAAAAAGGGATCAAAAAGAAATTGCCATGTTTTGCACCACTCCTCACCTGCTCAAGATATGATAAATTTCATACCAGGAAAAGGGCACAACTGCTTACATCACCTGTATCTCTTGGTGGATTTTTGTGGGACCCCACAACACTCTATCCACCAAAACACTCAACTACCACTTGCTCTTTTCAATCCCAAAAAAGTTTCTCAAGCCCGTTTGGACATAAGAATTTTTTTTTTAATTTTTTCGAAATTAATATTTGACCATAAAATTTTTAATTTCTTATTTGAAGATGAATTTTAAAATTTTTCGAAAATTTGAAAATTTTTAAAAGATTATTTTTTAGAATTATCACTCACAAAACTTCAAAAATAACCTAAAATTATTAACACGTATGAAATAAGAAGTTTTTCTAATCTTTTTTTACTTTTTTTCTGAAATCAATGTTTGTTCACAAAATTTCTAATGAAAATGCATTTTAGAAATTTTCAAAAATTTGAAAAACTCTCAAATACTATTTTTCAAAAATTTCACCCCAAATCACTCACAAAATTTCACAAAAATCTAAAATTATATCATGTCCAAACCTAAATTGAAACAAATAATGTTGAGTTAAAAAGTTGGTTTATTGATCTAATAAGTATATATTAATTCTTGAAAATATGAATGTTGTATAATAATGGAGTACTGCCAAAACTTTGAAATATTCTAATGTAGACGAACGTGTACAGCTAAACTTTTCTATAATGGCTTCGTTTGTTCCAAATATTTTTGAATATTATAGCATAGTACTGTTATATAGATTATATATACCATAACATAACATAAAAATTAATTTCGAAAAACCTTAATTTTTATAAGTGTTGTTATATAAGAATATTATTAGAGAGAGGTAATATAAATTAAAAGTTATATATTTTCTTTTTCATCTTATAAACATGAAAAGGCCACAACCTCCAAGAATCATCATATTATCAAGCAATATAATAAAAGCAGCCAACCCCATGTTCTAGATTTGTAATCTTTTTGGTAATCTAATTTCTTTTTATATATTTCCACTTTCTATTATTTGATTGGTCTTTCCTATTGCTTGCCTTGTAACTCAAAACCAGCTTGGAAACTTTGGAAATATTCTGGTCAGATCTTTCTTTGTTGGGTTTTTATTTCATTCCAAACTGATCAACATCATCACCATAGAAAGAAAATAAACCCAACTTTTGTCCATTTTTCATTTCTATTTTTTGTTGAAAAAAGAGTTTGAGAAATGGGAATGGCAGCTGCAGATCTACAGTTTCATGTTTTAGCTGTTGATGATAGCTTGATTGATAGAAAGCTTATTGAAAGGCTCTTTAGAATTTCTTCTTGTCAAGGTAACTCTTAATTCTAACTCATTCACATTTATTTTATTTTTTTTTAATTATTCTTGGTATTAATTAATTATCTTCTTTGTTGCCATTTTGCATTTGTTAATGGCAGTCACTACTGTAGATTCTGGAAGTAAAGCTTTAGAATTTCTTGGTTTACAAGAGCATGACCAAAATCAACCTTGTGTTTCTCCTGGCAACCAACAGGTAATAATAATAATAATAATAATTTTCCCTTCTATATATTTTTCTTGGACTTTCCTACTGATTTCTTCAAGAAAATTTGACAGCAAGAAAAAAAATTTCTTCATTGGAATTGCAGGAAGTGGAAGTTAATCTTATTATCACAGATTACTGTATGCCTGGGATGACAGGCTATGATTTGCTAAAGAAAATTAAGGTGTGGTTTACTTTCTTGGAAAATACTTTAGGACAAAATTGTAAAAATTTGATCTTTTATTTCTGTGAAAGGCTCTCTCCCACTTGGAGTCCTTTTCTCACCTTTAAATTGAGAATCTAATTAAAAAATATTGCATATCTATATACTGCATAATAGATATTGAAAGGGCATTTACCCTATGGTTTTCAGTTACTATTTTTAGAACCCTATTGAAACTTCATTTAGTTCTTCCAATTTACTTTTATTTTTTCTTCTCTGACAGGAATCTTCATCTCTGCGAAATATACCTGTAGTCATTATGTCATCTGAAAATGTTCCTTCAAGAATTAGTAGGTAAGAACATAAGAAAATTGTTCTCTTTCTTTACACAAACAAATCAATTTTTTTTGTCTAGTTCAAGTGTTGAAAACTTCACTGTATTTTTTTTAATGCGGTGCTTATGTTTTCGTGAGCCGAGGGTTTATTAAAAACAGTCTCTATCCTCACAAGGTAGGATTAAGGTTTACGTATATATTACCCTCTTCAGACCCCACAGTGGGATAATACTGAATATGTTGTTGTCTTCTTGAGCCGAGGGTCTCTCGGAAACAATTGCGTATACACTACTCTCCTCAAACCCCACTAGTAGTATTTTACTGGGTCATTGTTGTTGTTGTCCTGAGCCGACGGTGTATTGGAAACCGCCTCTCTATCTTTACAAGGTAGGAATAAGGCATGCGTATACACTATACACTGCCCTCTCCGGACCCCACAGTGGGATAATACCGGATATGTTGTTGTTCAAATGTTGAAAACTAATGGTTTTATTTGTGTATTAATTATCCAGATGTTTAGAGGAAGGGGCAGAAGAATTTTTTCTGAAACCAGTGAGATTATCAGATGTTAATAAGCTTAGACCTCATATGATGAAAACCAAATGTAAAAGCCTGCCCCAACAAGAAGCTGAGAAAATGGTCACAAAACCAAAACAAGAATCTATTGAAATTGCAAATGTTCAATCACAAGAGCCACAACCACAAACAGAATCGGAGACAGTACAACAGCACCAAAAATCACAAGCCAATAATAATAACAACAAGAGAAAGGCCATGGAAGAAAATCTATCACCAGATAGAACAAGACCAAGATACAGTAGTGGCCTCACTGCAGTCTAATCAGGAGTGCAAATAAGGTGTTTTGGCTTAAGTCCAGCAGCGAATTCAACCCTCGTGTTTAGTTGCCATCGTTGAATTTGGAATCCTAAATAGACCGCCGGTGATAAGCCGAAGGAAGATGAGAATGACGTAAAGACATCATAGCCCTTACGTCTTGGGCCCTACCTCGTCTATGTTTTTGACAACTTATCTTTGTCTCGGTAGAGTCTTTCAATGGCACGTCTCAGGCCTCTTCCCTTAGCCTCACTGCAGTCTAATCAGGAGTGCAAATATGTAAACTCTTTTTGCTCTTTCCCAATTTGGAAATTACTTCCGATAACCTAGTCCTTTTTTCATTTTTTTTTTTTGGATAATGCCAGATGAAGCCAGTGTAGAAAAAAAGTTAGGGGAGTGAGAGAATTGATCCATCTAAAATGTGGATTTTACATGGGAAAAACGTTCATCCAGTTTTGTTTTGCTAATCTTAAGAGGGGAACATTAGTATTGCCAATGTAGAAAGAAATGTGCTGAAATTTTCTTCTTGTAAATAGACAAGCATTTTTATTTACTATAGAAGAGACATTCTCTTTTAGTTTAATTTTTGTGCAATCGTTGCTAATTTATGTTATCATGTTACATTATGACTTATAGCTTGTTTGGATCGTTGTTACAAACTGTATCGTATCGTATTGTTATTTTAAATATAATATTTGTTTTGATTGTTACTTAAATTTTATCGTATTGTTAAATGTGTCGTTACAGAATGACGAAATGTGTCACTTTTTGTAACGATGGATATGGTGTGGTTGCGTCGTTACCTTGTCTTTTTTTCTCAATCTCACCCTTTGTTATTATTAAATTATTTTATTTTACTATTTATCTTGCCTTTTTATATAGTAATTTTACCTTGTATCACAATTTTTCTTTATAATATTACAAGTTTATTCTTCATATTGCTAGTGCGTGATATCATGAAACGATGGCAAACAACACAGTCTATCCAAATATTGTATTTATAAAATAATACAATACAATACAGTATGATACGATACATTATGAAAGGATACTTAACAATCATCCAAACAAGCTGGTAAGGGTCGTTCGGTGGGATTTATAAGGGAGAATGATGCATGTATTAATTACTTTAATCCCTCATTTGGTAATATTTTTCAACCTATGGATAACTAATACATCATATTCAATACTCCATATATTTATACATGGCAAACTATGGTATAATTTTTAATACATGGATAAGCCATGTATAAAGATAGAGCTGTCCTTCAAAATATTTAAGACATCAAAATAAATCGTCAATAAAAAATAATCTCAGCATAACTAATCATAATATTATTAATACATCATATTCACTACTATTCTTATACACCCAACCAAACGACCGCTAACACCTTAAGGAAGAAATGTTTTAGTGTCGGCTCAAGGCCAAAGCAACTGAAGTAAAGGTTTTAGGCCCCCAAAATTTTGGGCCCCTATTTTTGTTAAATATGAATTTCGCGGTTATTTTTTCAAAATACATTTAATATTTTAAGGTAAATTATCAATTAAATATGAATTTAGTCGTGTAATTGCATGATTAGCTATATTATCAATTTAAAAATACTAGAAGAAGTATATTATAAAAAAATTATTACATAAAAATTTTGCATCTCAAAAAACTATAAAAATAGGCTTTAAATAAAAATATATACGGAAGTTTAAAAGGAAAAACTTAAGGCTTCTTCACAAAATTCCGTTTTAGGCCACCTACTTAGCAAGAAATTTAAAAATAGCTAGATTTACAAGTGGCCATTCAAAAATAACTACAGATTTAAAAGTAATCGAAATTTAGCCACTTTTTATGTAAAGAAAAATTTTAATGTAAATATGGTTCAAAATTCAAAAAATACTCCAGCATAATATACTGGAAATCCACTATAATATGGTGGAGTTCCAGCAAAGTATACTGGACTTCCAGCATATTATACTGGACTTCCAGCATATTATACTGGAGTTCTAGTATAATATACTGGTCCAACATAATATGCTGGAAGTTCATATACAAGTGCACCGATCTCCAATATATTATGCTGAAACTTTTTGTGTTGCAATATAGGAGCTATTTTTTAACGATTTTACAAAGGCTGACTATTTTTGAATGACCAACTCAAAAACCGGCTAGTCCGTGCTATTTTTACCCTACTTTGATAAGCCGCCACTGAAATGTTTCAATCTGTTTTCCTGACGTGAAGGATAGTTGACCCAATGAAAATTTTGTCTTAATTTATGACTTCTTTTCCAAACTTCTTTTTCTTTTTCGTCCTAGGTAAAACAGGGTTTTTATTACTTTGCGCTACTCGAACTTCTAACTTACTATGGATTAGTGCTCAAATTACTCTACTATTAAAGCAACCTCCTCATCCCTTATTGTCACCTCACTGAACTTAGGTCCAATCATCTTACTTGGGATCGTTTGGTATGAGGTATAAGAAGGTATAGTACTAGTATAAAAATTTAATACTATTTTAATAGGCAAAATACATAAGTTATCCCCTAAACTATGAGTTAAATCCCAGTTACACACTTTTTGATCATAAAAATCATGTTATAAACTCAACCTTTTAAAATTGTGTCTAATACACACTACTTTTAACAAAACATATTACACGTAAAAGGAGCACGTGAGGATTTGAAACATGTGTGTCTTGCAGCTTTACGCCAACGGTTCAGATTTATGAAATGGGAGCGGGTTGCACGCCTGCAACGAGATATATGAAATGGGAGCGGGTTACACGCCTGCAACGAGATATATAAAATGGGAGTGGGTTGCACGTCTGCAACAAGATATGAAATAAAAGTGAAATTCTGTGTTTGTTTCCTTATCCTTGTTAGTAATTGGATTTTGGTTTCGTGCACTTTCTGTTGCTGTGTTTACTTGTTATTAACAATTCAAGTGAATTAAATGTTTAGATCCCTTTACTCTCGTGATCCTTTGTGTTGGAATTCATAGTGTTTATAATACTTCGCCTTATTTTTTTATGTTCAATACTTCAAATTTTAACAATTGTTATATTTTTAACTCAATGGATTTCTCAACTAAATTTTTCTTAAACCGTTTGAGGTTGTACTTTACTTAAAAGGGGATTTCTATTATGTTTTAATTTATTGATTTCTCGTATTAAAGGTAATGATTCATTCAATATTGTACTTAAATTGAAAAAGGTATTTTCTTTATCAAATGATTTTTAAAAATAACTTCATATTTTCTTGTTGATATCCTAATTGAGTTGGAAGTTGTACCCTACTTTGTTTTAAGTGAATGAGGCTCCTTTAAAATTCTTAATTGTATTGGGTATGAAAACTATGAACTGAGTAATATGAGAATATTATTGTGCAATATGAGATAGAAATATGTGGACACAACGTGCCAGAGAAAATATTATGGTGTTATTTAATAACATGCAAGTTGTCGTGCGATTTTATAATAAATATGGGCACGAGGTGCCGTGAAAATGTGAAAAGTGGGCTGAGACCTATATTATTTATGATTTTGAATCAAGGCGTCACAAGTGACCTTTACTCGAAAGGAAGTATATTCGAAATATATTTATTGAAAACTGTATTATCTTGGATAGTATTACTTGAAGAATTTATAGGCAAAAGTTTTATATTTGAATGACTTGATTAATTGATTGCACATGTACTTATTATTTGTTGAGAAATATTTATGATGTTCTTGTTGCCTGCTATTTATATCACTGGTTGATCATTGTTGCCCCCATTATTATCTGCTTCATATTATTTTGTACGTTATATTGCACAGGTTTATTTGGTAGCCTAGTCCTAGCCTCGTTAGTACTTCGCTGAGATTAGGCTATGCACTTACCAGCATATGGGGTCGGTTGTGCTGATACTATACTTCTGTATATTTTTGTGTACAGATCCAGATGGATTGATAGTTGTTGTGCGGGTTATCGCGTTGGAGACTCAAGGTAAATGTCCTACAACGTTCTCAGGTCTCGGAGTCACCTTCATTTGTATTTACTTCCATTTGCTCATTCATTTCGGGGCAGTGCTGTATTATTTACTCTTAGATAGGCTTGTGACTTGTACCACCGGTATTGTAAATTGTTAAGAGTTATTCAAATTAAGTTTAGAAAATATGCATGTTATCTCAGTTAATGTTTGGCTTACCTAGTTTAAAGACTAGGTGTCATCACGACTACGACTTCTTCGGAAGGATTCTTGGGCCATGACATGAAGTAAAGTCAAATTGAAGAAAAGGGAGAACCCGGAGAAGTTGAAGGAGCTAATGAGATTTTGAATTTGCAAAATTGAGAATTTGGCATATTTGTAGAAGTCACTTAAGCGTATTGGGGAAGCTAGATAACTGAGCGTCAACCCCCTCCAATTAATGACTTTGGGAACTGCACGAAAGCGACCTTTCAGTCACTTCAGCCGTTGATGTCACAAGATTGACATCAGAATCGAGGCGTCGGAGCATCGAAGATCAAATCGTTTCTTATCGACCTACTCTCAGAAACGCGGGGAGTATCTTTATACGGTGAAGATCGTATGCCTTCGATCTATAGGCTCGAGAGGTCATCCAAAGCCCGAGTTCAGGTAAGGTCGATTTTGAGCTCGAGGGACTAGGTCCGAACTCGAAGACAGAGTGCAATACCCAAATATTGAAGCACGATGTATATTGAGGCCGATTATGTCCAACCCCGGGATTATACCGTTATAGATTTGTAACAATATGAGCTAGATTCGTGCCACGTCCCCTAGATCATGGCCAAATCGCGAAATGAGATTGTATGATTTCATACTAGGCGGTTAGACCGTTATACCAATAATATTCCTTAATGTAAATAGAAATGTACCTTATTTAGGGTTTTCCTATTATATTATATAAAGGGGATCCCAATCATTTGTAATATTCATCCAATCATTAGCAAAGAATATACTCTCTACTTTTCGCTTATTGTTCATTAGAATTGTCCTTTCTCTTCACTATTCTTATTTTATTGTTTTTGATTCATCTCGAGGTCACTAATGTTGAGTAACAATAATTTGATTCACTTATTTATTTCATTTCTACTTCATATTACATGATTATTAATTAGTATTGAACTAAATCACATATCTTTAAAACCACAAATTAAATTTAATCGTTACTCGTATATTCCACGTAAACACAATATTTTCTTTTGGTGCAATTATATCTTTTTCTGTTTTCTCTTTATCTTTTTGACAAAATAAAAGTACTTTATTGCATATCAACAAAAGCCATTATAATTTATATGCATGCTTGTCGATGTCGTTATATGCCTTTAGGGGGGGGGGGGGGGGCAAGATATTAATAGATCTTACAGCATGCAGAATCTGAGTATGTCAACTTAAAATCGTCATTCCAGTATTCGCACACATTAAATAAGTTATTATTCCATGGGTCAGCGTAACACAAATTTATGTCGCACTAAACTTTGGTTAAAATGAACTATGTTTGTAATTTAATTAGATTAGAAAGAATCCCAATTTTATTTGAATAGAGCATACAACATTTGAATCGTTGCTGGTGTATTTGTCCACGTATGTCAAATATTTCAAAGACATTTCTTCTAAGACATATTTACCATTTTGGTAGGTAAGTCTAGGTAAAATTTATGGTGTACTTTTTTTTTTTTTACCATTGTTACTCTAGTCTGCCCATTTGACTAGGACTAATCAAACTGGATTGAACTGGAGCTTGTTTTAAGTCTAGGTATAATGAGTTTTAACGAGGTCTTGTCATCACCAAATTATAACTAGAATTTTGGTCAAAAAAGAAAATGACATCATTTGATTGAGAAAAAAGTTAATAGTACTACTATTTGTTTGACTTGTATACAGTTGTTTCCGTTGAAGCGGGTAGCTCTTTAATACTCTACTCATTTGCTTATACCCTTTAAAAAATAATAAATAAAATCTATAATTTATCATAATACATATATTAATTGATACATATTTCTAACAGATCTTAGAAAATAATTTGAAATGAGTAATTAATAATGTGGATATAACAGGAAAAAAAATTATTTTCTCTTGATATGCTAAAAATGATAAGTAAAAATAAAAATTTACTTTTAATACAAGTAAAAGTGAACGGAGGAAGTAAATAGTATTAAAAACTATCTTAAAAGAATAATTATAAAGCTGACGGGAAACAAACTAATCATACTACTTCGGGGCAGCAAAGTTGGTTGAGTAGACCCTTGGGGACATTTCAAATAGGAGGTCTAGGGTTCGAAACTTACTTGCATATCTGTGCAATTGAATTTGTCCAGTGCGGAATTTTTATCCAATGCGTACCCGAAAGATAATAGCTGCGACATTCCCTTGTACCAAAAAATATTCTAGAAAAACTAATTTAATTAATTAAATAGATCTAAATCTGATAATTTGAGAACTGCTACTATTTGCAAAAGAGAGGGAACTGTTTATAATTTGGAATATCGGGGTCGATTCATAATATAGAAAACTTGAACAAGTTGGTACCAAATAAGGAAAAAATAGAACAAGTGGGTATTAAATATAAATGTGGTATAATGGGGGGTTAAAAGACAACAATAATTGAAGATTCTGGTCTCTCCATGATCTCTTCAAACAATGAGAAAAGCGAGGGAGACAACTGCGAACCACCATATTGGAGGACCGACGAGCTGATTACTGCTCCTATATATTTTAGGTAAATTTGACCTATAACTCCTTTTTTTATATTTATTTTCTTCGAAGAAATAGGTTCCTGTGTTTTTTCACTCTGCGTAGTTAACATGATTTTGGTTCAATTATTATGATTTTAGTTAATTTTCAGCTGCTTGACATTATTAGTGTTTTAAATCTTCTGGAACAATCTTTGTGCTCTTTTTGTGAAATTATTTTTGAATATCCAAATAGAACCAAATTAATATTCCAAAAATCATGAAATAGTTATAGTGGAAAAGGCTTGTAAGTTTCTTCTTAACTCTTTTAAAAGCTTTATTCTGCAGTTAGGAAAGCTGTTTTTTTTTTTTTTTTGGAAATGGTTATTTGGTAATTTTGAGTATTTAATACTTAGTTTACTTTATGTTATCAGGTGGTATCAATTATTTTGTATTGTTGATAGCAAGAGGTGGATCAAAGCTTTATCAGTATTGAAAGATTGAAAATGTCCGAGGGGGAGGTTAAAAAAGTCTCACGTCAAGATATACAACTGGTAAGCATTGAGCTTAAATCATTGGTTTTATGTATTGGTTGTATAAATCATTTAAATGGAGAAACATGGTCAGTGAGGACTAATAGTTGTTATGAAGTAGTGTAGAACGCAATGGAAGAAGATAGACCATGCATTTGTATCTTTGAACTTATATATTAGGTATTTGATTTCTCTTTACTGCTTCGATAGAAACACCCTTTGTAGTTGCAACTCTTTCAGTTAATTCGTATTAAGGCACTTCAATCCCTCAAGAAGTTTTTCCTAACTGTGCATTTCCATAAACTTGCATCTTTTTAATTGAAGAGACTGCCAATATCTAAAGCAAGGCTATTATTTGGAACTTTCTTCCTTAAGTTTAATGCGGATGCCTAGGCAGGGGCGGAGCTACAATATCAGGTACGGGTCCCAGTAGTTTTTGCTTAGATCCTATATTAGTATTAGGAAATTCATTAAATATGTGTAAATATACCGAGTAACTAAAACGAGTTATGGGTTCGGTGGAAAGTTCAGAACTCATAAACTTCAATTCCCGGCTCTGACTCTGTGCTAGGTTGTGCTTGTGATTACTGTTTAAAAGCCACATACGATTCGCCCTTTCAGTCAGTTGTGATACAACAACAACAACAACATACTCAGTCAGTTGTGATAAACCTACAATTAGATCAGTTAATGATAACCTGAATCATCTGCTTGAAAGGAAGCATTTGATGACCCATTTTCTTGTTTTTGATAAGCAATGTGGTTAATGGTGTAAGCAGCAAGAGGGACTTGATGTTGTGTGGAGTCCTGACGATCCAGTAGAAACATATAATGTTTTGTCAGCTTCAGATTCCTGTCATGAAGTTTGTGATCCTGTAAATTCATGAGACTTTGATGAATGATTCTGGATGGTTGTTAGGATAGAGGAGATGCCGCTCCTTTTCTTTTTCTCCCTTAGAACATATAAACTTTAGATTCAGAATCGCAGTAGTCACAGCGCACAAGTTGTTACCTGCCAATTGTTATAATAAGGAAGATGTTCATGTAACTTATCCAAATAAAAGGAAAGATTTAAATAATAAGTATCTCATACAAGTCAACAATCAGAAGACATGATTCCAGTTAAAAGAGTAGAAAAGAAAGGTAGACCTTTTGAAGATGTAAGCTAAATTATGATAGAGAACAGTAATCTCCTTATGGACCCACCAAGTGCTAGTTAACGTTTTTTTTGAATTTCCAGAGGAAATTTATCAAACAAAACAGTACTGCAGTGTTCTCATGGACCTAGCCAATTGCCTGTAACTTTTTGCGTAATTTTTCTCAGAGATGGGATTCTGAGGCCTAGCTTAGATGTTCTATGTTAGGGCTGATGCAGTTAATGCTTTCAAATCTGTTATAGGTTTCTAATTCGATGTATGCAGCTTCACGCAATTATGTTTGCTTGTTAGCTTATCTTCTGCCATTGGGTTTGTTTTGTCTTTTTATAATTAGAAATTTGGAACTCTAATGGTTGTTAGTGCGGCATAACTTTTGCATCCTTAAGCTCATTTTTACAGGTTAAGAACTTGCACAATTGTGAAGTTCTTCCTTGTTGTATAATTGCTGGAATTCCGCATGCATTAGTCTCTTCTGACACCTGAGCTTCTTTGATTTCAGGTGCAAAATCTGATAGAAAGATGTCTACAGCTTTATATGAACCAGGAGGAAGTTGTCAAAACCCTCTTACATCAAGCAAAGATTGAGCCTGGTTTCACCGAGCTTGGTTCGTCCTTTCTCATCCCAATGTCATGTTCCTACTTTTTGCCTATATGAAGCTAGCACAGTACCATATCTATACAGAGATAATTTTGGTATTCAATGGCATGCAGATTGACCTGCTATATACTTATACTAGTATTCAATGACCACGGAAAAAAAAAACTACAAAAGTCATCCTGTTAACAGAGTTGATCCAAAAAGAGGACAGAATTGTTAGAAGATCATTTTTTTCTTTCACTGAGAAGCACTCGTTCACCTACTTCTATTTCAAAGAAAGAACTAGTAACTAGAGGAACTAAATTTCAAGCTGAAGTGTGATAGATATGAGATATCTGAAAGTTTTTTGTTTGATTCACTTGGTCAATCTTTCATTTCTCAAGATCTGTAAGCAACGTGTGTTATCTATATTCTCCATGAGTATCTCGCGGAAGAGATGAATCTGATATCTGGATGTTTTTCCAGTGTGGCAGAAGCTTGAAGAAGAAAACCCGGAATTTTTCCGGGCATATCATTTAAGGTTGACGCTGAAGGAACAAATAGAGAGATTCAATGTTTTGCTTGAGAGACAGGTTGATGCAATGCAGATGTATCCAACTGGATCAATTCCCATGTCTAATGGATCTCAGATTCAACAAAGTACGGCATAACATCTTAGATTGCCATGTTGATCTTCCTAGAGATAATTATTCTGCTGCTTTTTTCTTTTCAATCGCATGGTAATATTCATGATTGATTCCCACCAAGCCCAACACATTTCTTTTTGGATTTTTTATTTGCTTTTACACGCTTTCTATAAGATTTCTGTCTTTAAAATTTTAGAAAAATAATTGGCTCATTAAGATTTAGAACGAATCGCTATGGGAAAGGTTTAAAACATGAAAGTGGGTGAGAAAAATGTGAATTTTGCAAACGGTTGTAGAGGGTGTATATTACAAATGGAAAAAGGAAATTCCTAAGAGGGTGTCTTCTTGTTCTGAGATTGAGTACTCTTCGAATATGGAAATGTGATGGAGTTGATTGCCAGATTTTGATGCGTAAAATGGCATAGAAATCTGATAGAAATAGTGGGAGCAGGAGATGAAAAGCAGGCTTCTCCTCACCGTAGCATAAGTTTCCATTTGATGCCTTAGGATTTATTTGCAATATCATAAACCTCTGTATATACTTCTTTCTCCATTTAATAAAACCTACACAAACAAGAATTAGGCTATTTAATTCAAATTTACCTTGATCAGGGTCAGTTGATATATATATTTAAGCTAAATCTAGTTTTTATTTTGAACTATGGACCTTATTTCTGAGAAGCATGTGCTTTACTTCTTGCTTAACACCCAGGAGCATTTTTTTTCTCCCTTTTCAATTCAAAAAATACTGCATCATTAGGTGGCTTTAATCCCTCACTTCACACACGGCAAAGATATGAGTAGCTTGTCACCAAGCTTCAATCTTTAATTATGGATTACAAAGAAATCTAACCAACAGATCACAAAGTGTATAAAGCGGAAACCTGTGGTTCATCTTATTCTTTTCGAAAAATGGTGAACAACAGCATTATTTATCTCCTTTGAAGTTCAAAGCAGATGTTCTAAGCGATGGATGTGGTATTCCATTCAAATTTGATGTGTACTCATGTCGACAGGACCAATTCCATTCTGATATTAACTGAACTAAGTGAAGTTTTTCTGTATCCTGTTCCTGCTTTTTTCCTTAGCTGAAGAGGCAGATCCTAGTAAGCACACATCATTATACCTCAACTTTATTTAGTAATTTCAGGTTTTTAGAATAGTTGAACTGTCATTCCCTATTTTCTTTGTTGATTGTTTGCTTCCTGTTTTCCCGCTAGGTAGTTCATAGATTGTACTACATTAGCCTTTGCTACTTATGTTGTTTGGATTCATCCAGAAGGAAGTGTAGACAAATTTGCTTATTTGTCAATATGCTATTCTCTGAACTGTGGTGCAGCATTGAAATTTTAAAGAGTTTCATGCTTGATTATGCAACCGTTTCATTAGTGAATTATTGAATAAGGAAATGAAGGTTATCTGATGGCTATTACACATTGACAGTCCCACAGAACTCAACATGTCAAACAACAGATCATGCTGGACCTAATGTGAAGCCTGAGAATGTGCACCAGACTGTTAATGCCAATTTATCTCATGTATATACCAACGGTGCGTCCTCACTCCAACCATGTATGCAGACTGCTACAGTTGTGTCTGCTCATGCAAGAAGAATTGATGCATCCTCAAACATGCTATTGGCTCAGAGCTCAAATTTTGGAATGCTGCAAGGTGTGAGAGGGGGGATGATCAAGTCAGAAGCTGGTTATTCAGGCAATTTACCATTCCTGTATGGCACTGAGACAAATATCCTTGAAGCTCATCCTGGAATTACGGATCCATCTGTTTCATCTTTCAGCAGTGTAGAATCCAATTCACAACCAGTAAATGAGACTATATTAGATGCTGATACATCTTCATTTGGTTTCTTGGGGCAGATTCCTCGAAACTTCAGTTTGTCGGACCTAACAGCTGACTTTTCTAACAGTTCTGGTTTGTGCCTGCCCTCTCTTTTGGGTTAATATTTGTTGTTGTTGTTGCACATACTAATGCTTTGAATTTCTGTTTATTTGTAGATATTTTGGAGAGCTATTCTGGATCAGCCTACCTGGCAACGGATATTAACAATTTCCTGGATCCACAAGGTCGGAGAGAATATCATGGTTAGTTGTGTGGCATCTGTTGGTTCTGCTAACCTGGTAAACAAGTAGTTTCATCAATGCCTCATATTTTAGCAGACATTAAAAGGTTGGATGCTATATCTGAAGGCTTGATCTTCGAAGATTTTGCCAGTGATTGAATGAACATTAAGATGGTACTATTTTGTCTTGAATTTAAAATTATCCATTTCGGGAGTATAGTTTACAGGAGTACACCTGCTTAGTGTTACTAGCTGAGAAATTTGTGATTTGTACTGTATTTGTTATTAAAACTTACAATTTCCAATTCCGACACGCGCTCTTTGTTGACATTTTTTCTCTTTGTATGGTTGTAATTGTTGCAGGTACAATTGCTCCTGGAGTAAAATGGTTTTGTAAATAGGATTGCGGAAAAGAGAATGATTTGACCCCTTCTGAATGTATTAGTTGGTCAATTTCAAGATAATTATTTAATCATTATGATTGACATGCCTGTTGTTATGGGATAAGCAGGAAATAATTTAAGCAAAAGCCTCTTGGAAGTTGGTTCTCCTGCTTAATCCTAGAAATAAAGCTAATTTGTTGCTAGTTTTGTTAATACGGTCGTGATTAATAAGATCTGATGTTTGTATTTAGTTTGTTTTGTTTTTTCAAAAGAAAGGTCTGATGTAAATGAAATTATATCTCTTTATACTTCTAAGAAGAAAACTTCTATGTCCGTACCAATGTTCTAAAAGGCGGGTGCGTGAGGAGAGGCGTTTTACCTCTGATGAAGCGAGGTGTAAGCCCTGAGACTTGGGCGTAAGTCCCACGGATCTTTAAATTTTATCGATTTCAAGAACTTTAAGATAGTATAAAATAAAAAAATAATTATAAAAATTACATTAAAATTATAAAATTATAACAAATAATCTATTTGAAATACTTATAAGATATAATTTAACTACGAATAATACAAAAATTATGGCATATACCATAATATACAAATTAGCTACAACGTCGTTAAGACTCAAACATCAAATATTTGATACAAAATATTATATGTATCTCTTGAGGATTAATGAATAAGAATTTCGATATTATAATTTAATTTTTTCTTAAAATACTAATATGAGTTCTATTTGAAGAGAATTTATATAAAAATATAATTCATAATTTAAATACGATTCTCTAGCATCATTTATTTTTAAGTTTCAACAAATTAATAAAGTGACACATAATTTACCATACAATACCATGATAACTAATTATTTGTAAGTAGTTACTAGCTAATACTGAGCTATTAAATTAATAAATATTGTATTCTTGTAAAAGTAGAAAAAAATATTTAGAAAAATAATTATAAGAAAATAACAAAAGTTAATAAATAAATACATTTTAAATGAAAGATTGATTTAAAATTAACTATCATAGCAGTCTTAGTGGATAATGTGCAATAAATTTATTTTAAATATGACATAAAATACTCTCAACTTAATGATTTATGATTAAGAAAAAATGTAATTTTGAATAGTCAACGATTTATTAAGCAAATTTGAGAATTAGCAAGGTTATTTACATAAAATTGCATAAAGTTATATTAGGCGAGCCCAGTACGCTGGGTGTTGGGCGTGTCCGGAGCGTAAGCCCTGATGGTCGAGGCGTAAGTCTCACGAAACTAAGCCTCACACATAGCCCAAGGGCGTTTTACGAGAACTCCGTCCCGGAGCGAGCCCCGGACGAATCCCAATTCTACCTTTTAAAACATAGGTCCGTACTATCCATCTCAAATTAAAGAATCTACTTCGGATGCAAAAGATGGTACTCCCTTCGGTCCATAATAAGCGATTAATTTGCCTTGAGAATAACTATTAAAGAAAAATTAAATTCTAGAAAAAATACCTAGTGTGACTAAATTACCCTTAATTAAATGTTGCACTATAGTTATAGTAGCACTTTTCTTCTCAAATGTGAGGAGTAAAAGATTTTTTAGGGATACATACATTAAGGTAATTTTGAAAAAATAAATTAAATTTTTTCTTGATTATATATAAATGGAACTTATTTTGGACAAAAATAAAAAAGATAAATTGGTCACTTGTTATGTAGCGGCAGGAATATACATTATTTTGCCAGTCACAAAATTACAAACCAAAGGTGTAGAAACAACAAAATGGATTACCAACATGCCATTAATTCATCATTTTTACCTGTCAACTCTTAAGTTTCACCAAAAAAATCAAACTTGAAAAATCCAAAGAGAACAAAATTGATTACACGAGTAGCAGGATTGCTCGATATCAATGACATTTTGACTAACCTGCAATATGCAATTCATCCACGAGAAGAATTGATGCAACAGGCACTACAATTGAAACTACAGTTTAAGGTTGGGTTGATTCCACAAGCTTAAATTAATCTTTTATGGTGGCCCAGTCCTGAGAGCATAGTCTAAATCATCTATCAAATCATTGACATCTTCGATCCCAACAGAAATTCGAACTAGATCCTCAGTAAGACCTCTAGCCTCTCGTACTTCAACAGGTATGCTCGCATGAGACATGAAGCAAGGCAAGCTTATGAGTGACTTGACACTTCCTGCAAATTTGAGGAAATACAACAATGTTTCAGTTACAAAGGAAAATGCAGACGTAAGAACAGGAATATAATAAATGGCATCAACGTAGGCATAGTTTTGAATTAAATATGAAGCTAACGATCTTGTCTAGCATAAACACAGGAGGTCATTTGATCACTTGCGTCCTTCTGTACCGTTTTCTCATGAACTGCAAGTTCTAGTGGGTTAAATGTACAAAAAGCAAATTGTTTTCCCGGAATTATGACAATATGAATAAAATTAGGCTGGAATTATATGACGCAAAAAAGTCTTTTCTAGCAAGAAGGCAACGTCAATTTGATGAATCATTGGCGTCACTCTGCACATCATTGGCATCACTTCCTGAGGACTGCAGGTTCAAGTGTGAAGCGCACACAATCATTTTTGCTTTCCATGCAGATGTTCGCATGCATGAGTTATTTACAATTATGACTATACAGATTAAAGCTGGAAAATGGTTTCTGTTTTACCAACGCAATCAGCATGTCTACTTTTACCAAAGGGAAAAGAGACGTAAGGCTGACGTCTTAAGAAAGTGTATGATTTGATAGGAAAAAAGTGATAGTATTATTGAAAGAAGTAATTGAGTATAAGATGAAACTAACCGAAACTGACAGTAATGCTGAAGTATTTGGTAGCTTCAGCCACATGCTTAGAGAGCGCCAAAGAACCTGTCAGAAAACTTAACACCGATCCTGCGCCCCTGGCCTGTAAGTAGATCAACATTTCAGACATATATTTTTTCAAGGAAAGCTTTCAGGTCAGGACACCTGACAACCATAGTGCTTCAGTTCAAAATTCCCCAAAAATTCACATGTTTAAATACCTGAGAAAAGTGCAAAGATCTCCCTGGATGGTCTGGAAGACCTGCATAGTTGACCTTCTTCACCCGTGGATGGGAAGATAAAAATTCAGCAATTTTCTGTGCATTTTCCTGCCGCATATTAAAATTAATTTATTAGAACTCAAACCACCAAACTGAGGAAATGATGATCATGTTTTCAAACATGCACCTTCAAGCATACATATGTAACGTCAATAGAATCTTTTACAAACTGAGCATATTTTGCTTTTAATAGCAAGTGGTTGCTTTTGGGGATCCATGCGAATTTAGCAAAAGATAGGGCGCAATAGAAGAAAAAGATCTACATATAAAATGCATATTAGTACAATATGTTTTAGACGTTAGCACATTTACTGTAGGTCTTATGCTTTCAGCTTTCTATGAGTGGTTTAGCCTTTATGAGATTTATACATATAGAAAAATGCACGGTACTTCAAATACTTTTCATTTATATTGGAATGAGATGATTTAAATGGAGAAACGTGATTAATGAGGATTCATACTGCCAACCCCAATTTGCTTGAGACTCAGACGTAATCGTTATCGTTAAAGCAATTATATAAACCACCTCGTCTAAAAGCTTAGCGATGAGAAATAGCTCTTCTATTTATACAAGTATATTTCAGCACATGCCCCTCATCATGGGTCAAATTCTTTTCCAACAACCAAGTACATTAAAATCTTGTTATGATCGGTGTGGATGAGACTCCACCTGTGAATCACCTCATCTAGAAGTTTAAGCTATTAGAGGTAACATTTTTCTTTGTTTAATTGCATCATAGCACGCACGTCTAGGCCAAAATCTTTTGGTAGGCCAGGCCCGTGAAAAAAAATTCTTTGATGGGTGACAAGACTCTAACTCAGAACCTTTATCTACTTTGATACCATTTTTAATTTTGTAAAACACCACATTTAAAAGCTTAATCTATCATAGATGAGATACTCTTGTTCATTTGATTATGTCGTAACAAGTAAATTACAGGTACCAACTAAGTTAGGCAAAGAGAGGGACAGAAGGGGAAAAGTAATTAATTCTCATACTACTCGTCTGTATTCAATTAAACACAAAATAAAGCTAAATGGATGAACAAGATAGACTTGCCAGTTTTTCTAATTTCACAGTTTTCAAAAGTTCCGAAGTAACCCCTTTTGCAATCTCAGCACTTAGTTAAGATAAAAGTAACGTTTGCATCACCTTATCATGGCTAAATTTAATAGAGAGAAGAACAGAGTAACGGAACTTTACAAACCAGCATAACTTCTCTGAACCATAATAAAGTTGAAGATGCAATAGCGTGCATAACAATAGTAATAAGAAATTAAGAAAGCACAGGAAGGCATAGATGTTTCTATAAAGAGTGGGGGGACAATTAGTTAAACCACAAAAGAAAGAAAAACAAAATAAAATTATACCTGTTGTTTTTCAACGCGAAGAGCCATTGTTTTAATCCCTCTTAAACAAAGCCAGCAATCAAATGGTGCTAACCCTGAACCTTCAGAATTTTGTAGGAAGTATATCTCCTTTGCCAAGCTGGTTTTGTAGGAAAATTTATAAGCACATTACCAAATGGACAGTCGAGATGTCTAAGAGAAACGAGCTATCAGACATCATTTACTTTCAATACTTTATACATATAACCTAAGATGCTCGGACTTGGGTGCGGGTATCCGATACGCGCACGGATCCCAGTGTCAGGTTCGGTAAAATCTTAATTTTAAGATTCAAGGGTGCGGATCCAAGTATGGATACGGTGCGGGCTAAGTAAATTCAAAATTATAAAAATAGAGTTATAAAGATATTATACATTTTGAGAGATATTCTATGAAAAACTTGCATGAATATTGTACAACTGAATTCTTGGTTTTTCTAAAACCGACGCAGCAAATATGAGACAAATGTACTATAATATTGAAGTTATGCCATTTTCCATGTCTTAAATCTGTTTTAGTTTTAATTTTGACAAATCAAAATCTCAATCCCCCTTCCCCCCCCCCAACCCAACCAAAAAAAAAAATTGTAGATGGATTGGGATCAAAGCATCCGAAGTTAGTTGACCGAATCCGGGACGTATCCCGCACCCGCACCGGTCGAGTGTCGAGGCGGGTGCGGCACCAAAACCGAAGTGTCCGCACAGTGAAGGCCCTTAATCCAGTTCCAGAATATAGGATGAAAAGTTCCGAGATTCCATTTCAAAAAGGGAAAATATCATCCTCTAAAGCAGTCCAAAGAGAACAGAAATCTTATTTACACAAGGGAAAAGGAAAAGGAAGCATAATTTTATCAGCATTGGCTACCTTTTCTTGGACAATTCTAGAGTTTCAGTATGGGTAGCTTATTCATTACAAGATAAACCAATAATGTGATAGATACTTATGAACTGAGGTTCACTAGAGTCAAGCTCCTAATGTGATAATTGGTTTTGGCCCAGAGAAAACAAGTGAAGAAGAACACTGAGGATAACCAATCATAAGATAAGAATAAATCGGAATATGAAACATATATGAATAGAGTTTAAACCTTTCTCCTCTGACAGCAAGTACACCAGCCATGAGATCACTATGACCAGAAATGAACTTAGTAGCTGAATGCATCACAATATCTGCAAAAGCATGGACAAGTAAACCAGCATCACATGCATGTTGCTGGAGAATATTCCACTTAGTGGAAGAAGTATTTGAACATACCTGCTCCGAGCTCCAAAGGATGAGACAATACTGGGGACAAAATGCTGTTATCTACCAGCACAAGAGCCCCGTGAGCATGAGCTATCTTGGCTATTTTCTGGATAAAATCAGAAGAAACGAAAGTATGAGACAAGTCATTATATCACTATGAATCGGCTATGATAAAAACAGAGAACTGTACATAATCTACATATGCCACTGCAAGTTACCCACACGAATATCACAAATTTGTTGACGGGGATTGGTTGGACTCTCCAGCCAAACAAGCTTTGTCTGTGGATTAATTGCAGAGGCAACCTCATCTACATTAGTTGTATCCACTCGCCTGTACAATAAGGTGACAATCAAAATTATAACAACCTAATTGAAAACTAAGCTACCTCAAGAAAAGAGGTACCAACTTGACCAGAATCCCGGCTCTTGGAACTACTTGTGACAGCAGCCGGTCAGAACCACCATATACGTCATCCCCGGCAACAATCTCTTCACCTATAACACATCAAAAGATTTCAAGGTATTCTTTTGCTAGCAGCTAGCTATCATTAGCTAGCAGAGATGTCAAGAAAGAAGATACAGCATGAATCAAATGAAGATACAATGTCTCAACCAACAAGAAAGTATAACCATATCCAATGAGTACAACAAACTAAGAAGAAGAAGTGCTAATGAAGTATGTCGCATAATTTATCTGATATACGCATGCTCGGCCATTTTTATGCAAATGTTTCCCGTGTGTGATTTTTATATATACCAGTTTGAAGAAGACGAGTTACAGCTGCCAAGGCGGCCATTCCACTAGTAAAGCAAAATGCTCGATCTGCTTTCTCAAGCTCTGCAAGGAGCCTGAAAATTTTTAAAGGTAGTAATGGTAATGATAACAATAATGTTAACTTCCAATTTGTAGCAGTATGCACACAGTTTGACATACTTTTCCAATACATCCCTTGTTGGATTTCCACTCCGAGTATAATCATATGGACCATTTTCAGTTGCCGAAGGCTGCAGAAGGATGTAGAGACAATCAGGGTTAAGACAAGCTTTTTGTTAGTTATGTCTATGAAGCAATGATCTTTAACTTTTAGGCTGTTGATTATAGGCTGAAGGCTGAATCAGAAAACCAATGTGATGAGAGAGTTGAAGCAACACGAAGTTGCGACAGATATTCTACACAATTGAAGCAATGCAAAGCATGTAATACTAACTTTCCATTCCTATCCTTGTTTCATGTGACAATATTTACAAATTGCTGCATATCTTGATCCAATATATCGGACAAAACCTCCAAATGTTGTGACGATAATTACATATCAACTAAACATAGTAAAAACAAGTAACTAAGGAAGATAGTTAGCAAGATTGCACCGTCAAAAATTCTTCCGAAAGAAGTTGTACAAAAAAGTGCGGTTTTGCAATGTAGTATGAAATTGCATTCCACTACCAAGGTATCTTCAAACTTACTTGCTTAAACGTAGACGTTTGATACAAGGGGGTACTTAAGGCACCGAAAGGATCAAACTCGTTACTGAAGTTCATCAACATTGTTGAAACACTTGGCTCCTTTGCTTCACTAGCCTCCACTCGAGGAGGCAATTCCACTACCCCGTTCTCTGCCATAAATCAATATGTACAACTTAGTTCTAAGATTAACCAAATAAACAGAACTCATTTATCCTCGTATACAAATTGATTTGTTACAAACCATTAAAGCATTCTGAAACACTATCGACCAAAGTTGATGCAGTGAGATCCATCTCTTTGTCGATCGAGCAATTCAATTCGAATTTCCTTTCCGTTAGAGTTCCCTTCAAATTGATGGTTGCTTTGCACCCAAATACCACCTCAAAATTTACAGGTAATTTACCCTACACATTAGCACAACCTTCTATCAGGAGCAAAATTTTGCCATTTATTTTGTTGCTCAACAAATATGAGTAAGAGCAATCTACTACTCCCTCCGTTCCAATTTATGTGAACCTGTTTGACTGGGCAAGGAGTTTAAGAAAAAAATGAAAGACTTTTGGAATTTGTGGTTCTAAACAAGTAATAAAGGGACCTAGAGTATTTGTGTGGTTATAAAAGCTTCTTATTAAGGGTAGAATTATAAGTTTAAGCTAAATTATTTCCAAAATTAGAAAGGGTTCATTCTTTTTGGAACGGCCTAAAAAGGAAATAGGTTCACATGAACTGGTACGGAAGGATTATATTTTTTCATGTAGGTTTAGGGGGAAAAAGGCCTGAAAACAACAAATAAAAGAATGATGCCTTAGCTTAAACAAGTGTTTTACTTTGACCCAAAAAATATCTGAGGAAAAAAGAGAGAAAATATTTAAAATTGCTTTATATTACACATCCTTTATGTTTCCCAGAAGAAAAATTAGTAAACAAAAAACAGTATAGAAGTATAAAGATAATAACTTTTCAACTTCTCAGGCTAAAATGTCTCTACTTTATATATATTTTTATGTTTTTAGAGAGCCCCCAATAAGCAGAAACAACTGTGTGAAGCTCATAGAAGCATAAAGATGTCAACTTTATAATTTCTCAGGCTTAATTTCTTTACTTTATACATTCTTTATGCTACCCAGAGGAAAATTAAGGAGCCCCACTAAGCAAAACAGTTCTGGTGAAGCTCTTGAAGCATTAAAATTTTACAAAAATCATAACTTTATCCAATTTCTGAGGCCTAAATTGAGTGTACATAACAACCCAGTTCAAGATTTGTCTTCTCTCTACCAATGATTTATCCACCAAAAAAAAAAAAAAATAAACCCACATGAACATATAAATCATATTCGGTAACAGAGGCAGTGGCAGTCACTTACATGGGTGTTTTGGTAGGTAGGCAGAGCGCTGAAAGGCTGCTTGAGAGATACAGAATATGACATTTTCAAAAATTGTCTTCTTTCTCAATAAGGACTGAAAATATGTAAATTTTTGCTAATATATAACCAAAATTTTTGTTATCAGTAATTTCAGGAGTTTTTTTTTTCGTGTTATCTAATTATATAAAGAGGGATGCTATTTAATTTTTGATTGTACCTAAATAATTAGCTGATTCACTTCTCGGTGTGTGACTATTTTTAGTTTTATGAAAGAAAAATTTATATTTAATATTTACTTGAAAAGTACTATAAATCATAAATTTTTTGCATTTTAAAAATTTAAATAAATTTCTTTGTTTAACTCCATATTGATAAAAGTTGTGTCAAATGAGTTAAGATAGAATAGTAAGTTATTCGTTTAATGTGGGTAATAACGAAGGGTACAATAACATTCAAAAGTTCTTTTTTTTTTAATATTGAGATTTCTTTTTTTGATCTTACAATTAAGTTTTTAATTATTGTAATTTATCATTAATGATCATGATCTTAAGTTATTTTCCTTCCATATTGAACATAGATGATGGATGATATACTGTGTGCCCTGAGTTTGAAACAAGTTATATTTCTCAACTATTTTTTCTAATTTATACTTGAAAAAAAATAATTTTCAATGATAATGTTGTGTCATACTATAATATATTACCAAGCACAATAAATGATTTAGCTAATAACCGTTTTTTTTTTTACGGAAAACGGTCTGATATATCCCTCTACTTTGTTTTATTGTTCAATCATGTCCCCCGTTATACTTTCCGTCCAAATTTACCCTTGTCGTCAATCAAAGTTCTATATTTGCCCATATTTTAACGGTCGGGACACGTGGCACAATCTAAATACGGAAAAGGGCATGATATATCCCTATACTTTATTTTATTGTTCAATCTTATCCCTCGTTATACTTTCCGCCCAAGTTTACCCATGCCCTCCATCAAAGTTCTATATTTGCTCCTATTTTAATGGCCGGGATACATGGCATATTTTAGGAGAAAGAACCAGTACAGAAAGAAAAAAACTCAAAATCGACTTAGAACCCATGACCCTCATGCTCGTTTTTCCTCTCTTACTTTTTTCCCAAATTTCTCTTAAATAAATACTTTTAATCTGTGTAATAGATTATCTTAGTTTGACAAAGAGATGAGGTTCAAGACATAAGGTTCTGTCATCTCTTTGCTTGTTGCCAATATTTTTTTCTTTACTTCTATTTTCTTATTCCTCACTCCCTTACATTTTTTTCTTCCTCTTTTTATTTTAATAGCAGGGACACGTAGCATATTTTAGGAGAAAGAATCGGTACAAAAACAAAAGAACTCCAAACCGCCCTAGAACCCATGACCTGCATGCTCCGTTATTCCTCTATTAATTTTTTTTCAAACTTCTCTTAAATAACAACTTTTTAATCTGTGTAAGATATTATCTTAGTCTGACAAAGAGATAAGGTTCAAAAACACAATTTTTGGCACCAGCGTGACTTTATGAATGGTCTTGAGTACTTGGTCATGTATGAAATCTTACTATATTTGTTTTAGCAGTAGAAATTACTTTCTTAGCTTCATATAATTGTTCGAAATTGGAATCAACCTCCTATCGTTGTTTTGAGATCGCCGGAGAAAGAATTCCATCAAGCTCGTCTGAAGTTTCAAATTTTCTGCCACACCTATTTCAATTTTTTCTTAAATCAATGAGATTGAAAAAATACATATGCAAAGAATTGTGGGAGACTTCGAGTAGTTTTATTGTCAAGGTGGAGTTTCATTCAGTGATAAGAAGAGGAAGAAAAAAATGTAAGGGAGTGAGGAATAAGAAAATAGAAGTAAAGAAAAAAATATTGGCAACAAGCAAAGATATGACAGAACCTTATGTCTTAAACCTCATCTCTTTGTCAAACTAAGATAATCTCTTACACAGATTAAAAGTATTTATTTAAGAGAAGTTTGGGAAAAAAATAAGAGAGGAAAAACAAGCATGAGGGTCATGGGTTCTAAGTCGGTTTCGAGTTTTTTTTGTTTCTGTACTGGTTCTTTCTCCTAAAATATGCCACGTGTCCCGGCCGTTAAAATAGGAGCAAATATAGAACTTTGATGGAGGGCATGGGTAAACTTGGACGGAAAATATAACGAGGGATATGATTGAACAAAAAAAAAGTATAGGGATATATCAGGCCCTTTTCGTATTCAGAATGTGCCACGTGTCCCGGTCGTTAAAATAGGGGTAAATATAGAACTTTGATCGACGGCAAGGGTAAATTTGGACGGAAAGTATAACGGGGACAGGATTGAACAATAAAACAAAGTAGAGGGATATATCAGGCCCTTTTCCGTTTTTTTTTACTAACTATGATCCACTAGTAGGAAAAAAATTACGCATGATTATCTCATAATAAAAACACGTTAATTTGAAGTTTTGAATAAGTTTCGTAATTCTTCCTATAAGAGAAAATAAAAAAGTTTCTCGTATTAACTAAGCAAGCATTAACCCTATTGATGGTCTATTAGGAGTATCTTTAAAATTTCCATTTCAATAGATCTAACACAAGCATAATACATTACATGATCTTCCAAATATCAACAGGTATCTTTAAAATTTCTGAAGTATTGTATTTAAGGGTGCCTAACGGATCGGGTCTAATCGTAACCGGACCAGTTCAGATCGGTTAAAATCGGAACCGGCATATACCGGTACAAAAAGAGTCAGGTGGGCTGGGTTAATAGGGTAAGGGGGTTGGTCCGTTTACATTGGGGCTACCGGTTAACGGGTCGGTCAAATCCGATCAACAATTTTACTATACAATCAGTTAATCGGACTGGTCCAGACCAGTATAACGGCTACCTAATTTTTATTTTTATTTTTTTAATAATTGGGCCTTTTCTGACCGATGGCAGCGGTCTTCTACATGGTTGTTGCCCAACGGCAGATTTGCACAAATAGCCCATTTTTGGATTTTTTTTTAAATAAATACCTTTTGTAATTACCTAATAATTACCCCTTTGAAAAATTATAGATACACCTCCCCCTTTCATTTCTTCACTCATCTCTCATTTCTCAAATTCATATTCTAAATTATCATTCTCTTATTTTTCACCTAAAATGCATTTAAGTATTTGGCTCTCATATTTTTTGGAATTTCATTTATCGTATTATTTAATATTTGAAGTTTGAAGTTTGAACAATTGACATTTCTTCGTAGTAACATTGGAGTTACAAAATCATCAAGCGTTCAATTTATTGCCGAATTCGGTGCACTCCCTCCATCTCTTTCTCTTATTTACTATTTTATTTACATATTTAATTGTTGCTAGTAGTTAAATTTTTACAATATATTTAATGCTGCAAAAAGAGTTTGTAATAAGGTTACTAATTGGTAAAATAAAAAAAGAGGTAGTACTTTAGCATCTGGTAGTAATTTAAATGACTCTACAAATATTCCTGAAATAATATCCGATAACAATATAGATTAAGAATAATTCCATGAACATTTCGGTATAGAAGATAATGAATTAGAAATTGTTGGCCCAAGTTCAGGTAAAGTTTTGAAGAATGACAAATGAACTCAGCCATGGACCAGGTCCATCATGTTAGGCACAGTAGTTATCAACCTAGACATGTGAGATACATGTGAAGGAGATAAGTCTCAGGGACCAAGCATCAATATCTCCTGAACTAATCGAAAAGATTGCATATTGGATGGGGAGAGAAAGTATCCTTATGGGAAGAGGACACAATCTGGATAAAGGATAGGGTTGAAGTTTGTATTGTTCAAGGACTCAACTTCAGTGGAAGTTCAGCAATTGAGTCTCAATCAAACTCCGATTACTAACTCATTAAATAACAGTGATTGTTCTCTTTTACAAGCATTGCACATACGCAGAAGTTAAACTAAATTGAGAGCAAAAGAGCAAAGCAATTTTGCAAGCAATTTATGTGTGATTTAAGTGTGCACTGCTAAAGCTACTTGAACGAGATAGAAGAATCAGTTCCATTGTGTTTACTCTTATTCTAGTTCAATTGTAGCAGGTGGTTTAAAGTTGTACCTTTCCAGCTTTCATAGAAGCAATTGTATTAGGTACTTTGAGTATTCAAGTTAGAGTTAACTTGAAGGTGTCGCAATAGTTGAGGTTGAGTCAGGTATTTTCCACGTAAAATATATGTGTTCATTATTTTCTGTACTTTTAATTTCGCAAACAGTAGTAAATAGAGCACCTAGGAGAACCAGGTTCTTCTAGATCGAAAATTGGGTACTATACAAATCATCCCCCCCCACTCCCCCCGTGTGGTATTTACGTTAGAACATAAATTGGTATCAGAGCAGATTATCCTTGAAGAGGCTAACACCTTAGGAAAAGATCAACAGGAGTGCACTACCTGGGAACTGGGAAGGGCAATCCACTATCAGACCTCCACTTTTCAACGGACAGTACTATTCTTGGTGTAAGAACAGGATGAGGGATCACATTAGGAGAAGACTATGAACTCTGGTACATAGTCATTGATGGTCCTTTAGCAACCACAAAGAAGAATGAGGAAGGAGTGGATGTGCCAAAGACAAGGGCAGACTGCACTGCTGAAGACCTGAAGAAGTGGGAGAAAAATGCTAAGGCCAAGAAATGGCTTATGTGTGGACTAGGTCTAGATAAGTACAGTAGGATTCAAAGATTTACTACTACTAAGGAGATATGGGACACTTTCCAAGTGGCCCATGGAGGAACACCTCAAGTGAAAATATCAAAAGAAACACTATTGTATTCTCAATATGAGAATTTTACTATGAATGAAGGAGAAACTATCCAAGAGATGTATACTAGGTTCACTACACTGACAAATGAATTTAAGTCTCTTGGAAGGATTATTCTTGAAGAAGACAAGGTTGAGAAAATTCTAACAAGGGTTCTTCCAGTGACATGGGAAAGCAAAATCACTGCCATTCAGGAATCCAAGAATATTGCTACTCTCAGACTGGATGAACTGATTGAAAATCTTACTGCTTATGAAATAAGAAGGCAAACCATGAAGATGGATACACCCAAGAATGAGAGATGCTTAGCTCTCGGGATTGCTGAAGTTTTAGATCTGGAAGATGATGAGATGGCTATGATCACTAGAGATTTCAAAAAGTACTTGATGAGAGGAAAGGGTTCTTCAAGAGGTACAACCTTCAACAAGTCAAGAGCTCATGAGAAATAGAACAATGAGGATTACTACAAGTGTGGTAAGACTGATCATATGATCAAGAACTGCCATCAAGGGGAAATTGAGTGGAAGAAAGAGAGGGCTGAACGAAGGAACATGAAGAAGGAATAGGTTCAACCAAAAAGGAACAAAGGTTCAACCAAGTCAATGGTTGCTGCTTGGGGAGAAACCTTAGATGAAGCTGAAGAAAAGCTAGCACTGATGGACATCGGATAATTAGATGATGAATAACTAAGTATTCTTCATCTCAAAGACAAGATTAAATTTTTGTCTAAAGAAAATTTGGCTGAGCTATTACTAGACTTCATTGATGAGTCTGAGATAATTAACAATGAGAAGGAAGTTCTGTTTAGGTAATGTATGATCCTAAAAGCAAAATGCAAAAGTCTAGAGTCTACGACTAATGAGAGTGATAAGACAAATGCTGAGTTGAAGAACCAGGTTCTTGAACTTGATAACAGTGTCCTAGAACTTAGGTCTGAAAACTTAAATTGTAACTAGGAACAGGAAAGAAGAAAGCTGAACACACATATCTCACTCTATAAGAAAATTTGGGAAAAATGAAAGATTAATTCATCAAAGTCCTAAAGGAAGATCTAGGAAAGGTGAAACGTGAACTAAACAGAACTTGCGAGTGGAACAAATCTTCTGATGCACTCTCTTGGCTGCAAGAGCATCACGGTAGCAACAAAAGAGGACTTGCTATGGGACTCAAGCTCCAAAATGGGACCCTAAAAGCAAGTACCTCACACTTTTTGAAAATAAAATCCGTACACACTGTGGCAAGACTGGCCATTATAAAAATAAATGTAATGCAAAAGAAAAGGCCAGTCAACAGAACAAATCTTTTGTTAAAGAAAAGAATAAATTGCCTGGATGGGCAAGAAGGAATTTCATCCATCCTTTTGCATATAGAAAGGGACCCAAACTAGTTTGGGTTCCTAATACTAACCCCTGATTTTATTTTGTAGGTTCAAGTTAAAGGGAGGATCCAAATATTGTATATGGATAGTGGCTACTCAAAACACATGACTGGGGACAAGTCCCGTCGTTACGGGAATTTCCACCCTACTACCTTGCATTTACATATATTATGCTTTTAAAACAGTATTGGAGTATATCGGGTGAGTTAGGAGCGATTTGGATTGAAAATGAAACAAATAGCATGTTTGAAGAAAGCTTGAAAAATGAAAAGTCAACCAAGAGTTGACTATTGAGTTAGAGTGCTCGGAACCGGATTCCGATGATTCGACTAGTTCCGAGGGGTCATTTATGACTTAGGAGAACAATCGGAATTGAATTCGGAGGTCCGGTGTAGTTTTAAGCTTGAATTGGCGAATGTTGAATTTTGGCGGAAACCGGATGGTAGGTGATATTTTGATCCGGGGGTCGGAATGGGATTCCGACAATTTCTGTAGCTTCGTTATGTGATTTTGGATATGTCTGCAAATTTTCAGGTCATTCGGACATCGTTTGATCGGGTTTTGGATTGAATGTTAGTTTTGAAAGTTTTGAAGAAACTTAGGCTTGAATCCGTGTGTAATTGGTGATTTTGATGTTTAGGATGGTGTTTTTATGATTGGAACAAGTTCGTATCGTGTTTTGGAGCATGTTGGTGGTTTTCGTTGGGGTCCCGGGGGCCTCGGGGTGAATCCGGACCATCATCCGGCACTTTGGAACAAGGAATGGTCTGCTGTAAATTGCAGACCACTGGGCACCAGTTAAGCCATCGCGTTCGCGAGGGCTAGGCCCGCGTTCGCGTAGGCTAGGGCCAGTTGGCCATCGCGTTCGCGAGGTAACAGGTTGGGAAGCATCGCGAACGCGTGGGTAAAGGTCACGTTCGCGTATGAGGGTGTTGGAACGCATCGCGTTCGCGTGGGTCTAGGCCGCGATCGCGAAGAAGGAGTTGGCGAGGCCACGCGTTCGCGTGGGAGATTTCGCGTTCGCGTAGAGTAAGAATCCGGAGCTGGGAATTTGATCTTCGCGGACGCGTGAAGGTAGGCCGCGTTCGCGATGAAGAGAAGGAAAAAGGCATCGCGTTCGCGTGAGAGGCGTCGCGAACGCGATGAAGAAAAATCCCAGGCAGTGAATTAAAACCAGAAACATTTCATATACGGGTTTCACACCCCAAAACATAATTTTGAGCCCTAGAGAGAAGGAATCACGGGAAATTGCTGGGATTTCATCGGAGATTCGTCGGAGGTAAGTTTTGTGGCTTAATTACATCATTTTAACATGAAATCCTTGGTTAAATTCCTGTAAATGGAAGATTAAAGGTGGGTTTGAGCCCTAGGCCTAAATTTAAGAAAAACACCGATTTGAGTGGGCAAATGGAGTCCGATTTTGGTAAATTTTATATGCCTAGACTCGTATCGAGATGAGGATTCCGAATATGTAATTTTTGTAATTTTTCGACAAGTGTACCAAAAGTCGGGTTTTGACAACTTGTGGGTTTTGATATAAATTGGGTTATTTCGAATGAATTTCGTGAAATTAGCGTATATTGATGCATTCTCTATGATTTTGAGCAGATTTGGCATCCGAGGAGATTGAATTGCGAGGCAAGCGCAAGGCGAGCTAGGACTTCTACCGGTTCGAGGTGAGAGGTGGTAGTAAATAATGTACTGAGGGTTTGAAACCCCGTACTTGCACTATACGGTGCTATGTAGAGATGAGACACGCGTCATGTGACGGGCGTGGTGGCATTGTGATTTGGGGATTGGACTTGGTCCTTCCCGACTGATAACGTATGGTGTATTATGACTGATAATGAGATTATAAATGTGTAGTTGGGCTAATAGCCATGTTTGGGGCCTTGTGCCGATCTGTAGAGCATTAGGGACCCTATAGAGCTAGGTGACCCTTATATCGTGTTAGATACATAAACTCAGCCGTAGTTATAACTGTATAGTATATCATGAGCCAGTACTAGATGTGTACTTGGAGGTAGACATAGGGTGGAATTCCTTATTCTAGGTGAGTGAGCCTGAGAGGCCAGGTCTATATTGAGTGGGATAGGGTCGAGGACCTATTGCGAGGTATTATATATATATATATACCTATATTGGATCGGGCGCACGCCGATGTGGATATATATATTGGATCGGACGCACGCCGCGGTAATATACATGTGGGACGGACGCACGCCGCGGTATGATTGCGCTTGGGGTACGTAGGAGCCCTTCGGAGTACGAGTACGCACACGTTCCGGTGAGCGCGGTATATTATGTATATTATATGTATATATATATAATTTGGATCGGACCGCACGCCGCGGTGATATATGGTGGACCGGGCTGCACGCCACAGTGTCATAGCGCTTGGGCCTAAGGAGCCCCTCCGAAGTACGCACACGCCCGGTGAGCGCGCGTCGACGTTAAATGGGCGCACGCGGCGGCGGTATATGTATTGGAGCGGGGCTGCACGCCGCAGCACGCGCAGCATTATACTTATTGATATTCATATATATACTAAAATACGATATGATATAGACATATGTATATGTCTCCGTATATATTGAGATAGCCGTATACCGTAGTGGTATGAGTGAGAATGTGGTCGGTGTGGGACCTAGATGGCATAGATGTGGAGCCGGATATTGGGGGTATTCATTATAGTGATGACTTACATGTGAGGTTACCATTAGAGCTGTATAGTGATAGTACGGGTGTTCTCCACTTCCGGTCGTTGTTTATTATTGTTACTCGTCTGAGTTGAAATATACTCACTCGACTCCCCGCATTTTTGTGTGTGCGGATATACGTGATTAGGAGGGCGGTTGAGCTATCGCATCTCTGTTTGTGTTATCGCCATTCTATGGAGACTTCGAGGTAGTTGCCGACGTCCGCAGGACCCGATATTCCTTCCTACTGTCTTTGATTATGTATTGTTATTTCTTTCCGCTCTGAGCTTTGGTTGTAAACCTTATTACACTTATGTTCTTTAGAGGCTCATGACTCTTGACCCTTCGGTCTATGGGAGTTGGTGTATTATGGGACTTGGTTTCCCGTTTTCGTTATATGTATCGCTGTTATTTCGTGAATTAATATGCTTAAATGGGCTAAAGAGAGCTCTAGCTCCGTGGTTGATATTGATTGGTCAGGCTGGCTTAGCAATGTGCTGGGCGCCATCACGACCGGATTTGGGGTCGTGACAAGTTGGTATCAGAGCCTAGGTTTACTAGGCCTCGTGAGTCTTGAGCCGGTTAGTAGAGTCTTGTGGATCGGTACGGGGACGCTTGTACTTATCCTCGGGAGGCTGCGAACCTTTAGGAAAACTTCACTTTTCTTGAACTCTGTCGTGCGATCTTGTTTCAGCTTGAGATATAATTTTTGAAATTCCTTCCACACGTCTGTGTACGCATCGAGCGCTCAGTAATATAATTGCCTTATGGCTTGTGATTTCTCCGAACGAGGGGCGAGATATAATCCCCGTGAATTCATGTTGGGCCAGTCGGGAGGACTTGAGGCCAGATCTTTGTCTATGGCTTGAGCACCATGGTACTAATTTCGCGAGCCGGTATTATGAAGTGCATACGATCGGTATTGGTCTTTATTGTGATTTGATATATAGCCCTAGCTATGGGCGTGAGAAATATTTTCATCGCCTCTTAATTGGAAGGTAAAGTGCCTTATGTGTAGCGGAACGAGTTCAAACTCGGGAAGACTAAAGTGATTATGCTATGTGTATCCTGGTGGATGGTATTGTACTGAGATGCTAAATTGAGGCGAGGTAAGTGGATTGACTCTCATGTGTAATTGAAAGGTATTTGATATATGTTATGATTCGAGCGGGTGCAGTACATGCTCAGGTATAATTGTGATAATATGATTCGTATAGTATTGAGATTTAATGTTGTTGAAATACATTGTGATGTTTTGTTGAGTTGTGGATGTATTGTTAGAATGGTTTGGTGATTCTCTGGCAGGTGGATAGGCCAATTTACAAAGGAAACTCTGCTGAAATTTTTGGAAAATCCGGGACTTAGAAAAGATTTTGCCACCTAAAGAGGGGGCGTAACTGTTGTGTGTGAATGAATGCAAGAATTGCAAAAGGGTTAATATTTCTGATGATTCGAATCTCCGCCGAAGCTTGTAAATGACTGAGTTTAATCTAACTAGAACTTTGTGGCATCATTTGAGTAATAATGATATGAGTGGTTGAAAGTGCTTTGATGAATGACTTCGAGCTAAGTTGGGGAGGTTGTTATTGATTATCTGATTGCACTGTCGTGTGCTGTGTTGGCTCTGTCTCTAGGTATGTTGGGAAATTTTGATAAAGGCTTATGGTGCTTCGTAGATTTGAAGAAATACTAGGATGTTTTGAACTACTGTTGGTAGAGAATGTTCGGTGTATAGAAAGGAAAGATAGCGAATTGTACTTGTAAGTAATCATGTTCTGCGATGTCAGAGTTCTAACAAAAAACGAGTGGTTCTACTCAATAGGACAGTTGAATTACAGCTGAATAAGGGTGAATGATGCCCGAGAATGGTTTTGCAGTGTTCAGATTTTGCTTGTAACAGTCAGGTGCCTTAAGATTGTGCATGTGGCTAAAGATGATGGTTTCGTTAGAAGAGATCGGTACTTGTGTTATATTATGTGAATGATGGGATTCTATGTAATCCGTATTGGAAGGTAATGATAACGAATTCAAATCGCAAGAGGTTCTTCAAAATAAAGTATTGTAGGATGTGATCCTTACCGTGTGGTCTTATGTACGAGTCTCGTGTGGAATATGTCTTAGACCGTGTGGTCTTATGTACGAGTCTCGTGTGGAATGAGTTGATGTGTTATGGTGCTACAATAATGGCTAATATTAAATTAAAGATGAATTAGAAAGGAAACTGGGTAAATGGAACAACTTGTTAATAAACCAGAATGGTATGAAAAGGAATACGACTAATTCCTGGTATATGGTTGAAGTAATGAGTCTTACAGATATTGTGCAGCAAAGCTTTTGAGAGCTGGCAGTTGTGTAACTTGATATGGGTATAAGGACTCAGTCCTGGCGGTTTAATTTATGCAATGTAATTGGGAGAAAGAGTTTGCGATGTGTTATACCGTAGTTTGAAAATGAGTGTATTTTTCCTGTTGGTATGCAAAGCTGGGAATGTGTAATGAGTTTTCTCTATATGGGATCATGAAAGTCCTTGACTAGTTGAGTGCGCCGATGTTTGCGGCGGAGGAAAGGGATATGAATTTCCATGTTGTCTTAGTGTGATATGGTATACGCGATGTGTTATGGAAAGTTGATAATGGCATATTCAAGGTTTTGAGATCGGTTCATAATATATGGGAAGTCAATAAAATTATTGAGCAGCGCGGACGGCTGCAGGTGATTCAAGAATTGATCTTTCTGATGATTTAAGAAAATGGTACTGCTATTCTAGTAATTTGGCAGGGTATATGGTGCAAAAGGGCCAGGTAAAATAAACTGATAATATCTAGCGGTATGGTGGTATACTCCCGTTGGATCGATTGTAATAATTGAGTCGTTGATGACATAGTGAAATTTATGAATGGCTTTCGTGGTATGAATGGACGCTTGAGGTGCGTTATGTAATCGCACGATGAAGTACGGAATCAGGCATAGTGATTCCTGTGTTATGTATGTGTTGGAGACTAGAAGTTCTCGTAACCCGCCTACGCAGCGGTGGTATATCGTGTGTATCGGCACAGTGTAGCGGTTATCGGAAATTGGAAGCCCTAGTGGCTATCTCGTCACTTGATATGACGAATTTGAATAATGATATATGATTGCAGGCTGGTTGTCATAAGTCAGACTGTCTAGACTAATGTGATATGGACTATGTCAGAAACATGTCGCAAACTGCATGGCAGAGCGCATCAGATCATGCTCCAGCAGGGTGGATGTACGCTAGAGCCAGCGGACGGTTGGTAGGTATTGCTTTGCCAGTTGGGACTTCGTGGCGGATGTCAGTGTAGAGGTATCTACCATTGATTCAGTTCCGGTATTGAGGAACTTTGTCGGATGAGTTTCATGTGACCGAGCTCGAGGCTATATATATACATGTTTGTTGCAATGAGCAACTTGAGTCGATGTGCATTCCCTTTTGCTAGGTTTATACGTGGATCGGGTGGCACGCCGCCACATGTATAGTATCTGGATCGGGTGGCACGCCGCCACATGTATAGTATCTGGATCGGGTGGCACGCCGCCACAGGTATGCTATTGGAATGGGTTGCGCGCCGCAACGGTGTGATGTGGGAAATATAGCTTCCTATATGTACCTTGTATACAATACTTCCTCTCTTCTGAGGAATAGTCCGTATTGGGTATCGCTCGGGGAATAGCACATCGGTTGTGTCCATTCAGGATTCGATAGTATATACTAAATGTATCACCGCGTGTGATTGATCGCTTGAGTCGGACCTAAATATGTGTGTGGCTGACCGTTTTGAGCATTTCGACTTGAGATGCTCCATGGGTAATAGTGTTTGGATAGAATCATGAGTTGTGGCAAGGCCACGTGATGTTATGACCTTTCGAGGAGGATTCAGGCACTCTAATCCTATGATGTGAGACAAGAATCTCAGTTATGTGTTGTGATGGTATGGAAGAATTTGAATTATGGCTTTTTGTGCGAGTCAGTTGTCAGGATTCGAGTGTGTTCAGATCGTTCTTATTGGAGCCTGTGTTGTGCTCGTTGTGGCCTAGGCCGATGCTGAGGTGTCATATTACCAGTGTGGTGTGTTATAACCGAAATGATCATTCGAGTCATTAATGAGAGCGAGCATATATGATTTCAGCTCGTTAGAAAGGTAATATCGAGGTTTGGCTCCGAAACTTATTGTGGTATCAATTTTAAAAGGGAAATAGATTCACGAATGGTTGACCCGAGAGATGGGTTCGGTATATCGCGTGCTTCAGTTGCCGTGGACAGGATATGGAGGTGTTGGAATAAGACTCTATCTAATGAAAGAGGTTTTCAGCTAGTATTTGGTGATTGTGGCCAGTTGTTGTGATTAGAGACTATCGTCTCGAGTGATTGGGTTGTTCGATACATCATATGATCTCACCCGGAGTGGTGAGTATGGCTTATTGCAGTGGATTCTAGTGTATCCTGAGTATAGGCATGGGATTTGCATTTGGCATATGATTTCAGAAAGTGCAATGTGATTTATGGTTCAGATGGTCTGTGAAATTCTGACTATATGGTTTTTTCGGACTTATGTGAGATAGGGTGACGTATGATCGCCGGATATATGCTTGGTAAGGTCATTCGGCTATTGGGTTGCTTCCAGTATAACTCTGAGTCCGCTCGAGGACGAGCGTTTGTTTAAGTTGGGGAGAATGTAACGACCCGGCCCGTCGTTACGGGAATTACCACCCCGTTACCTTGCATTTACATATATTATGCTTTTAAAACAGTATTGGAGTATATCGGGTGAGTTAGGAGCGATTTGGATTGAAAATGAAACAAATAGCATGTTTGAAGAAAACTTGAATATGAAAAGTCAACCAAGAGTTGACTATTGAGTTAGAGTGCTCGGAACCGGATTCTGATGATTCGACTAGTTCCGGGGGATCATTTATGACTTAGGAGAACAATCGGAATTGAATTCGGAGGTCGGTGTAGTTTTAAGCTTGAATTGGCGAATGTTGAATTTTGGCGAAAACCGGATGGTAGGTGATATTTTGATCCGGGGGTCGGAATGGAATTCCGATAATTTCTGTAGCTTCGTTATGTGATTTTGGATATGACTGCAAATTTTCAGGTCATTCGGACATCGTTTGATCGGGTTTTGGATTGAATGTTAGTTTTGAAAGTTTTGAAGAAACTTAGGCTTGAATCCGTGATTAATTGGTGATTTTGATGTTTAGGATGGTGTTTTTATGATTGGAACAAGTTCGTATCGTGTTTTGGAGTATGTTGGTGGTTTTCGTTGGGGTCCCGGGGGCCTCGGGGTGAATCTGGACCATCATCCGGCACTTTGGAACAAGGAATGGTCTGCTGTAAATTGCAGACCACTGGGCACCAGTTAAGCCTTCGCGTTCGCGAGGGCTAGGCCCGCGTTCGCGTAGGCTGAGGGAAAATGGTCATCGCGTTCGCGAGGGAGGTAACGCGTTCGCGTATTGGAAAGGTTGGGAAGCATCGCGAACGCGTGGGTAAAGGTCGCGTTCGCGTATGAGGGTGTTGGAACGCATCGCGTTCGCGTGGGTCTAGGACGCGATCGCGAAGAAGGAGTTGGCGAGGCCACGCGTTCGCGTGGGAGATTTCGCGTTCGCGTAGAGTAAGAATCCGGAGCTGGGAATTTGATCTTCGCGGACGCGTGAAGGTAGGCCGCGTTCGCGATGAAGAGAAGGAAAAAGGCATCGCGTTCGCGTGAGAGGCGTCGCGAACGCGATGAAGAAAAATCCCAGGCAGTGAATTAAAACCAGAAACATTTCATATACGGGTTTCACACCCCAAAACATAATTTTGAGCCCTAGAGAGAAGATATCACGGGAGATTGCTGGGATTTCATCGGAGATTCGTCGGAGGTAAGTTTTGTGGCTTAATTACATCATTTTAACATGAAATCCTTGGTTAAATCCCTGTAAATGGAAGATTTAAGGTGGGTTTGAGCCCTAGGCCTAAATTTAAGAAAAACATTGATTTGAGTGGGCAAATGGAGTCCGATTTTGGTAAATTTTATATGCCTAGACTCGTATCGAGATGAGGATTCCGAATATGTAATTTTTGTAATTTTTCGACAAGTGTACCAAAAGTCGGGTTTTGACAACTTGTGGGTTTTGATATAAATTGGGTTATTTCGAATGAATTTCGTGAAATTAGCGTATATTGATGCATTCTCTATGATTTTGAGCGGAGTTGGCATTCGAGGTGATTGAATTGCGAGGCGAGCGCAAGGCGGATTAAGGCTTCTATCGGATCGAGGTGAGTGGTGGTAGTAAATAATGTACTGAGGGTTTGAAACCCCGTACTTGCACTTTACAGTGCTATGTAGAGATGAGACACGCGTCATGTGACGAGCGTGGTGGCATTGGGATTTGGGGATTGGACTTGGTCCTTCCCGACTAATAGTATACTGTGTGTTATGACTGATAATAAGTTTATAACTGTGCAATTGGGCTGATAGCCATGTTTGGGGCCTTGTGCCGATCTGTAGAGCATTAGGGAACCTATAGCTAGGTGACCCTTATATCGTGTTAGATACATAAACTCAGCCGTAGTTATAACTGTATAGTATATCATGAGCCAGTACTAGATGTGTACTTGGAGGTAGACATAGGGTGGAATTCCTTATTCTAGGTGAGTGAGCCTGAGAGGCCAGGTCTATATTGACTGGGATAGGGTCGAGGACCTATTGCGAGGTATTATATATATATATATACCTATATTGGATCGGGCTGCACGCCGCAGCAGTATATATATTGGATCGGACTGCACGCCGCAGTATATACATGTGGGACGGACTGCACGCCGCAGTATTATTGCGCTTGGGCTGTAGGAGCCCCTTCGGAGTCTGAGTCTGCACACATTCCAGTGAGCGCTGGTATATTATGTATATTATATGTATATATATATATATTGGATCGGACTGCACGCCGCAGTGATATATGGTGGACCTGGCTGCATGCCACAGTATTATAGCGCTTGGGCCTAGGGAGCCCCTCCGAAGTCTGCACACACCCCCAGTGAGCGCCGTCGACGTTAAATGGCTGCACGCGGCAGCGGTATATATATTGGAGCGGGCTGCACGCCGCAGCATTATACTTATGGATATTCATATATATACTAAAATACTGATATGATATAGACATATGTATATGTCTCCATATATATTGAGGTAGCTGTATACCGTAGTGGTATGAGTGAGAATGTGGTCAGTGTGGGACCTAGATGGCATAGATGTGGACTGGATATTGGGGGTATTCATTATAGTGATGACTTACCTGTGAGGTTACCCTTAGAACTGTATAGTGATAGTACAGGTGTTCTCACTTCCAGTCGTTGTTTATTATTGTTACTCACTGAGTTGAAATATACTCACCCCACTCCCCCGCATTTTTGTGTGTGCAGATATACATGATTAGGAGGGCAGTTGAGCTATTGCAACTGCTTGTGTTATCGCCATTCTATGGAGACTCCGAGGTAGCTGCCGACGTCCGCAGGACCCGATATTTCTTCCTACTGTCTTGATTTATGTATTGATTATTTCTTTCCGCTCCGATCTTTGGTTGTAAACCTTATTACACTTACGTTCTTTAGAGGCTCATGACTCTTGACCCCTTCGGTCTGAGGGAGTTAATATGTTTTGGGACTTGGTTCCCTGTTTGATATATTTATATCATTGTTGCTTATGACTTGATATGCTTAAATGGCCTAAAGAGAGCTTATAGCCCCGTTATTGTTATTGATTGGTCAGGCTGGCTTAGCAATGTGCTAGGCTTCTCAAAACATATGACTGGGAACAATGACTAGTTCCTTTCACTTGAGGAATTAAAAGGGGGTAATATCTCATTTGGTAATGGAAAGAAATGTGAGATCATTAGGGTTGCAAAGGTAGGCGAAACAAATTCTCATTCCATAGAGAATGTCTACCTGGTAGCTGGCTTGAAATATAGCCTAATAAGTGTGTCACAATGGTGTGACAGAGGTAACCTTGTGGCTTTTACCTCCACCAAATGCTTTGTAATTAACTTTACCACTGACAAGATGTTTTGTAGGAAAAACGAGTTAACAATATTTACATTGTAGATTTGTCTACTCTCTCAGAAAATGAACTCACTTGTTTATGTGTGTTAGTTAATGATCCCCTCCTGTGGCGCAAAGGACTTGGTCATGCAAGTCTAAATCAGCTTAACAAATTAGTCCCTAAAGACTTGGTGATAGGGTTACCTAAAATCAAGTTCAAGGAAATCAAAGTTTGTGAGGCATGTGCAAGGGGGAAGCGGGTAAGATCATCCTTCAAAAGCAAGAAAATGGTAAGTACAACCATGTAGTTGGAACTGGTCCATATAGATCTATGTGGTTCAATGAGAACCATGAGCAGAGGTGGAAAGAAATATGTAATGGTGCTTGTTGATAATGTAATAAGTTTTTGGCTATAATTTGCAATCAAATATAATGGGCTAGTGGTTGTCATAAGTTAGTGCCGAACGGCCATGAATGAAGTTTGCTCAAAAATCAACTTGCATCCATTAGGTCTGATCATGGAATTGAATTTGAAAAGTCTAAGTTTGCTAAATTCTGTGATAAAAATGGTATAGATCATAATTTCTCTACCCCTAGGACCCCTCAATAAAATGGAGTAGTTGAAAGGAAGAATAGAACTCTTGAGGACATGGCTAGAACCATGCTGCTTTCTAGTAAATCGCCTCATAGATTCTGGGCAGAGGTTGTAAACACTGCATGTTACATAATCAATAGATGTATGACCATACCTCTGGTAGAGAAGACTCTCTATGAGTTATTTAAAGGGAGAAAACCAAACATATCCCATCTTAAGGCATTTGGTTTCAAGTGTTATGTGCACAATACTGGAAAAGACTCACTAGGTAAGTTCGATCGCAGAAGTGATGAGGGAGTGTTCTTGAGATATTATTCACATAGAAAAGGATATAAAGTGTTTAATAAAAGAACTCTATATGTATAAGAAAGTATACATATAGTATTTGATAAAACTAACATTCTTTCTAAGAGACAGGAATATGAAGATGAAGCCAATTGGATTGGTAAAGGAATTGACTGAATCCTCAGCACAAGTCAGAGTGGCATCAAAAGAAGAAACAAGTGATAGAACAAGTCCTTCAAATAAGGGCAACCTCACAAAGGGAACTAATCAAAGAGAAATTGAATCAAACCCCCTAGATGTAATACTCCTCATGAGCATGTTCCTCAGCAACACATGGGAGAGACATCTAGAAAAAATTAGTTGGTTTTGAAACCTCACAAGTATCAAAGTTCTCATCCCATTAGAACATTATTACTGATCCAACATCTGGAGTCAAAACTAGATCACAACTAAAGAATCTGTGTCCTTTTGATGCTTTCCTATCTCTTGTTGAACCTAAAAATGTTGTTGAGGCTTTCCAAGATGCAGATTGGGTGAATGCAAGGTAGGATGAACTCAACCAATTCGAAAGAAGTCAAGTTTGGCATCTAATTCCAAGACCCAAGGGCAGATCAGTCATTGGTACAAAATGAGTCTTCAGAAACAAACTTGATGAAGATGAAACAATACAAGAATTAAAGCAAGACTGGTGGTATAAGGATACAGCCAAGAGGAGGGCATAGACTATGATGAGACATTTGCTCCAGTTGCAAGACTAGAAGCAATCGGACTCTTCATAGCCTTTGCAGCACACATGGAATTCACTCTCCAACAGATGGATGTCAAAAGTGCATTCCTGAATGGCTACCTAAAGGAAGAAGTATTTGTGAAACAACCTCCAGGGTTTGAGAGCAAAATATGTCCTGAGCAAGTGTACAAGTTAGACAAAGCTCTTTATGGGCTCAAGCAGGCCTCAAGATCTTGGTATGAACGACTATCCAAATTCCTACTAGAGCATGGTTACAAAAGAGGTAAAATTAACAGTACCTTATTCTTAAGGGAAAAAGGTAAAGATCTCCTTATTGTGCAAATTTATGTAGATGACATCATATTTGGGGCTACTACTGATAGGCTAAGTAAGGACATTGCAAAACTAATGGGGAGTGAGTTTCAAATGAGCGTGATGTATGAGCTCAACTTCTTTCTAGGCTTGCAGATCAAACAAAGTCAAAATGGAACCATGGTCCATCAACAGAAGTATACAAAAGAGCTAATCAATAAGTTTAAAATGGAGGATTATAAAAAGATAGACACACCCATTGTAACTGCCACTAAATTAGATATTGATGAAACTGGTTCATCAGTCGATCATAAGTTGTATAAGGGTTTGATTGGTTCACTCTTGTATCTTACTGCAAGCAGACCTGATATTATTTTCAGTATAGGGCTTTGTGCTCATTTTAAGGCAAATCCAAAAGAGTCCCACTTGACTGTTGTCAAGAGGATACTGAGATATCTGAAAGGCACCACTAATATGTGTCTTTGGTATCCTAAATGTAGTAATTTTGATCTAGTAGGATATGCTGATGTTGATTATACAATTTTCTTAGTAGACAGGAAAAGCACCTCAGGTATGGCACACTTCCTTGGTTCATGCCCTGTGTCATGGGCTACCAAAAATCAAAATTCTATGGCCTATCTACTGTTGAAGCTGAGTATGTGTTGTTGCTTCTTGTTGTGCTCAATTGCTATGGATCAAACAACATCTAGTAGATTTTGGAATTGAAGTGGGATGTATTCCAATATTCTGTGATAACACTAGTGCTATAAGTATGACAAAGAACCGTGTTCATCATAAAAGAACTAAGCACATAGATGTTAGACACCACTTCTTAAGAGATAATTATGAGAAAGAATTGATTTCAATAAAATTTTGTGATATTGATAAACAAATAGCTGATATTTTTACCAAAGCACTGAGTAAAGAAAACTTCGAGAGTAACATGTTGGAATTAGGGATGATTAATATCATCTAATAGGTCCAGTTCAAAATGCAAAACGAAAAAAATTGAAAAAATTGAATTTTTTTTTTTGGTTAGGAGTTCCAACTTAGTGTAAATATCTAGATCAATTCTTACTCAGTTTTCATACTTTAATTAGTAAGCTCTCGTGACATGTGTATATATATGATTCACTGATCTCTTACAAAGTTTCTTCTATTTTGGCATTTCAGGCATGTTCAAAAGAGTTATATATGAAGAACCTGGTTTATCAGTATGTGTTCATATGAAAGCTCAGGTATGTTTTGTATACTCTTCACAATTAGAAATATTAATTTTTCAATCATGAGTAAAAGTCCTACATTCGTCAAACTTCAAGAAATTTTATTTGTTGAGCATTGAACTCGTTTCATTCTACTAGAACTACCGGAATTTTTGCCTAAAATCTAGCGATGCCTAATAATCACTAAAAGACAGAAATTACATCTTGATTAGAGTTCTAATTGACTCCTAAAAAAGTTGTTGTTACTGCATTTAATTTTAATCATCTTTAAATACACACCACACCTTTTCTTCATTAGTCCATAACTGTCAAAACATTTCTCCAGTTCTGATCACCTTTTTCTCTCAAAAAAATCACAAATCTTCTAAGAGATTCCCAAAACTCATACATAGTTGAAGAACAGTGTCTAACCCCTAAGATAATCCTGGCACTCCCACCAGCATCTCCCTCGAACACATCATCATCTACTTCTCCTATTGAATTCTCAAAACCTAGGTTTCATAGGCAAAAAATATTGGCTAGAAAAACTGTAGCATCTGGAGCCCTAAGAAAAGTTCTAAATGAGAGATTGAAGGCTAGCCAAAAAAAAGAAATCCATGTACATAAATCTGACTCTAGCTCTAAGTCTGAAGATATTATTTTTGTCAGTGAAGGTAAAGAATATGGGTCTTCTGACGCAGACAAAACTAAAGAAACCCCTGGTGAGGTAAGTTCTTATGTAGTATTTTCTACTGTGGTTAAAAGCACTGAAAATAGTTTTGTTCTAGTTGGTCCTATTGAATATGTAAAGGTGGCTGAATCAAGTAGGAGTGGAGATAAAAATAAAGGAAAAGAGAGAGAGGGAGCAAGTGGTAATGAGAGGGGTAATGGGAAAGAAAAGGTTCTTGCTATATGTAGGAGTGTTTCTTTTCAGGGTTGACTTCAAGTGTTGACAAAGTTTCATATCATGAAGAAGAAGAGTCAGATTGAGTGGCATCAAGTCAAGGGTAATTGGTTCTGGGGAAGCGGCTGAGGGATTTGTTCATCTAAGCAAGCAACAAAAAGAACGTGTTTCGTCAGCTAAGGAAACTGTGGCTGATCTTCTGAAAAAGGTTAGGGCAAGCTATGATCCAAAGAAGCGCAAGGGTTCTTCACAAAAGGCTCCAACTGCTCCAATCCAACCAAGAAAAGCAAAACATTATCCCCAAAACCTATTGTCCCTTCAGTGTCTAAGAGAAGAGCTACTAGAAGCAGGGTCAAACAAAGTGAATCAGAGTAACAGAAAGCCCTGGAAGAAAGCAGGAAGAAGAAGAAGAAGAAGAAGAAAAAGAAGGGAAAAGCAAAGATTGTAGAAAGTTCTGAGGCAGCAGAAGAAGAAGAGAAGGAGATGGATATGGTCCATCAAGAAATGGGAACAACTGTAGAAGATCCTACTCCCAAACCTAAGAGGTCCAAGACTTCCTTTAAGAATTCCTCCTATGAACCTGTACCTATTGAATCCTCTTTAGCCAAAAGAACTAGGTCTGCTATGAAGGGTAAGCAAAAGAAAATTGTTGAAGAAGATGAAGAGTGGAGTGGTGGAGAAGAAGAAAAGGAATCTGGGAAAGAACAAGACAGGTTTTCCATCTTTGGCAAAAGAATTTTTTTGAAAGGAAAGCTATTGAAAGACCTGGACGAACCAATAATGAGAAGGTTGGTGGATTCTCTTACTGCACAAGGGTGGAAGGACATGGTCCTTGAAATGGATGGAAGACTGGACAAGAAAGAACTGATTGAGTTTATGGCAAATGCCACTATAAAGAATGGGGTGGTCTCCAGCCTGGTGAAAGGAGTAAGGGTGGAGTTTGATGCACTCAAACTTGGTGAGATTATGGACATACCTAGTGAATGGTATGATGACTATACAAGGCAAAGGTGCCCATGTATGGAGTCTCTCCTCACTACTCTTCAAATTACTAGAAATTTTTGTGATGCTCAAGCTGCTGAAGATGTGCTTGAAGCCAGATTTGTACAGAAAAGTGAGATGAGGCCTGAGAACAAGGTCTTGTTTGGGTTTGTTAACAAGTGCCTACTACCTAGACAGGAGAGAAGGCACGCTACCAACTACATGGACCTGGTGCTTATGGAGTGCCTTGTGAGAGGAATGCAGATAAATTGGCATGCTTTCATTGTTAAATTACTAGACATGGTCATTAATGGCTCCAAGGCACATGCAACTCCATATGAGTTCATACTGACTATTGTGTTGGACAGGCTAGGGGTGCCTTTAAAGAAATGCGAGATGGCATCAAGCAAGGAAAATTTTGGTGTTAAGACCTTATTGGCATGTTACTATCCTATCAATGCCATCCCATTTGAACCGGATTCATCTTTGAAGACACATGTCAACATCAAGGTTAGGGCCTTGGTTTAGGGGTGTAGAACTAAGGATGAATAAATTGCTAGGCTCAAGGCACATGTGGCTGAATTGGAGAATGAGATAGATGGCCTTAGAACTGAACTAGCAAAAGAAAAGGAGAAGAGTGATGGAATGCTTCAAAATATGCTCAACCTTCTCCAAACCCAGCCCTTTAATTCATCCAAGCCTTAGGTCTTCCAGTTGGTGTCTTCTAAGTACCCCTTCCCAGTGACCAAATTAAGGACTTTTTCTATTTTTAGCACGAAAGGAGTTTCGGTGTTTAAAGTAAGTTGGCGTTGTCTTCAACGTCACCTAAGATTGGTGTTTTTTAAAGAAGGCGTGTATCATGGTTAATGATTCTTGATCGCTTTTCAGCATTAGCGCGATCGGTGGGTTGGAGATAAGACCTAGTTAATTGTTATGGTAGATTGTGGGAGTGTGTCCCATAGGAAGATTGCGTAAATGTGGCACATAGCCACTTGATTGATTAAAGATCTAGACCAAATATGAAGAATTGTGATGATATTGTTAAATTGAGAACGGATTCCTGGAGGGCGCTCGGATTTTGAGTTGTTGACCGTACTCCGGTTATGATGGTTGTCCTTATGTGTTATGAGAAGAGGGAAATTAGTATGTACCTTTAAAAGGTTATTGGCTTGGTTTGATGTGATCAAGATCGACTTGAGGTTGGTGGGCGGATTTAAATGTGAATTTGGGCTCTATGTCAGGCCAGTTGTGTCCATCTCTGTGATGCGCTCCTTATGTAGGAGTAGTCAGGATGTTATTTCATTGTCAGATATTTCATGAAGTGATGCTTTGCACCGTGTGAGTTGTGAGACAGTTTGAGAAATTGGTTATTTGTTGAGGATCCCCATGGAAATGATGTATTATGAGCAAAATGGCTATTGAGATTTAGATTATATATCGCACCTTAGTTGTGCTTGAGTTTCGTAGCTTATGGCGATATATGTCTCCCAAGGGAATGGTATTATACACTTAGCGTGTTTATGACTGATATTCAGTATTTTGTTGTAATGAGCAATTTAGCTCAATGTATATCTCCTTATGTGAGTTCCATGTGTGGACCGGGCGGCACGCCGCTATGGGTATGTTATTTAGATCGGTTGACACGCCTTCATGTGTGTGTTATTTGGATTAGGTGGCACACAGCCATGGTTATGATGTTTGGAACGGGTTGCGCACCGCAACAGCATAATGTTCAGTATAGTTTCCCATATCTGTTTATTGTGTTTTGTTCCCTATATTCTGAATGAAGCTCATATTAGTTGTGTGCCAGCGTCGCATGTATGATTTGCGAGTGGGGTAATTAAAAATTTCTTTCAGAGTACATTTTCCTTTTCATATCGCATTCTAATGGTAGCCTATTAGTACATTGTGGCATCATATGAGACTTTTGGTCATGTCAGGGTGGCCTATTTCCTGAGCAGTTCTTATTGGGTGAGACGAGATTATTGGATTTAGGATTAGTGCAATCTGATTATATAAAGTATATTAGGGAGAAGAGATCATTATTTGGTTCAAAATGTGGTAATGTTTCTCGTCAGAAGTATGATGCAATGATTGGTCGACTTGGCAGTTGATTATGAATTTAGGCACATCTCATCCATCGTGGCGGTATTGTAAGAGTTAGAGCATGACTTGCGTGTGTCATGGGGTGCAATAGGAGCATCTGATTCGTTGAATTTTTGGCTAAGTTGATCAGAAAATATTAGTGTGGTCCTGCCGAATAAGCGTTGCAAAGTAAGAACCCAGCAAAGTTATGCAGTCATGTTTGAGTACAGCGTGTAGTGATTGATATGGCGATCGTATGTTGGAAACAAGCCTGGTATAGAATTTTGGATGTTGGAATTGGGCTCTATCTTATTTGCTTGAATAGAATTTAATGTCTTTGGAATTGATCGAGCTGATGTGCTCAACTGAGTTGTGGCAGCACAAGAAGGTGCATGAGAAGTTAAATAGTAATTTCAGACTACATCGGTGTAATCCTCAGCACATTCGAGGGCGAACGTATGTTTAAGTGGGAGAGAATGTAACGACCCGACCGGTCGTTTGAGGTCTAGCGCTCTGTTTATCAATCGGAGGCCATGAACAGCTTCATTTCAGATATTATGACTTGTACGCGTGGTTGGAATTAAGCTCCGGGAAGTTCAGAGTTGGTTTGGAAAGAGAATTCTTATTTCAGAAGCTTAAAGTTGAAAGAAGGAACTAGGATTAGAATTTTGAGTAAACGACCTCGGAGTCGGGATCTGAAGGTTCCAGCAGGTTCGTATGATGATTTTAGACTTGGGCGTACTCCCGGATTGGGTTTTGGATAACCCGGGAATGTTTTGGCGCCTATTGTGAAAGTTAGCATTTTAGAAGAAATTTCATAAGTTTGGCTTGAAGTGCAATTCAGTGTTATAAATGTCCATTTAGGATTCTGAGACTATGAATAGCTCCGTATGGTGATTCTGGAGTTCGCTCGGACATGAATTCGGAGGTCCGTACGTCATTTTGGAGCCATTCAGCTAAAGATAGAAATTTGAAGGTTTTTTAGAAGTTTGATCGGGGGGTGGACATTTTAATAGTAGGGTCGAAATCCAATTACTAAAGTTGGAATAGGTCCATAATGTCATATATGACTTGTGCACAAAATTTGAGGTCAATCGGACGTGATTTGATAGGTTTAAACATCGAAAGTAGAAGTTTGAAATTTTGAAGTTCATAAATCTTGAATCGAGGAGTAATTCATGGTTATAACGTCGTTTGATGCGATTTGAAGCCTCGAGCAAGTCAGAAATGTTTTGGGATTGGTTGGTCAGTTTGGTTGAGGCCCGGAGGCCTTGGGTGGATTCCGGGTGGTTAACGGATCAAATTTGGAGTTGAAGAAAAGCTGAGGCAGCTGATATCTGGTATTTTCGCACCTGCGAAGATTTGGCCGCAGGTGCGAAGCCGCAGAAGCGGCCAGGAAGACCGTAGATGCGGATTTCGGTAAGGGGAGCCGGGACTGCAGATGCGGTCAAGAAGCCGCAGATGCGGGACCGCACCTGCGGAAAAGGAAGCGCAGAAATAGATTGGGGCAGTCAGGTTGGGACTGCAGATACGGTCGTAAAAGCGAAAAGGGATGTGGTCTAGGGGAACCACAGAAGCGGCATTTGGACCGCACCAGCGGAACCGCAGAAGCGGCCAATGGACCGCAGGTGCGAAAATACCTGCAGGCAAAAACTTGTTTTAATTTGGGGTTTTGGTTCATCTCACCTTTTTTTTTCATGACTTGGGGAGATTTTTAGAGAGCTTCAAAGAGAGTTTTCGTCATCTATGCTAAGGTAAGATACTCCTACTCATTTCCAAGTTAAATACAAGATTATATCATGGAATTAGACATAATTTGTGGGCAAATTAGGATTTTTGTAAGAAGACCTAGAAATTTTATAAATTGGATTTTTACCATGAATTTGAGCATGGAATTAGAAGTAAATTATATATTTGAGTTCGTGAGTCCATGGGTATTTTGGATTTTCGAGCACGTGGGCCCGAGGGTATTTTGGTCAACTTTTTGATCGGAGTTAAGAATTGCTATAAATTAGACTATAATGAATTTGAGCATATATTAATGGATTTGTGTAACCGTTGTTTATCCATAATGGAGTATTGAATGGATAAGCTTGTTATACCCGGTATAGATAATCTTCTGCCGGGGGTAGTGTTTATCCATAACGGAGCATCGAAATGATAAGTTTATTATACACAGTATATATAATCTTCTACATGGGATATCCATAACCGGATACTAAAAAGATAAATTTATTATACCCGGTATGAATAATCTTCTACCGGGGGTAATATTTATCCATAATCGAAAACCGAAATGATAAGCTTCTTCAGGATGTTTATTTCCAGTAGAGTACTAAATAGATAAATATATTTACGACAAAGTCCCATATGGATAAGCTTCTTCAAGAAGCTTATTTACAACATAGTATGGACATTCATAATATAATGTATTTATAACATATCTTTAGGTTTTTAATCTTGTACCTTTTTTTCATCATGATATTTTTTTTCTTTTCTAATATTTATGCTATGTATCTATATAAAAACTAAATTTAATTTTCAAATTGAAAAAAGAAAAAAATGATAACCAAGCATATAATTTAATAATGTTTAACAATAAAAAGGATGAGCAAAATAAAAATAAAAATATGATAATTTAATCATATCAATAATGTTAAATTTAATCTTATCAATAATGTTATTAATAGAAATTAAATTTAGAAATTTATTTACATAATCGAGAATAAAAATGGTGAGAACCTTATAAATATATGCTCAATGCAGGTAATATAAAATCTTATAGTTATAAAAAAAAATTAAAAAAATAAAGACAGATTTTATAACTTAAAGATTAAGAAAATATAACTCAGAGATATGCTTAATGCGCGTTATAATAAATAAAAATCATAAAATCATCGAACTCATGCCAGACTGAATATTTATCAGGAAAATGATCCAAAATATGCTTAGGCTCACAGACAAGGGCAAAGAGAAAGACATTTACTATGTACAAAGTTAGCATACAGAACATGAGTCAGGAATGTCAATTGCCCTGAATAAAATGAAAATGCACAGAAGCATCTAATTCTAAGAGGGTGGATTAGCTCCTACGGCTGGACCTCGTGGTTCTTCTAGTGGAAGTATAAGTTTCAAGGTTTTGATCACTTTTACTGCTATTTTTGGCTCTGGATCTATAGGCACCTGCAAAAATTCAAATGTTAGTTTTCACCAAATCTGGGAAAAAAGTTGTGAAAGGACATAGGACATGTGAGGGACCTCGGGGCTGATTTTTAGGAGATTGAACTTCATTTTCATCAATTGCTGAATCAGTCACCTCACTGGAAGCATGAGAATTTGCTTCCGACTCAGCAGTTCCTGGTTCCGAAGGTGAGCATTCTGTTTGCCCTTCCATTGATAGAGCCAGCTCACTGGAAGCATGAGAATTTGCTTCCGACTCAGCAGTTCCTGGTTCCGAAGGTGAACATTCTGTTTGCCCTTCCATTGATGGATCAATGACTTCAGAATCTGGTCCATGATTAAGAAAACTAAGTCACAGAAAATTCAAGAGAGTGAAATAAGGCATTGTTGTCCCTTCCCATCATAGATCACCAGAAATGGAACAGATACGACAATCCTGAACCATGTTGGCTTTTAGAGCTTTTCCACAAGCATCTACATCATAAATGTATCAAATTCTGGAAACTCCCATCATATGAATTTAATTAGATTGTAAAAAGTTACAAGTGAAGGATCAGCTATTTATATAAAGTACTACCACCTAAGGTTTTGTTCACAGCTACTACCTCCTCCACATTGTTTTAAAATTCTTTCGAGGAATTAAAACATAAATGACCTGAATATAATTAAAGAGACAAGCATGAAGCTCTGCTGCCCTCCTCTATAAAAAAGAGGAATTGAAAATAAGAACCTTGTAAATAAAACAAGGGAAAGTAATAACTGAATGAACGGGAAGTAGACTTGAAGAAGTCTACCTTCAGTAATTTCAGATTCACCGTTTTCATCGTCTTCGGTTTTAGTCACCGCGATGTTCTCCAAGCTCTCCACTTTCTGTTGATGGCTTTGAGCATTTTTGGCAGTAAGTTCTTGTTCCTTCCTCTCTATGTGGAACTTATTCAGCTTTTCCGCAAACTCCTCAATGCATGATCTGAGTTCAGGTTTAGCAAACTTCTTCCCCTAATTGAAGACATTCCAACAGGCAAACAACGGTTCAACACAGTGAAATGAATTCCGAACAACTGCCAAAAACCAGTGTAAGTCTTGTGATGCTACAGCAAATCTTACCTTGCTGATAATATTTCGAAAATTTTCCATCACAGAGTCTTCAGATAAGGAATTTTCATACGTCTTAAACAACTCTATCAGCTTTTTCATGCTCTTGTCAGTGTATGATAGCTGAGAGAGGCAATAGGAGATGTATTCGCATAGCCTAACATCTGCATAAAAAAGGATGTCAACATGCAAAAGTTTCTCCGGTGATAATTCAAATAGTAACTAAAAGCTATCTATCCGCTAAAATCTCTCCACTTTAAGGCTCTCCTATTTATATTTTTCTTTTAAATTTGTGAAGGCAATCATAATTTTGTAAACAAGCCCACTATAACAGCATAGAGAGCTGACTATGAAAGCAAATATCAAATGACGCTCCCACAAAGTAGTGGTACCAAATACTGAATGACTGGCAACTCTTCAATCAATCTCAAATAAGTATATCAGCCTCTTTGAAGCACGCAGAAACCCAGCTCAAACTAGACAACCGCCTTATCTTTGAAAAGCAGAGCAAGCAGGGCTTATCGAGTAGAGTCTGTAAATTCTAACAATCAATGGGACGACTTGCCTTACAATAGCAAGCGCAAGCTGGCGTCGTGATTCATACACAGCAGAGTGAAACCTCACAGAAAGATCCATGTTTTCGCATATAGTCTCAAGCAAGTATATGTAAACAGACCAAATCCAGGGCAGAAGTAGACTAATTCTAACTAACTTCTTAAGTTTAGCACACTGTAAACAGCGTAAATTTAGAGAACAGATAACACTATCCTTGCAAAACACAAATACCTGCCACATTATCTCTATTCTGCTACATGGTTGATCTATAATTGACAAGTTTATGTTTAGATCATAGTACATAAATTCTTGGAGACAAATCAGAACAATGTTCAGATTACATACCCGTAACTCCACTAAATCTATGGCAAAGCTTTTCGACAAGAGCTTCCATTTGCTTGTCCTAAAAATGCAACCATTTTAATCAATCCCATTACAAAAAAGAGCCCAAAGAAGCAAGTCAGATTCATGGTACCTTCTTAATTGAACCAATTAAAAATTGCATGATGTTGCAGAATGATTCTTCTTTCAAGTTCTGGCTAGATAACTTGCCAAGGATATCTGGAAGCAGGTTATAAATAGGATTGTTCCCTGTAAACAGAAGTTTAAAGAAAAGCAAAAAAACAGTATTATTTGATGTACACATACAACATGCTACAGCAGAGCAAAAGAAGCTCAACAGTAGAAAGGCTAGAAGAGAGATTAGATAGATTAACTTCTTTGTTAGCAACTGATGATAGAAAAGTTGGGTGGATATACTACCTTTCTTCGACAACTCATGAAAGAAAAGTTTGGCTAGATTTGAAATTCTTTCATCTTCATCTTCCAAACAGATGGCCATTTCATTTATGTAACCTTTCACCTAGAGATGATACATACAAAACAATACGCTAAAAACTATGACAAGAAAGCTAAATGCACATGTATGATAATCCAGTCAAACCTTCATCATGTCATTCAGTATCAGATGAGAAAGAACCAATACAGCATTCTTTCTCACAGAAACTGATGGATCTCTTAATCTTCCATACATGTGCTCTGTCCATGGCTCTAACAGATTAGGAAAACGAACTGCCAGATCTCCAAGAGCAACAGTGCAATTTGATCGAACAGTTTCAGACGGTGCATTCTCCACAACAGTGAAAAGGAGCTGGAGATTTGCATCACTAGGAAGTTACATAGACACATGTTTAGAAATTTTTTTCCACAACTTAAGTAATAAAACAAGAAAACAGGGATTGAGAAAAAAGGCTAACCAGAAGTCTGCGTCAATGATCATAAATCGACATAATGCAAGCATTCCGGATGCTTGCAGTTCAGGGTACTGGAAGAGATACAAAAGATATATCAGTATCCACTAAATGATGTTGGATTGAGAATACTGATTAAACAATGAAGTAAACTGTCCTTGGGTATATGAATAGAGTTTGGAAGGTTCTATTTTTTCCTTACATTATTATAACTTGTGCTGCTCTTTAAGTGCTTGATAACTTACAAAATCCAAAGCCAGGGCATCCAAGTAACATATTGATAGTACATAAAACAAACATTTCACATTTGATCTCTAATGCGACTTAATGGTTATTAACTTAATCTGAACAAAAGTACATCCTTCACAGCTATGTTGCGCGGACTTCCAAACTACATACACAGTCAGTCAAACTACCTTAAAGATTCATACTGGTCCATCTGATTATGGAGATTCTTGTGAGTTAAACAAGGAGCAAAAATCAAAAGGGTTGATATTGTTCCGGTGTTTGAAAGCATAAAAACATAGACAATGTAGGTATAACAATCACCTTCTGCATCAAACTGTAATTCCTACAGAGTTTAGAAAGAAAAGGTGCACAATAGCCAATCAAGTTTCTTTCACGAGAACCACCAGATACAATTTCTTTCTCTGCTCTTTCAGATAGTGTATCGAGGAACGCATCTTCAGAAGCTGCAAGACCTAACTCTGCATTGATACCATTATCCTGCAACAAGAAGAAGAAATATTATAATGTATTTAAAGTTGAAAATGGCTGCAGACTTCATCAAAAAGATCATTGTGCCTTAAGATCCTTTTCACCTTCTGTGCACCGGTATTATCTGTGCAATCACTCTTATCCTCAGTAACCATTTTCTCTCTCTTTGCTTTTTCTTTCTGAATCTTGCGGACCGAAGATTCGATGTAAACCAATTGGTTCATAGCTACATGGCTTACAACAAAAAGAAACCTACTGAGTTTTGTCACTTGAACTGTTGTTAGCATATCGGAGCTACCATTCTGTAGCTCATCCCCTCCACTACAATCAAATACAGAACTAAGAGATTTCTTCACCAGATCAGCAGCCATTTTGTCAGGATACGGATGGATAGTATATATAGTAGCTATTGCTCTATCTGCAGCAGCATACCATATATGTTCAGGAAGCCAAAAGCCAGTAACTAAGCTTTCTAAGATACTAAATACGCGACTTCCGTTAGTGGATAACAGTTTTTTCCTGTCCTCTTCAGACAGCCTCTGAATAGCAAGACATGCTGTCCTAGCAAGTAAAGGTTCCACTTTTGCCCAACGCCCAAAGCCTATGTCAATGATGTCTTGTAAGTGAGTGCTGAGAACAGCATTTGATGTTTTTGCTGCCATGCATAAAATAGATAAAGCACCACGACTTTGATCTGCAGTTGTTCCAGCGATATTGAAGCAGAAGAAATCCCATAATGCTGACAACTGCAATATTAAATGAATCACTATTAAAGTTTTCCCTTAAGCTTTAAGCAACAAAAAAATGAGTGAGGTATCAGATAAGTAAAGCCTATCCATTGGTTATGAGGATGGGTTAATTCACATTAAATCAAAGTGAGTTGAGGAAAGGCAATATAGCTTATTGAAATCAATAGAGTTGACACTTTCAATTCATGACAGAGATATTAAGCTTATAACACCGTGTTGATAAATAAAGGAGCTTCTAAGACATTAACTACTCCTTGTATGAATGAGAAAAGATGACTCACTTGCCATTTTTGTCAGGTTGCAAATTTCTAATACAATATATTATAAGGCCTTTGTCAAGTCTATGATAAATTGTTAGATAACTGAGCTCTTTATCAGTATCAAGTTTCAAATAATATGAAAAGATGATTCCTTCACAAATCCTTAACTTGTTATACTGTCAAATGATCCCACATTGCCACACAAGACATAACCGTTCCAACAAATCAGCAATGAATTCGGTTTAAATGTGTGAAGTAACCACTTATAGTCCAATAGCAGATCATTGTTTAGGTGATTAAATCTATTAAACCTGGATAGAAGGATAAATAACACTTTTCGGAAATAATGATAATATTTATCCCAAAGAATGCACATTACAACACTTAACCCATGCCTCTCTAGCTTATGCTTAACAACAATTTCTAAGGCTAGTAAATCAGCAATTATCATCCAGTAAAATACACATCTGATTTTCATTTCCTAAAAACAATTTAAGAGAACTAAATTATGGCATTTTCCCTCCAAAGAAGCTCCTCAAAGTAAGAAAGGAAACCATTCTGCCATGCTTAAAAAAACAAATCTTACAACTTCTTGAGTCACACCTTACTAGATTTCTGATTTAGAAATTCAGAAAATGAAAAGGATTGGAATAATTTTACAGATTACATACTGTGCTAGTCGTTAAATCGCCCTTGGACATTAAGGCTCCAATTAGGAATTCCAATGCAGCAAGATCTCCGATATTTGAATCTATAGCAAGATTCAAGAGATTCTTAGCAGTTTCCTCTGGATGGTTCCTAACATATATTATAATGAAAGCATTCTCAACAGCTTCATAAATTGCTTTGTCTTGTGAAAATACCTGCAGGTTTGCTTTATTAGGTCAGATTTTTTAATAAAGCTCATTAAAAATCATACAATAAAGGATATTGGAATTGGACGTGCTCCAATCATATAAAGTTAGCATTACCAGTGGCAACATTTTCCGGAGGCAGGCTTCGGAACCATCTATTTGGAACTGTCTGCATCTCATCAGCAGAAGAATTGTGTTCTCCACATCAGTGGCAGAAGATGAGGCCATTAATTGGACAAGGGTTGGCATTGTGGCAGACACACAATTGGAAAAACTCAAACCTGCCTCCAGCGATGCAACCAAGGTCCTTGTTTGCTCCAAATTCCCAATATCTGGGACAGAATCATCATCCTTCTGGCCAATCAGATCTTCCTCATGAGGCAAGAAGCTGTCGGTCAGACTATTATCCTGTTCCTTGTTCATCCCTTCACCCACATCATGGACCTCGCCATCTCCATTACTAGTTTCATCACAGGAAGGCAATTCATCCAAAACACTTGTTGACTGAGCCTTCTGTCCTAGGCCATCTAACTTTTTCTTGTATTGTTTTAACGTTGCTTCAAAAGATGCTGCTCGAAGCTTGGGTCCAAAGGGATTGTGCTGCAACATTATAATAAGGAGACTGAGTGCATATTTTCTGACAATTGCACTCTTATCCTCTAACCTCCCAGCTGCTACTGCTGCAACTTCATTCCACATGCCTATCGAAACTGAATGCTCTTCACATAATTCAGCCCAGACTTGAAGCACTCGACTCCTTGTATAGGCTGACACATCCCTGCAACGTTCCAACAAGATTTCCAGCATGGCCTGTTTGGTTCGGAGACGAATGGATTTAGAACTCACTTCAAATTCAGTGTCATCAAAGGCCTTCATGACCAACTTACCTAACACCCCAACAAGAGCATTTCTTATTTTATAAGATTCACCTCCAAAATGTGGGATTAGTAAGCCAATATTAGTTGAGACCAACTTTGGCATTTTATCAGCGAGCTCTACGAGAAAGCGCCCAACATTTTCAGCCCCTACAGTATCCTTCACATAGTCTTTTTGAGCTGTCCTCCCTATCTCTCTGATAAGAGAAGACGCCACACTACCATCAGCATACTTCTTCTCAGCCCAAGCAACTGCATCAGCCAAATGAGGAACTGCAAAATCATATTTGTGAACCAGGTGCAAAATTGAAGCACATGATTGTGCAGCATAGTGGTATTTGATAGCACATGTCCCAATTATGCGAGTCAAGGCATCTTTTGCCTCTGATTCTTTTAAGACTGTCGCATTCTCAAATATCAAAAAAGCATTCCTACAGCAAACACATCATCAGATTTGGTTAGTATTTGATCCACTAATAGAGAATCAAAAAAACGCCCTTACCTCACAATGAAGGACAAGTAATTTTCATCAGGGTCTGATGATCCAAAGAGCAGTGAGAGGTTGATCTCTAATGAATTTGCAACCAAGTTCAGTATCCTTGCCCTTTGTGGCTCCCAATTCCATGCACTGACAAGTTGCTTCTTCCGACTACTAGCAACAACCTAAACCAGCCAACTGTACTCTCAATTGCCAGTATGATACAAAAAGGAACATATACTTCCAAAGAACGGCTATAATGGAAATAAATACACAGAGGACATCACAAAATTAACTAAGCTCAAATTCTACTAGAGTCCCTTGAGAAATCCCCAAAGTTACAACCATCAATTTAACAGCCTTACTTCAATCACTTTTAATACTCCAATCAACTACACATGCAAATTCCAATGTTCCATTACCAGCAAGAAGACACTCTCATACATGCAGTTGCATTGACTAAAATCAGTAAATTCATCACAACTAATTCAAAATATTCCATCTTCAAAAACATGCTACGTGCATCAAACGTACACATAGAATAAGATAAAGAAAGGAATTTACTTTTGTTTTATTGTTAGAACTAGAGTTGGACTCCTCAATGAGCACAATATGAACGAGGAAGAAAGTGTAAATCTTGAAAGCATTTCGATATGATGCCACTCGATCAGCGAGTGAACACTCATCCTCCTCCTCATCCTCACTTTCATTAGCATTTCCCTCCTTTTGCTGAGACACCCTCCAGAGTGAATCCACAGTAGGGAGCAGTACGCTAAGATTGGACCTAAGAGACTCCACTAGATTGAGCTTACAGCCAGGAGTAAGGCAAGCAAACTCCTTCACCAGTGAATACACACGATCAAACACTTCCTGCTCCTCCACGCAGAATAGCTCTTTGTCAGATAGGTCGAAGGAGACACCTGTTTACACAACAACAACAACAACTCAGTCCCAAACAAGTTGAGGTCGGATATATGATTCCTCACTACTCCATTTAAACACAACTCATCACATATCAATACCAATTTGATTTTATTTAAAAAAAATGAAGATTTAGAGAAACAAGGCCGGACATAGAAAAAGAATGAGAACCCAGTTGAAAAAAACAAAAACAAAAATGAGAATCCAGTTGAAAAGGCTTGAAAAGAGCATGAGAATCTAGTTGAAAAATTGAAACAAGAATGGGAAACTAGGTGAAGGAATGGGAAAAACAGTGAAAACCTATTTGGAAAAAGAATGAAGAGGAAACGAGAACCCTCAATTGTAAAATTCAAAAAAAAAAAAAAAACAATTGGAAACATCGAAAAAAGAAGGAAAATTAGGTATCCACTATGGGGGAAAACTGACCTTTGACGAATTCTTCTAATTGAGAAGGAGGGAGAGAGGTGAGTGAAGTGGAATTTTGAACACTGAGGCGATTGCTATCAATGTCGGAGTCTTCCACTTCCTCCTCCAGAGAATGTAAGTTTTGGGGAAATACGAAAGGTGGAGCCATTTAAGAGCGAGGGTTTGAGGATCTCTGAGTAGAGAAAGAAGGTGGGATTTCCTGATCTGTTTTTGAACTGAGAAAGTTCTCGCAGAAAAGATGAGAGAGGGGTGGGGGAGTTTGAAATGGAAAATGTGGGTGTATGGGAGCGGGAAGAGAAAAGGCACAAAATTATTTGACCTTTCAAAAAGTAATTATGTACGTCAATTAATATTTGTTCAATTAAAGAACTATTTTTAGAGTATTTTTTCCTTAAAAGTATCTTTTTTGAAAGTATTTTTAAAGAAAAACTAGCTTTTTTCAAAATTGCTTTCGCTTCTCTTCAAAAATATTTTTTTTCTTTAAAAAATTTGGCCAAAAACTTTAACTTTTAAAAAAAAGTAATCTATCTATCTATAATTAAAAACCAAAGAATAAGCCCTCTCAAAAACTCAAATGGCAGCACAATTATATTACACATGCCATCTTTAGACATGTATCCTAATTTTTAGGAATTATAATTCAAATAACGAAACATGTGGAATTAACTCCCCCCTCCCTTAAAAGAAAGAAATGGATTTGGCTTAGGTTTTAGGTTTTAACCCTTATAACTCCTCTCTATTTTACATAAACTGTCGCTAGCAGCAAAATAGGAGTCGGTTACAAATAATTTGGGTGTAAATCTGCCGTTCCAACTTACTATTTTAAACCACGATTTCTTAAACTGCTAAACTCACATTTCTGATACTCCCTACTGCAGTTTATATTTGTACCTCAATTATACCTTGTTCAATTCTAAACTTCCTTTTACTTTCAAGATAAAAAAAAATTATCCATTAAGAAAAAGATGGCTACTCAAATTGATTTCATCAATAATATAACAATTTCGAATATGCAATGGAAGTTGAAAGATTGTGTTGTTCGTTTGTGGGAAGTACTGGATCGTTTCAATTCATGCAGTATATTATCTAAGAATTGGTTTTACAAGATGAAAAGGTATTTTATATATGTTATATTTCTCAAAATATTTGTATGCAATAGAAATGTGCATCGCCTCAGATTTCAGTATCTATAAATCAAAGTATGAAAAGGCCAGAAATAATGTTATACAATGAGTAAAAGCCCGAAGAAAAAAGAAAAAAGAAAAAAGAGATATATCGAATATGAATCACTGAGTATAAAGAGGGTAACATTTTGCCAAGAATTAGAGACATTGGAGTGTAACTACAATAAGTAGAAACAAGGGAATGGTTGAGTAATTGATGAGATATGGAGTGATCAGATCTGACAAAGTAGTGGAAGTAATGAAAAGTATCGATTAGCTATGCCCGACTCTGCTGAGTGTTACATTTATTTTCCAACTTTCTTCAGCGTTACATGTAATTTGCTATGTACTTCTTCTCGACATGCTATGTACTTCTTCTTCATATTTATATGCATTAAACGTAAATATGCTACATTTATAGTTTGAAGGTGTAATTGTTTAACAAACTGTAGTATACATGATTTCTGCTGCACTCTGCAGAAAATTATTTTCCGTAAGTAGTTGGCCGATAAATCCATCTCATTCAAACGATCCTTGTTTCTCAATTGCATATCATCGTAATTGCTATGTACTTTTTCTCGATATGTTGTGTACTTCTTCTTCATCTTTATATGCATTAAACGTAAATATGCTACATTTGTAGTTTGTAGGTGACATTGTTTAACAAATTGTAGTATACATCATTGCTAAATAGCTTTTCTTTCAAAATTGTTATGTGGTTCTACATGCATTTATTCTGATGCTCCATTCTACACTACTCAGTATATTCAAACATTTTATTACATTTGGTTGTGAAGTATGACATGTTTAACAAACAAATCAGCCAAGTGGTTGTATGACACGTTCAAGCCTTTTATATATTTCTAATTCCATATTCTTTATATTTGTTCCAGATTTTTCTTTGCCTTTTCACATTTACTGCGCAGATTTGAACATCATTTATGTGTTACTTACATATTTGACCACTTAAGTGATTGGAATATACTTACTGCGCAGATCTGAACAGCTTTCATTTGGTCCATACTTCTTTTACATCAACTGTGTTTATTACCACAACGGTTGCAAGGTAGATCGTTTGCATATTGTACACTCACTTATCTTCCTAATAGTTTAGCTATATATTCAAAGTAATAACCTGAATGGCCGAATGCAACTAGAGAGTTGCACTTACTATGTGTCATAGATAGAGAGAAGCAACATACTGTACTAACGAGGATAAAAGATAAGTTTGATTCTCCAAATTATCTACCTCCTCAGGATTTATTAATGCACAGTCTCCATTCACCACATATGTAGGAGCTTTTCCATATTGTTGAAATCTACATGAAATTTACACCTATCTAATTATTAACCATAATGATACCGTTGGTTTACTATGATGTTTGCATTTTTTACACATGACTTATGTATTTATTTTACTCCCATAATTATGAAATTCCACTATTTAAGTAATGATTGCCCGTGAGCTCAACTGTGAGAAAATTATATCTTCCTAAAAAGAGTGTCAAACTATACGTTGAAGCTTGATGAAAGGAAAGGCAAACTGTTGTTCCTTACAAGTAGACTCTCAATGAATATACTAATGGGAGGACAAATGAGGTAAACCTACATAGGCATCATTTGTTGTATTATATTTTAAGTGAAATTTCATGAATTCTTAACTCTCTATAATTTTGAGTGATAGCAGAAAATTTCTCCGGAAAATCATTACTCTTTCTGCAACCCTCTCATATTTCTAAAATTTCTTATATCTGCGGAGTGTATAATCTCTATTACTTTGCAGGATCTGGTGGTCCTTCTACAACACGCCATTTGTTAGCCGACGTCTTCTACATGGTAGCGACAACCAAAAATTCAGTTCATATCCCTAAAAGTTTTACAAGAACATTTCAATGCACTACATTTTCAGAAATAATATCGAAGCTATTTATATAGATAAGAAAATCCCATATGTAACAACTCGTCTTATAAATCATGTTGTTTTAACATCATTTTGTATATTCTTGTTTATGAACAACAAAGTTGTACCATTTCCTGTTTTCAATTCAACCAAACATTAAGCTTCGTTACGTATTTACTGTGCCACCATACATAATAAAAATAAATTAAAAATAAATGTGGATTACACAAATATAAACCTACTATTTCACTCTGTATAATTCACTATTCAAGAAACAATATGTTATTTCTAATTATAACTTTACTCTAAGCCCCACTACTTCACATATCCAAAATTATCACACGTTTAAATAGCCATTACATATAAACAAATTTAGTGTTCTTATGATAATTCTTATCATTGTTTAAAAAACAAGTGAATGAACAAAGCAATATCAATCATCAACTTCAATTTCAAGTTCATTTTCGGTTAGTAGAAATATCCTTGCCTTTACTACATTTAACTTCTTCAAATGCTGATTTCAATTGAAATATATAGTATTTTTTTAAGCTTTAAAATAAAGAATGGCTGTCACTTTAGTAGTGAAACTCAATTTTCATTTTACAACTTCAACTGTCTTTTTAAACACTCAAACATCTAAACTAGCCACCCCAGTTATATATGTTAAGCTTACTGTTTCTAATTTAATTAAATGGATAAAATTAATTACAGTTATCACGTTTTGACACCACGTAAATATTGCAAAATTACTATTTTTTCCTCGCAAATTCTTCTCATCTCCTTTATCAATTGGAAAAAAATAGCACAAATTTATTTATATTATTTGGTTGGCGTCAAGGAAGATTTATATCCCATACACATATTTTTCCTTCAAAAAGTTTAACTATTTTTTTTTAAAAGTTTGTATAAATCCTTCATTATTTCCAGTTTATATGCATTTCCTATATTATCACATGAATTTGTTATAGACTTTCTTATTATTTTATTCCTCTTATTTCATATATGGCTAAGCAATAACCGATTCAAATTACTCCCAGATTGACTTACGAAATACAACAAAGGGGACAACGTACAAGGTCTCGCCGTTGCAACATTTTTTCGTACAATAAATTTGAATCAGGGGCTGAAGTTATCAGGAAAATCCCAACATCCATACAAAATAAGTTAAGAGACCAAAGGGCAGGAAGAAGGGAAAAAGATAAAAAATTTAAATAGCTAAGGCCTTCATTAAACGAAAAAAAAGAAATTATCAAATTAGTCGAGATCATCTCGTTGATTCTATAGACAAAATTATATTGACAGATTGGGAAGCTTTAATCATTTTGGTAGACTCACTTGGTCAACCGTTAGGTTCAATTTTAACTGACCTTTATCACGAAGTTTGGCCAAGTAAACCATTTTGGGTTTATGTTATTAAATTTGAAGCTGAGTGGGAAAACCGTTTGTATAACTACCTTTAACTTTATATTTAGTGAAAGTTTGTTATTTGTTTGCAACATTATATATCATTTTATTCAACTTGTTTGTTAAGAGTATAACATTAAATTTAAAAAATTATAGAATAACACTAAATTATTCCTTTATTATAAGCCAAATGTAACAACATAGACAATGTCTTGAATAAGAACATAGATAAATAAATTATTAATTTACGCTCTTTAGTTCATTATATATAATTCTCCTGTATGTTAATACAGACCAACGTATATTAATTCATACGTACCAACCTATATTACTCTTAACAAAATTCATCTATTTATTTTAGAATAATTCCTTCTTAATCCAATCGCTAATTGTAATTGTAATAAATATATTTTTATTATTTGTTTAAACTCTTATTTTCTAAAAATTACTTATACTAGTTTGTTTTATACATAGACAAGTATCAAACTCGCAGACCCAGTGTAAGAGAATTCATGGCCGTATTCAAAGGATTAATGGGGAGCTGCAGTGGTGAGATCAAATGTCCAAACTCATAAATCATTAAAAAGGGTCAATGTTGACAAGGAAGCAACAATTAGAAATAATAAAACCAGTGACACTTACAGAAATAGATAATGCTATAAAAAACATGCCAATAGACAAAGCTCCAGGGATACATGGATTCCCAATAGAATCCTTCACAAGGAACTCGGAGATAGTGAAGAATGATATATGTGATGTAGTTCTGGATTTTTTTAAACAGGAAGGATGCAGAAGAAGATAAATTGTACAACAATCACCTTGATACCCAAGGTTAGTTCACCAATATAAGTTAAAGACTACAAGTCTATTGCTTGTTGTAACACCCTATACAAAATCATAGCAAAGATACTACAACTAAGAATTAAGAGGGTGATTGGGAGCATAGTGAGCCAATCACAATAATCTTTTGTAGAAGGAAGAAGCATCATTGACAACATATTATTCAGCCATGAACTGTTCAAAGGATACAATATGAAATGGGTGTCTCCTAGATGTATCATGAAAGTGGATCTTAAGAAGGCCTATGATACTTTAGATTGGAGGTTCTTGAGGAGAATGCTTAGTGATCTTGGCTTCCCATTCAGACTCATTGAATGAATTATGGAATGTGTTACAACTGTCGCATACTCTCTAGTGATAAATGGAGGGCTCACCTAACCATTTCAAGGACAAATAGGTATCAGATAAGGGGATCTAATGTCCCCATACCTCTTTGTAATTGCAATGGAATATTTGAATATGGAAATGATGATGCTAGCAGAGAATGAGGATTTTAATTTCCATCATAGATGCGAGAAGCTGGGTATAATTCACATTTGCTTTGCAGATGATCTGCTCATGTTTTGCAGGGCAGATACTAGATCCATCAGCCTACTCCAAGAGGTGTTTCAAAAACTCTCTGAAGCCACTGGTTTACAAGCAAACAAAGACAAGAGCTCTATATACCCGGCATGAGTGAATGAAGACGGAAAGCGGGAAATATTGAACATGTTAGGATTTGAGGAGGGTAAACTACCATTCAGATATTTAGGGGTACCACTATCCTCTAAAAAACTAACTGTGAACCAATGCTTGCCCCTAATAGAGAAGATAACTAATAAAATTAGATGTTGGTCAGCAAGATTGTTATCCTATTTTGGCAGACTTCAATTGATAAAGTCTGTACATTTTGGCATCCAAACTTACTAGGCACAAATATTCTTGCTCCCTAAGAAAGTCATGAAGATGATTGATGCAATTTGCATAACATTTTTGTGGACATGAGAATCAAGTATCATAAGGAAAGCACTGATAGCATGGGAACAAATATTGAGGCCTACATCTACAGGAGGATTGAATCTCATCAACTTAGGATTATGGAACAAGGTTGCTGTGATGAAACAACTGTGAGGAATTGCAATGAAAAAAGACTGTTTGTAGATAAAATGGGTCCATAGCTACTATATTAAGAATCAGAAGTTGGAAGACATGCCTATACCTAAGACTGCAGCTTGGATAATCGAGAAAATAATAGAGACAATGGAAGACCTACATCAGCAACATGTACATGGATCCCTGTGTGATAAATGAAGTCACTAGTGGTACATGGCAATTTTTTTATAAAGCAAACATACTTCATGTTGATGCCACAATACCAGAAAGTGCAATAGAGGAACATAATCATGCAGACAAACATCCACCCCATATATAAATTTATAACATAGTTGACTGCACATGAAAGACTAGCTACTGTGGAAAGACTAAGTAAGATGGGAATACATGTGCCACTAGATTGTGTATTCTGCAAAGCTGTCACATAAACACTACACCATCTCATTTTTGAATGCCGAGTCACAAATAGAGTATGGGCAAGACTATTAATATGGCTTGACATGAAGAGAAGTATAAAAGGTTGGAGAGAAGAACTAAACTAGCCAAGTAACATATCCAGGAAAAAGACAAGGAATACAACAATCATCAGTTATGTGTTTGCGATGCTGTTATATAGTATCTGGAGGGAAAGGGTCATGATAAGATTTCAGCAGAATATTTTTGAAGAGTAAAGATTATGCAGAGAAATAATCCTACATGTACACACAAGAGGAAGAGGGCAACCAAAGTAGCACAAGACACTATAGTTTTGCTTGAGTTTTCATGTAATGCATGTACAATTGGTTGTGATTAGAGTTTCGGTAGTAGTAGAGTGCCTAGTTGGTTAGGAAAAAAATGCCATTGTAACTAGGAGGAGCATAGTAAGTATAGATTATAGTTGGTCAGCTGCTACATGGCTTTGTACAGTTATACTTTGATTAATACAAATTTGAGTTAAAAAAACAAAATTACCCTTTAATTATGCTAATTGATCTAATTATAGTATGAATTAGGGTTTAAGATTCACTCGTTAAAGAAGGGCAGAAATGATACCAAAATTTAGACGGCGAGGGCTTAATTGGTACAAAGATTTAAGGGAGGATAAAATGATCTATTTCAAATAGTTTAAGGGTATTTTGGCCCTTTTGTGTTTATTTATGATCACCAATTCACCATCGCGTCTGCTAGTCCCCAGTCTGTTCCGCCCACGATATATCGTTTTACTACTTTTTCTGTAACTTGGTTTATCTGTAATTTTATTTAAATCTGGACCTAAACTTTATCAGTTCTAGCCTTTCTCAACAATTCCGCCGCCTCCAATCATACAGACCTCTTTGTTCCTTATTTCTGCTCCGTCGGTACGTTAATCTGAGGCTCTTGGTCATATTGCGATTTCCTGTGTGATCTCTGCGCTGCATAATTTATCTTGCTGAAGGAAGAAAAACGACAGAAAGATTCAAAATTTTCTGTTGTAAGTCTGCTGATGCTCTCTCGCTCTCTCTTTCTCCCCCTTTCTCCTTGATTTTTTTAATGTTTTTGCTTCTGCTGTTTTTTTTTCTTGGATCCAAAATCAAGATGGGCCGAATAAGGGTTTTTCGGATTAGGGCTCATAGGAGGTAAGACGGATTATAGAGTTTATGGGTATTGGAAAGCCTGCCGGCTCAAACTTCAGATGGTGGTGTTTAGAACGTTTTACTGAGATTCCTGTATACTAAAATAGAAAGAATTTGGTTCCTGGAAAAGGTTCAACCTAGAAATTAGGACTAGTGTGTTAAGTGGATGCAGTTACTCATATACGTGCCCTACCTGTCCTGATAGGAGGTGACAGGTACCCGACGGGATGATTGAGGTGCACCGTGCACACAAGCTGGCTCGAGCACCACTATACTGAAAAAAGAGAGAATTAGGATTAGTGCTGAGCAGTGGCGGAGCTACCTTATAGCAATGGGTGTCAAACGACACTCCTTGGTGGAAAAAATAAAATTTATTTTTATATATACTATGTATTGACTCCTCTTAAATTTTCGGTATGTTATGTTTACTTTTATATATTTTGATACTCCTTAATGAAAATTCTGGCACCACCACTGGTGCTGAGCTATACGCCTACCCCTAACTTATCTCGGAATGATATAGAGAGCTTCATATCAGGCTTTCAGAGTAGTAAAGTCCTAATTAACACTAAGAGATTTTTGTCATCTTTCTTACACCTTGTAGGTTTTGAAATATAAGAATATTGTGCTTCTATTAGATTAAGATATTCATATGGCTTGAAATTGTTGTAATATTTGCTTACTAGGGAATGCTCAGCCTTTTTCTGCAACTGGAATGAGTAATTGAAGTTTAATCTTTTGGTATTTTGTCCGATTCTGGAAGTTGGCATTTTTTTTCTAATGAAGTCAAGTCATTTGACTGCAATCAAGTCATTTTGACATTATATCATATTATCAGTGTATGCTTTTTTTGCTACAAGAATATTGATCTAAGATTTATGAGATGATTACTGTTTAAGCTATAAGAGTTGATTAATACAACTGATGGTACTGACGTGCCTCCCAAAAAGGAAAAAAACAAGAAAAGCATTACGGCATTTCCTGGCAATAGCATCAGGGTTATAGGAAGATATGAATCTAATTCGTTCATGTATTGTTAAGAAAATTTTTTTTTGGTTAGTATAGCCAAGTGTACTCGAACAGTGGGAAAAGAAGCACTTTTATTGCCTTCAAGCTTTCAGAATTTTGAATTTCTGCATTTGAAATTATTGTTTTGCTTTTTTAATTATTCTGCATCTACTTGATGCCTTTCAATGATATCTCTTTTACTTCATCCAAAAATTAAAAATATTGAGCAAATATAGTAGTAGATAATTAAGAAAGGTCCTGAGATTTCTTCTCCACCATTTTCTGTCATTCTTAAGGCACCATAATGAATCATTTAATGTACTGCATATGCCCCTAAAAAGTGATCAATCTTGTGATTCACATGTAACTAACGTAGTGAAGGAATGATGCTAACGAAACAAAAGGATGCATGTATCAATTGAATGGACACCTTGTGACCCATCAATTAACATAATATGGTAACTAATAAAATGTTCATTTCTTAGACTATCATGTAAAGGCACATTTTTATTCGAGTCAAAATCCTTCTGTATATTTAACCTGTATTTAGACTTTTTTGCCTCTGCAATGAGTAAATAAATTTTCTCATTGTCCGATTATCCAGGAGTGCCTCCTTTTCAGATGAAAACTCCCTTTACATTTTTGGTTTTCTTTTTTAACTTTTTTTTTGCTTTTGATAATTAGATTTTAACTTTCATTAATCTCTTTTTTGTTACATTTTGCAATTGATTATGTGATTCTTCTGCAATCTATATATTATTTTATTTTGGGTATCTTGTGATTGTTCAAGTCGCAATTGCCATCTCTCTTTTCTGACTCTGGCAGACAATTTTATCTATTTTGATGTTATTGATGCTTTGCATAATCAACTTTTACCACTTTATGAATTCCTTTTCATCCTCCTTTTTAATAAAAACCAACCGTACTCTTCCTAGAAACTAGTAATTTCGGGGCCAAATGATGAATGAATCAGCTAGGATCCATGGTATTCCGACTCAAGTCATGACTCGAATAACTCTTTGATTTTGATGAAATCTCTTCCCTCTATCTTCTTGTTTTTAGTTGATTTTGATTCTTTGTTGATCTTGTAAGTCTTAGTAGTTTTATAGTTGGTTTTGTTCATTGACCTTTTTAATGATAGTGTTCTGTTTCTCTGTGTAAAGCAGGCTAGGCATTTCAAGTCTGGACGTTTGAACATGGCAGCTCTAAAGGACCTGCTTCCACCAGCAAAATCTACTAGCAGTACACACTATGATCATACAAGTGACCCGTGGTTCAAGAACAGATATACTGCAAGTGAGGCAGAGAAGACAGCAGTCATCAAGGCAAATCCTGTTCCTCCTTATCTGAAAAGAGCCGGCTTTAGGCCATCTAAGCTCGAGGATTTTGGAGATGGAGGTGCATTCCCTGAAATTCACTATGCTCAGTATCCACTGGATATGGGCAGAAAGAAGGATTGGAAACCTGGGGGGAAGACCTTGCCTGTTACAGTGGATGAGCATGGTGATGTAAGGTATGATGCGATTGTGAGGCAGAATGAGAATTCGAAAAAAATTGTTTATTCTCAGCATAAGGATCTTATCCCAAAGTTTGTGAAGGATGAGGATGATGAAGACATGGATGGGGAAGAGAAGCAGAAAATAATTGAGGAGACCACGCAGGAGACCAAGGCTGCTCTTGAGAAGATTGTAAATGTTCGGTTGAGTGCTGCACAGCCCAAAAATGTTCCTACACAATCTCAAGACTCCAAGTTTATTAAGTACAAGCCCTCCCAGCAGTCAGCAGCATTTAACTCAGGTGCAAAAGAGAGGATTATTAGGATGGTGGAGATGCCTGTGGACCCTATGGAGCCACCAAAGTTCAAACACAAGAGGGTTCCAAAGGCCTCTGGTTCTCCACCTGTGCCAGTAATGCATTCTCCACCTCGTCCTGTTACAGTGAAGGACCAGCAGGATTGGAAGATACCTCCGTGTATATCAAACTGGAAGAACCCCAAAGGTTATACAATTCCTCTTGATAAGCGTCTGGCTGCTGATGGTAGGGGACTTCAAGAGGTGCAGATCAATGACAACTTTGCAAAACTATCAGAGGCTCTATATGTAGCAGAGCAGAAGGCCAGAGAAGCCGTTGCAATGAGGTCAAAGGTCCAGAAAGAGATGATGATGAAAGAGAAGGAAAAGAAGGAGATGGAACTTCGTGAGTTGGCCCGCAAGGCAAGATCTGAGAGAACTGGTGTGGCACCTCCAGCTGCTGAGAGGGGAACCATGAATGATGATGATATGAGTGTGGATTATGAGCGTGCAAGAGATTTTCCTAAAGAGTCCAGGGAAGATAGGGAAGAGCGATTACGGAGGGAGAAGATACGGGAGGAGCGGCGTCGAGAGAGGGAGAGGGAGAGAAGGTTGGAGGCCAAAGATGCTGCAATGGGTAAGAAGAGCAAGATTACCAGAGACAGAGACCGTGATGTCAGTGAAAAAGTGGCTCTTGGGATGGCCTCTACTGGCACATCAAGAGGGGAGGTTATGTACGATCAGAGATTATTCAACCAGGAGAAAGGGATGGATTCTGGATTTGCCACTGATGACGCTTACAACGTGTATGATAAGGGCCTGTTTACTGCTCAGCCTACACTTTCTACTCTATACAGACCGAAGAAGGATGCTGATTCTGAAATGTACGGAGGTGCAGATGAGCAGCTGGAGAAGATCATGAAAACAGAACGCTTTAAACCTGACAAGGCATTTGCAGGAACATCAGAGAGAGCTGCTCCAAGAGATGGACCTGTACAATTCGAGAAGGAGGTTGAGGAAGCAGATCCATTTGGTTTGGATCAGTTCTTGACAGAGGTTAAGAAGGGGAAGAAAGCAATGGCGAGTGTTGGTAGTGGAGGAACTATGAAGGCCAGTGCTGGTACCACACGAGATGGCTATGAAACATCTAGCAGAACTCGTATTGCTTTTGACAAGGGGCGTTAAAGTAGCCTTCAGGTAGCAGGAAGTGCTGGCTGTGGACCCATGTTAGCTGCATCTACTATGCATAGTGCGCGATAATCTGCTGGTGTTTCATTATGTACTATTTGCCAAGTAATTGCTTTTTGCATGAAAAAAATAGTAATTGTTGTCTTCATGCTCTTGTAACACATCTTCTTTGTTACCCGTTACTGTTTGGCTTTAATGTATTCAGAATAATTTCTGTCTATCTTTTCTGAGTTAGCAACACAAGTTTATTGTTGCTTTCACACTTAAAAGTTTCATCGCTCCACTAAATGAAGCGCCCTTGACCAGTTAGATGATGCTTTAACGGTATTCTGGTTTCAACTTTCAACCCATGTAGTTTATTTCTTCTGCTGTTAGTCTCTTGCTATTCTGTAATATTTTTTGGTGAAAGGATTTTGTGTTCTGTGGCAGTTGCCATGTGTGTAGCAGTCTCCAATTGTTAATAACATCTCGCTACTTTATATTGATTAAGGTGATAAAGTTGAGAATGTTTCTATGGCAGCTTATGAAAGTCCAAACTGGAGTTTGACATGGTATATGATAAACGGCTCCTGCAATAGGTCCAACTGGTGCTAAGAACTTGTAAAGCTGGAGGAGAATGTACAAATATTCTGAATTACTTCTTGGTTATGTTGGTGTAGTAAGAATGCCGCTACTGATCTTTCTTTTTGTTTGAATAATGATGTCTGTCTGAGAGGATTAAGATCAGAACTAAACTTCTTTTGATCCATTTTGACATCCTTTTGCTTGTATTTATATCTGCATGAAGGATTAATAGGAGCAGATCTCCCAAGACCATTATTAGAACTGTACATTTGAAGTTGATCTCCTAAATGGATTAAGTAGGCAAAACGAAGAAGAGAGAACCGGGTCCAAGGTTTACTTGATCTTTTTTTTCTTTTTGTTGATAATGTGGATAATTATATTATATATAGACTAGAAATTATTCCTGGTACATACGCTTTGAAAGTAAAACTTGTCACAACTTGGTGAACCAATGTTTGTGACATTTTGGTTTCCTAGAAGTTTGAGTCTATTACATGCCGTAATGTCTAGTGACTTCTTGTAAGGATGAACAGATCCTTAGCTGTGAGGTTACAAAAAGAGGTGGTGTTGGATGTAGTTTAGCTGTCTCCTTGTATGGTTGCCAAAAAGTATCCTTGCATGCATATGTTGCCACAAGGTGTGCTACTTGATTTCCTTCACGTAAGTTATGCAGTAGGGACATGTCCTTTTGTTAGAGCATCAATAACCTGCATGAATTGAACAATATTAGTCATGACAAAGTGATCTTTGTTTAATGCATAGATAGCTTCAGTGGAATCTGTTTCAATTTCTAATGGAAACAGGTTGTGTTGTGCTGCTATTTTTATGCCTTCATGGATTGGATTGCCTGGAGTTCTGAGTATAAAGGGGAAGAGCAA